>SJYV01055119.1:711910-792539 GCA_006410875.1 Neotragus pygmaeus
AAAAAAAAAAAAAAAACATAATCAAGGGCCCTCATAGGAAGGAAGCACACAGTCTGGGCCAGGGTAGATCAGGAAGGGACTAAGTTAAAATAGGATTGGGATGTTGCAATAGCTACAGGGTGGTGGGGGATGGGATAAACCAACAGCAATGCATGGAATGGGGACAGATAAAGGTAGCAAAGGCCTGATCGATGTGGAGCACTGAGGAAGATTCTCAGAGATCGTGCTCTTCTCCTGAGTTTTCTCTGCAGCTAGCACAGAAACAATCTTCTTCTGTCAGTCTGTCAAATATTTTTGTTTTAGTTTTGCTTGTGTTTACTTTTTGTATCTAAACTAAATGACTCTTCAATTTTCTTTATTAATTTTCAGGCTTTTTATACTCTTCTAATCAGTCATTCATAGGGAATATAGTTTAAAAGATTCCCATTACCTCATATATATATATATAATTTTTAAAAATCTTTTAATTTTGTATAATTTGAGTATAGCCAATTAACAATGTGTGATAATCTCAGGTGGATGGTGAAGGAACTCAGCCATATACAAATGTGTATCCACTCTCCCCCAAAACTCCCCTCCACCCAGGCTGCCACATAACATTGAGCAGAGTTCTTTGTGCTATACAGCAGGTCCTTGTTTGTTATCCATTTTAAATATATGGGCTTTTAATATTTTAAATATAGCAGTGTGTGCTATATTTAAAATAGCACACTCATTTCTCCTTTGTCTCTCTGTTGTTGACCTTCCTCCCTGACAACCATAAGTTCATTCTTTGTCTGTGAGTCTGTTTCTGTTTTGTAAATAAGTTCATTTGCCTAATTTCTTTTTAGATTTCACATGTAAGAGGATGTTACAGAATGTTTTTGCTTCTCTTTTCAGCTTACTTCACTCAGCATGACAATCTCTAGGTTCTTCCATGGTGCTGCAAATGGCATTGTTTCATTTTTTTAATGGCCATGTAATAGTCCATTGTATATATGTACCACATCTTCTTTATCCATTCCTCTGTCAGTGCACATTGAGGTCACTTCCGTGTCTTGGCTGTTGTAAACAGTGCTTCAGTGAACATTGGGGTGAACATATCCTTTTTGACCATGTTTTTCTCTGGGTATATGCCCAGGAGACCTCACACACATATTTTTATCATCAGCAAAAACTCTCGCTAATCATTAGTACAAATACAAATGAGAGACAGTCGTGGGAATAACCACCTAAGCATTCCTTCTTTGACCTAGATTTATCCAAAATAACCACACATCACTGATGATTAGTCATGCCATCATGATTTTTGTAATAGAATAAACATAATTCCATTGTGCTTGTGCATCTGAGTTTAGGGTGTCGCCTTTCTAAAAGGAACAGACACTTTCAAGAAAAAGAAGGAAAGGAACACTGATGATGCAGGAGCTTTCAGATGCTTTTTTCAACAAAATCCTACAACACTATTCCAGTTTTAGAGCAACGAAGAAACCAGGGCACAGCCAAATACTAGGATTAGCAGAGCTGGGAGTCGGATGCCAGTTTTTTTCTCTCCACTCTCTGCTCTTTCTCCTGAGAACTGGATCTTCAAGGCAAATGTTAAAATGTCTCTGACAAATAATGGGTACACCAACATGTTACACTAAACATCTGTGGATGCAGGTGCTGTTTGGAACTGCTGGGGAGTTTTCGCTGGGGATCAGAAGCCATTACTTAAGTGTCCATGGAAACATGACCTTGAGGATAACCACCAAGGAGACCTACCCACACAGTTCAGAGCTCATGCCCCTTTTATGCCTGGTCCCATTCTATGGGACATCCACACAGCTAGGGAGCTTCAGTAAATATTCAAGGATAAGCATGCAGACCGTCTTGGGAATTTTCTGTATTTCTGAAAACACTACGAATAGGAAGTCTGGTCCTACAAGGTCAAGATCAGGCCTGAGTCTTTAACCTGAGCCCAGGCCCCCACCCTCAAGCTCACAAGTGAGAGGCAAGCAGCTGCTTGCTGGGTGGGTTTGAAGGGATAGTAGTTTAAGGCTCCATTTTGCTATTGACCCTTTTTTTCATTCTGTGTGTGTGCGTGTGTGCATGTGTGTGTTGTGTGATCACCTTTTACAGTTATGGCTGCCAGCTGAGAGGCTGTGTTTATATTCTTTCAGATTAGGAACAGGCCCTTGTCTATTTGACACTGCAGCTTGCTGACTAAGCCGGCACCATTGTCATCCCAGAAACTCTCTCTGAAAGGTTCCTCTCCTGTGAACACCATGTTTCCTGAAGGGGCCTGGTCAGCAGCCTCTGAGCAGGGTCTGTTTTGCTGCTTCTGAAGACACCTTAAACTTTCCACCAGTCTCCTTGCACCTTCCTCTCCTCGGGCAAATGTCTCTCTGAAAGGTTGCTTTGCGGTCCTCTATTCACCTATGTGGCTTCCCAGGTGGTGCTAGTGGTAAAGAACCCTCCTGCCAATGCAGGAGATGCAAGAGACAAGGGTTCAGTCCCTGGGTGGGAAAGATCCCCTGGGTCGGTCATGGCAACCCACACCAGCATTCTTGCCTAGACAATCCCAGGGACAGAGGAGCCTGGTGGGCAGTGTAGTCCACAGGGTCACACGGAGTTGGACACACTGAGAACTGTCTCTTATACACATCTCTTGTTCAAACTCACGTCCAGTGAGTCGGTGATGCCATCCAGCCATCTCATCCTCTGTCGTCCCTACTCCACTGGCGTCCAATCTTTCCCAGCAT
Organism: Neotragus pygmaeus; assembly: GCA_006410875.1. Taxonomy (NCBI): domain Eukaryota; kingdom Metazoa; phylum Chordata; class Mammalia; order Artiodactyla; family Bovidae; genus Neotragus; species Neotragus pygmaeus. The sequence continues at coordinate 714,634 of SJYV01055119.1, forward strand.
CAGGGTCTTTTCAAATGAGTCAGCTATTCTCATCAGGTGGCCAAAGTATTGGAGTTTCAGCTTCAGCATCAGTCCTTCCAATGAATATTCAGGACTGACTTCCTTTAGAATGGACTGGTTGGATCTCCTTGCAGTCCAAGGGACTCTCAGGAGTCTTCTCCAACATCACAGTTCAAAAGCCTCAATTCTTTGGTGCTCAGCTTTATAGTCCAACTCTCACATCCATACCTGACCCCTGGAAAAACCATAGCTTTGACTAGATGGACCTTTGTTGGCAAAGTAATGTCTCTTCTTTTGAATATGCTATCTAGGTTGGCCATGGCTTTTCTTCCAAGGAGTAAGCATCTTTTAATTTTATGGCTGCAATCATCATCTGCAGTGATTTTGGAGCCCCCCAAAATAAAGTCAGCCACTGTTTCCACTGCTTCCCCATCTATTTGTGATGAAGTAATGGGACCAGATGCCATGATCTTAGTTTTCTGAATGTTGAGCTTTAAGCCAACTTTTTCACTCTCCTGTTTTACTTTCATCAAGAGGCTCTTTAGTTCTTCTTCGCTTTCTGCCATAAGGGTGGTGTCATCTGCATATCTGAGGTTATTGATATTTCTGCTGGCGATCTTGATTCCTACGTGCATCAGAGTGACAACCAAAACCACTACCAATAAAACCACCACTGATAAAACCACATCTGGGATTTGCTTAAAATATTCTAGTTAAAAAGAAGACGTGTTATGTCTAATTGGTTAGATTGGTTAAATAGGGATGATTGGCACATGGAAGTTAATACTATTCTCTTCCATTCCTTGTGGGGAAACAGTAAGTCCTGTCTCATATTTCCATGGTGGTGGATGGACATCAGACAGACAGGCTGGTCGAGGCTCTCTGTAACATCTGTTGGGCCCTAGCACCTAGTCCACCTGACCTCATGACCACAGTGGCCTCTAAAGTTCCCCCACCGCAGCTGAACTCATATCTGAGGTTTGCTCCAGTTTTTCCAGACATTTTTTGGTTCTATGAATTGAATCCCTATAATCTGTTCTCTGGGAGGCCACAAACCAGTTTTTGTGCTGTCATTCCCACTTCCAGAGGCTGGCTGCTGGTTCCCATAGAATTGATCCTAGTACTTCTTGCCTGAACCAAGCTACTTAACCCTGACTCTAGGACTCAGACTGCTCTTTTCTGTGTCAGAGGCTTTCAGTTTGCGCTGATTCTCTTCCTACTCCTTGCAAACCGCAGCTTCCCCAGAACCTGCTTCTTCTATCACCAGAGTAGATTTTACTTGTGTCCTAATTTTTCAGTCATTGTTGAAGTTGTTAATGAATGAATGACAGGATTTATTTTTGTCCATTGAAATTCAATATTAGTGCCTTTGCTCAAAGGATTAATTTTATGATAGAATTTTAAGAATCTTCCTCTTTGGTGAGATAGGAGGTTTGGGAAATAATGAAGCAGACTCAAACTTCTTTCTGGACCAGGGATCGGCACACTTCTGTAAAGAGCCACATAGTAAATATTTTAGGCTTTGTGGGCCTTGTGGCCTATGTCAGAACTGCTCAGCTATGGAAGTAAATGATCGTGGCCGGATTTTAGTAAAGCTTCATGTATAGAGGGGTGGTGGCTGAATTTCACTGGTGGGGCCTTAATTTGCCAGCCTCTGGTCCAGACGCTGTTTCCAGCTTATTAGTACTCCAAACCTGGCTACATCAGAATCCCTTGGAGATGGATATACATTCCAAATCCTAGGTCTTTTACTTATGCATCCCATTGACCCAGCAGTCAGTGTTTATAGTCCAAGGTAAAATTCCTGTTTGTTTCTAAGTGAAGAAGAAAAAAGTTTGGGTATAGTTATTTTAGTCTTAAAAATTTCCAGGATTTTTACACTAATTAATTGCTGGGTAGTTTTCTAAAGGGAAAAAATACTTGAAAAGGTTGTTTATGTGCTTGAAATGAAGGCCTTGCTATTTCAGATGAGTTCCTGGGAACTGATGCTTGTCAGGTGGTTGAGAAGCTGAGCCTGGTGTCTTTCTCTTGCAGTTAAACATGACTGGGAGAGAATGACAGAGGCGGTCCAGAACCACATTGGCTCTCTCAACTGGGGCTACCGCGTGGCTCTGCGGGAGAAAAAGGTCACCTACGAGAACGCGTATGGGGAGTTTGTGGGGCCTCACAGGGTTGAGGTAAGCGTGTGACTGCCTAAGAAGGCTTTTTGGTTTTGTATCTTTAAGCTTTTGTTGGGGGGGTGGGGGTGGGGAGTGAAGGTGATTATCCTAGTAAAAACATTAGTGACCCAGACCGTCCAGTTGGGTGATTCTACAATCACTTCTTAGGGGCTTTCTCTTGTGGTGTAGTGAAGGATAAGAGGACTGGGTTTGGGGCCAGATGAGCAGGATTTGAATCTTGGCTCTGTGTCTGCTTCCTAGCATTGTACCCTTGAGCAGCCTCTCACTGCATTAGCAAGTTTTTATGAAGATCAAATTGGTCACTGTAGTAAACAGCGTTTTTAATTACAGTGTTGACAATTCTAAAGGATAATAACTTATTAAAAACTGATATATTGGTTCCTTTGTAGGCAACAAATAACAAAGGCAAAGAGAAGATATACTCAGCAGAGAGATTTCTCATTGCTACTGGTGAAAGGCCGCGTTATTTGGGTATCCCTGGTGACAAAGAATACTGTATCAGCAGGTAAGGACAAATTGGGGGAGAAAAGAAGATTTCTGCTTTTTCTTTTTTCTTCAAATCCATTTAATCCTCTTCCTAGAACTTGTTTTTCACCCGTTTTTTGCCCAAGGGAACAGGGAATTAGGAAAAAGAGAAAGGAAAAAAATTTTAAACCAGAGAACATTTAAAAAATTCAGAATTATAAACATTGGTCATCTTATCACCCAGAGTTAATGTCTCTACTCATATGTAGATTATGCTTGCAATATTTATATTTGAAATTTATATGTATGTGAGTATGTCTTTTAAATGTATATTATGTAAAACCCAGATGGATATTTACAGATACTTTGGAAAATAATTGATACATATGTCTGTACCTTTTTTTTTTTTTTTTTACAAAATTAGAATTACATGGTACCCTTTATGTTGGAGAAGGTGATGGCACCCCACTCCAGTACTCTTGCCTGGAAAATCCCATGGACGGAGGAGCCTGGTAGGCTGCAGTCCATGGGATCACAAAGAGTTGGACACGACTGAGCGACTTCACTTTTACTTTTCACTTTCATGCATTGGAGAAGGAAATGGCAACCCACTCCAGTGTTCTTGCCTGGAGAATCCCAGGGACGGGGGAGCCTGGTGGGCTGCCATCTATGGGGTCGCACAGAGTCGGACACGACTGAAGCGACTTAGCATTACCCTTTATGTAGATACTACATGACTTAGAGGATGACAGGCCATTTAGATTTCTCAACCCTAGTTTTTCCTTAGTCTTTGCCATTTGAATGGGTGCAGCCTCAGTGCAGAGGGACCTTCTGAAATCAGTGAGTCAGGATGGGTTTTGTTGTGTGGCTTGTTTTTGCCCATCAAGTGGAAATGCTGGTGACATTATTGTTCAGGAGTTTTGAATTATGATGTTATTAAGACAGATTATTGATAAATGTTCTCCTTGGATGCTCTTTGCCCAGGAGTTTCTTATTTTCTGATTATGAAAGGCTTTTTACCTTTGTAACATGAGTTTATCCTGTGAACCTTTGCCCGGGGGCAGCTTAGTTGGCATCTCTCGTTTTCACTGTCTTAGATGAACTCCCTCGTCATATTTTAAAAAACTAGTCTGCCAATAATACTTTTGGGATCTCTTATGTCTGATATCCTCCTCACTCTACTAGAAGACTTTGTCAGGCTTTACTTTGAATGGTTTTTAGATTACAAAACCCGCACATTGACAGCTTTTCTCCACCTCTCTCTCCACCGTTGGTGACTGATGTGGTGGTTGAGGAAAAGTAACACAGGTTTTCCACCTCAGAGAGAGGTGGAGTGGTGGGATGAGGGTGGGGTTTGGGTTTGCACGTATGCGATTTTTTAAAACACGTAAGTGGAGAATTACTCCAAATAGTACAAAATAAATTTGTTTTAGTGGGAGTTTGACTAGTGTCAGAGTTGCTATGGTTTGCTGTGCTCACCCATGGAAGCCCGAGCTGCTCCCACAGCAGTTGAGTGGTGAGAAGTGTCTAAGACCTTATAAAAATTTCTCAAATATTATGTGTGTAGCTAATCGGGATGGTTTTAATCCTAAAAGTGTCTTGTTCTTAAGAAAGTAAAAATACTTACTTTAATTTGGGTTATTATACACATATGGACATTTTTTCTGTTCTTTTCTTCCTTTAAAAAAATTTTTTTTTTTTCAGTGATGATCTTTTCTCTCTACCTTATTGCCCGGGTAAGACCCTGGTGGTCGGAGCATCCTATGTTGCTTTGGAATGTGCTGGATTTCTTGCTGGTATTGGTTTAGACGTCACCGTTATGGTACGATCCATTCTCCTAAGAGGATTTGACCAGGACATGGCCAACAAAATTGGTGAACATATGCAAGAACATGGTATCAAGTTCATAAGACAGTTTGTACCAATAAAAGTAAGTGGGGTTGCCTGGAGGTTTGTTGATTCTATATTCAGATTAAAATGTGAGAGAGAGTTGGGGTGGGTGGGGGAAGAAGCCTCCTTTCAGCATTATGAAAGGAGCATTATCCTCCATTGTGTGATTTAGGTGTATATACTGTTTCTACCTAAGTGGGTCCTACCACCTAAATAGCTTTGTTCTTCTTTGCAGGGTAATGACTTCCTTCCCCTTTCAACTTTACCACCTGTTATTCTCTTCTGTTGGAATGCTTTGCTTTCTGTGTTCCATTATTTTATTATCTTTGACCTGTTATGTTAATACTTATTTTTTTCTACATACCAGTAATTTAAATAAAGTTTGAGACTAGACTCACTTATTTTTCTTTCTTTCAGAGATGTTTCTCCTTAGTATACAGTATAGTCCACAGGTGCACTGTATTATTCTGACTTCCCTGGAAATGATTATCGAATTTTGTTATGTTGGCTGGCCTTGTTTTGCTTATTGAATCTTCTTTTTAGTTCTTTTGAAAATGCTGAATAATATGCCAAATTACATTTGGTACTTGTTAACCACAAATGTTCTGATACATAAGAGTGACAGACTCGATCACTTGACATATCTCTAACAGATTCCTTTAGGGCAAGTTAAGGATAAGACTATATTGTTAAAATTAAGGAATTTTAGTTGTAATATTGTTTAAATTAAGGAATTTTAGCTGTTATTTTTAAAATTGCTTAATGGGCTAGTAACTTGGGTTTTTTTTTGTGGGACTATGAATTTCTTGATGCTGGTAAGTAACAGTATAAGTGTGGAGATTAGAAAGACCCGAGTTCAAATCCTGTTCTGCCAGTTTGTTGCCATGTGACTCTGGGAGAATGACTGCTCCAAGCCTCACATTCTTTTGTGAAATGATAATTGATAACATCCATCTCACAGTTCTCATGAGAATTCTACTAGCATTAGGGCTGTGATTAGAAGAAACAGCTGTATATATGTGCTGTACTGATAAAAAGTAGCATCTTCCTTTCTAATCTCTGAACATTTTGGATGTTGTGGGCCCTTTGAGAACATGGTGGACTATGCCTGGTGAAATAGGCCTGTGTCTGTGTACATAACATTCTGCTCAGCTTACCAGGGCGGTTTAAAGACTGTGGGCTTTCCTGGTGGCTCAGACAGTAAAGAATCTTTCTGCAATGCAAGAGACCCAGGTTCAATCCCTGGGTCAGGAAGACCCCCTGGAGAAGAGAATGACTTTCCACTCCAGTATTCTTGCCTGGAGAATTCCATGGACAGGAAAGCCTCGTAGGCTATAGTCCATGGGGTCACAGAAAGTCGGACATGACTAACCAACTAACTTTTTAAATTTTTTCTCCAGAGATTGTAGTGTGCTTTCTCTGGCTTTTTTCTTTGTTGATTTACTCTCTGAATTTTATTCTATTTGCGAATTATTTGAAGGAAAGCCCCTCTAACAAACAGGAAGCAATGAGAAAGAAGGGAATTAATAAAATAATCTCATGTCATCCTAGGGATGTTGATGTGAGGGAGATAGGACATTAAAGACCTTACAAGCCAGATTTTGTATTTTAACTTTGGGTTAACCAGATAGGAGAGGACGTAATTATCCACCTTGATGTTGATATGTGTCTTAATTGTGGAGTAAAACCTTCTATCTCTTTCATAGGTTGAACAAATTGAAGCAGGGACACCAGGCCGACTGAGAGTGGTAGCTAAGTCCACTAATAGTGACCAAACCATTGAAGGAGAGTATAATACGGTAAGGAATGGACCTTGGTCATACTTCATTAAAAGCAAATCATATGCTTATGCTATATTTGCTGGGTTGCTGTTTCTAAACTGTTGGTTCTGTTCCTATTCTAAGACACCTTTATTACTTACGATATTATAATTTGTTTTGGTACAGGGATGGATTTAAATTTTTTCTACTATAACTTAAATATTATTTATCAAATGGTTATTGAAAAATATTAGCATGTTAAAATGAGCTAGAATTTCTCTGTCTCATGTTCTTGTATTTCCCCAGCCTACCACTTTAAAAAAACAACTTCAGTGGTAGGCTATGCTTTGTCTCTATACTTGGCTAAATTTACTAAGGAATTGTTAATTCCCTTTTTCTTAAGAAATGTGTACAGCTTCTTACTATATCATGTTTAGAAGATTTAATTTAAATGATTTTTATTTGTTTAAACTCTTGGCATTATTTTCTTAATAGAATATTTCTTTCCAGGTCTGGAAAATGAATCAGATTGGCTTAATGGAAAAAAATCTTATGAAATAACTCATGCACAGCCTTTTTATTAACAGTCAATATATATTAACGATTTTTCAGGTATTGCTGGCAATAGGAAGAGATGCTTGCACGAGAAAAATTGGCTTAGAAAACGTGGGGGTAAAGATAAATGAAAAGTAAGAAAAAAATGTTAATATGTTTCATTAAATACTTTCCCAGTGATTTATGAGGTTCCTTAGTCGTGGAGTTCTAGGTGTTTGCTTGGTTTCTCTTTTGTTTGGCCATGCAGCACGTGGGATCTTAGTTCCCTGACCAGGACGGGAACCCTGGCTCCCTGAAGTGGAAGCATGGCGTCTTAACCATCAGACCGCCAGAGGAGTCCTTGGAGTTTTAGATTTTTAAAGTTAGTTTTTACCACAGTTGGAGCATTCATTCCCTTTTTAAGCTTAGAGGACTCTTCATTCAGTGCTTATCACTGTCTTTCCTATTTGTCTCTTTTTTTTTTTTCCCCCTTTTTCGAAATCTAAATGAGAGATGCACTGGCTTTCATTTTGTTTCTTTAATGTGTTATGTACTGTAAAAGATCCAACTCCTCACTGAATTGCAGTTATGTGCTTTAAAAGCTTCATTGAATATGCAGATTTGAACCAGGTTTAAAGCTACCAAGTCTTAGAATCACTAGAGTGGTCACTACGTTTCTCGTGACGGCTGCAAATATGAAAACTTTGCTGTTTTAGTAGCTAAAATCCTTTGCACTGTACCACTGTTTTGGATAATTGAGACTCTGTTGCCTGATTCTGGAAGGGGCATGGGATATTTTCCCAGTATCACCTTTCCTACATTCATTTGAAAACAAGTGCCGTGAAAAGCTAGGTGCCTTGGAAATTGAAAATAGAGAGTCCCCACTACCGCCCCCTACCTCCCATCCCTCTTTCAGGAGGAATAGTTATTCAGAAGAGATTTCTTAATCTTAATATGAGGATTTTTGTTTTTTTCTTTTCCCCCTTGGGTTGGAAAGACAAGGGAGTTAAGGAGGTCTGATAAGATTTAGCAGACCAAGTATTCCACCATCTTGAAAACCTCCTTGCCTGTGTGCACGTGGGACCAAGGTTTACATTTTATTTAATATTAATAGCTCACATTTATTCTGGGCTTACCAGGGTCCATGGACTGCTGTGCTAAATGTTTTGTACACATTTCTCATGCAGTCCTCACAACCCCTTTAGGTAGATGATAATATTTTTTTCTTCTGTTATTCCCATTATCATCGTCCCCCTTTATAGGTGGAAAAATGAGGCTTAGAGATGTTAAATAGCCCTCCCAAGACCACAGAGGTAATAACTAACAGACCTAGTTACTGTAGTTCAGAATCCTCCTTTGTTCTTAAGCACTGTGTTCTACTTTTCCCATTCCACGGCTTTTTTTTAACAGTTTTCTTATTCCTTTGATTTTAAAAATAGCTAGACGATGCAGGATGCAGGATGCTTGGGGCTGGTAACGGGGATGATCGAGAGAGACAATGTGGGGTGGGAGGTGGGAGAGGGATTCAGAATACACCTGAGTTCGTATACACCTGTGGTGGATTCATGTTGATGTATGGCAAAACCAATACAGTATTGTAAAGTAGAATAAAGTAAAAAATAAAATTTAGAAAAATAAAAAATAAATAAAAAGAGCTAGAATGTCTAAGCTTTTGGCTCCTCTAGGCTTTGTTGTTGTTTTGGTAATACATTAGAACATTACCCTCAGCCAGACTCCCGATTTTGGGTTTCTTTGGGAGAAAGGGGATTTTGTTGGACTTAATTAACAGTGGTAATGGATAGTGCTTTTAACTGAATGAATTTGCAGGACTGGAAAAATACCTGTCACAGAGGAAGAGCAGACCAACGTGCCTTACATCTATGCCATCGGTGATATATTGGAGGGGAAGCTGGAGCTCACCCCTGTGGCCATCCAGGCAGGAAGGCTGCTGGCTCAGAGGCTGTATGGTGGCTCCACTGTCAAGGTGAGTGTTGGGCTGTCACCACTGAGGTGCTATTCTTAGTGGTCCTCCTGGTGCTCTGGGTAAACTGGTGGTGAAGGTTTCCAGGTCTTGAATAATTTAGTTACTTTGATGATGGCATTCCCACATGTGCTTTAGTAACCATTCCAGGCAAGACATTGTTACGACCTCTCTATCTTTGTGATTTATTATGGACATTGTCACTGTCAAAATCAAACAAGGAGTAAAGTGAGCTTGAGTAAATCAAGTTTTAGCCCTGTTATATTCTGTAAATTCCTAATAGTTGCATCTTACATCCATTCATTATTACCAATTGGTGTATAATGTTCTAAATCTGTTTATAATACCTGACTAGGCTATAAAAGGATTTGAGGATGTAGGTAAATAATGTCAGTCTTCAGAGCTGTTTGAAGTGATATTCAGGCTTTATTTTCCCCCATCCTTTATAAAAATAGATGATCTGCTCTTGGAATGTTGAATGTGTTATATGAATGTTCTAAAGTTATTTTAAAAGTCAGTGTAGGAAATTAAAACTCTTATTTGTATCCTATGAGACTAGATGGCAAGAAAAGAATAAATATGCTCAATTAATTTTTTAAGTCATTCTTTAAAGAATAGTTTTAGTTTCACAGCAGTCGAGAAGAAGTTTGGTGGCTCAGCAGTAAAGATTCTTTCTGCAATATAGGAGACGTGGGCTCAGTTCCTGGGTCAAACGTCTCCTGGAGAAGGAAATGGCAACCCACTCCAGTATTCTTGCCTGGAGAATCCCATGGACAGAGGACCCTGGTGGGCTGCATTCTAAGGGGTGGGAAGAGTTGGACACAACCGAGTAACTCAACCACTACCACCATGGAGATTTTCTATATATCCCCTGCCCCTAATTATTATCAATGTTTCCTTCCTCATTATTTTTTTAAAAGGATTCTGGAAATTATTTTTTAAAAAAGGATGGTAAAGAATTTAGTCACTCCCCATTTTCCTTGTGCATAAATCATCATAGGTTGATTTAGTTAGGTTATAGCAATGGAGCCTCAAAGAATATTGCTAATAAAATTTGTGGCAAGCATTTTGAATGTATATGGGGTTAGTTTGGATTGTAGTATAATAAATCTTAATATTTTGTGATTAACAGGATTGAGGTTGAAAAGAGTTTTTAATACAAGGTTGTCTGATCATGCAGGAAATAGTAGTTGGTTCATAGTCCATGGGGTCACAAAGAGTCAGACACGACTGAGCGACACTTTTCACTTGCATGCATTGGAGAAGGAAATGGCAGCCCACTCCAGTGTTCTTGTCTGGAGAATCCCAGTGATGGCAGAGCCTGGTGGGCTGCCGTCTATGGGGTCGCACAGAGTCGGACACGTCTGGAGCGACTTGGCAGCAGCAGCAGCAGCAACAGCAGCATATTACTATTTGGAATAAACTTAACTGCCTCTTTAAATGAATTATGTCTTTTATACTTTTTGGAGTTTTTGAGTTTATGGTAAATCAAGAAAAGGTAATTCAGAAATATAATGAGGTGCATTTAATTTTTTTTTGACCTTTATATGTTTTTGATTTCCTAAAGTGAAAAGGAAAAAAATTTTATACCAATAATAATCAGAGGACAAATATGCAAAAAATTGCTAGTAAATAAATGTGAAATTACTATAGCACCAATTTTTTAAAAAATCCAGTGAATCCACCTACTTTGGACATAAATTTCTTTGTGTGAGCAGAGTACTATATTCTAGCATCTCCCAGGTAGAGCAGATTCTTTCTTAAAGTGCCTTCAGCTTTTATCAGCATCATAATTAATGTAAATTGAAATTAAAGGACTCTTTTTTGTTGTTCCTTTTTCATGCCCTGTTTTTTAGTCTAACTAATAGGACAAGTACTTTACTGAACAGGAAAATAAACAAGTGTTGCTAAGTCCCTGAGTTTGAAATCTCATCAGTCTGTTTGTCAAGTATAGTAAACAAAACTGCAATACTAATAGATACGTAGGTTAGTTGTATTTGGAAAAATTACATGTTGCTTTAAGAACTGTGTAATCCTTTTAATTTTGTCCCGTGTGCATTAATAGATCATTCCCATATATCTGAGAACATTAATGGATCCACATCCACCTGCCTTCCTTCTGAAGGAGCAGCTAGCTGTCTGTTGAAAACTTCAACTTAACATAAACACCTGCCTAAATTAAATCTGTTGTGGGATTTTAAGAGAATCCAAATTGAATAATGGGTGTTTGTGTCTTCCTCCAAAATTGATAACATATATTCATTGCCCTGTAAGAGTGTTTGGAGAAAAGAGGACCAAGAGCAGCTATGTTTGTCCGTGCCTGGCACTGTGCTCAGTGCCGTGTATGCACGCACCTCATCCCACTATAGAGCAGCTGTAGAGACTGATGACATGTTACAGGGAATTAGGTAACTGTCCAAGGTCACAGCGCTTGGAGGCAGCCAAGGCAAAAATCCAGTCCATATCTGATTTGTAGGTGAGTGAGTGAAGTCGCTCAGTCGTGTCCGACTCTTTGCAATCCCATGGACTGTAGGCTATCAGGCTCCTCCGTCCATGGGATTTTCCAGGCAAGAGTGCTGGAGTGGATTGCCATTTCCTTCTCCAGAGGATCTTCCTGACCCAGGAATCGAACCCAGGTGTCCCGCATTGCAGGCAGACGCTTTACCGTCTGAGCCACCAGGGAAGCCTGCATTTCGTAAAGATGGCTGAAATGGTAAAGAATCTACCTGCAGTGCGGAAAACCAGGGTTCGATCCCTGGGTTGGGAAGATTCCCTTGAGAAGGGAATGGCAACCCACTATTGTATTCTTGCCTGGAGAAGTCTATGGACAGAGGATCCTGGCAGGCTACAGTCTATGGGGTTGTAAAGAGTCGGACACAACTAAGCAACTAACACAAAGACGTGAAGAAGATTTGGGAAGTATCAATTATAAAACGTGATGAGGGTAGAAAAGATATCTCAAGACTTTAAAGACTACCACCAATACAGAGGTGCTTGTACTAAATGAAGTGAAAAATATATTGAAAACATTTAAATAAATCCTTTTAACAGTAGATTAAAGTCATTTTCAAAGCTGCTAAACATATTTGCACTTAAATATTCTGTTATTTTTGGGAACATGAGGAAGGAGAAAAATATTTTTATCATTTCAAAAACAGAGAACAGATCATAAAGCTGAGTCAACCTGTAGGTGATGGACATTCTAGTAAGCTCTTTAAAAAGACAGATGATAAGACACATGTACCAGCTTTAAAAGATTGTAATGGGCACTCATTTGAAAAGACCCTGATGCTGGGAAAGATTGAAGGTGGGAGGAGAAGGGGACAACAGAGGATGAGATGGTTGGATGGCATCACCGATTCAATGGACATGGGTTTGGGTAGACTCCGGGAGTTGGTTATGGACAGGGAGGCCCAAAGAATCGGACACGACTGAGCAACTGAAATGAACTGAACTGAATGGGCACTCCAGCTGTTTTCTCCAAGGAGCGGTAGGTTTCTTGGATTTTAGAATTGTTCTCAAACACTTGAAATAATTTTATTATTACTTAAAATGGTGCTTTGTAAGCTCAATTTTACAGTAAATATAAAAATATTTCATGTCAGAACTATAGAGAAACCACAGTATACATCTCTGCAATTTGAGGATGGATTGTGTTCTGAAAGTTTGTTAACTTGATTAGCCCAACAGAAGTGTTGAAAAAAAGGACTACATTTCTCAGGCTAGGCCACAATAGTCAGTTAAGCCAATTGGAAACAGTTTGGGGACCAAGGAGAAAAAATATGTTTAATTTGGATCCAGGTTTCCATCAGATACATTATTTTCTGCCATCATTTAATGCACATCTGCTTAAGGTGAACTCTTTGTGGGGCCTTTTTGGTTGGTGTTTTAGTTTATTATGTCTTCACTTTATACATTTTGGAAGATATTTTTGCTGAATGGAGAATTCTAGATTTACAGTGTTTATTTAAGTATTTTAATAATTTGCCCATTGTCTTCTGGTTGCATAGGAGAATATGCTATCGTTTTTAATCTTTGTTCCTTTAAGATTTTCCCTTTCACTGTTTCTTAGCAATTTGATTATTGCATGCTTTGCCATACTTTTCTTTATAATTATTCTGTTTATGGTGTGTCAAGATTTAGGGATTTATCTGTTCATAGTTTTCATCAAATTTGGAATTTTTTTTTAGCTATTCAGTTAAGTTTTTGCTTTCTTTTGTCCCCGCTCCAAGCCTCAAATTAATGACTGGTGATTCACTTGATATTATCCCACAGGTCTCTGATGCTCTGTTCATGTTTTTCCCCCTGTTTCTGTGCTTTTATTTTCTCAGAGAACCTATTGTAATGTCCACTGATCTTTTCTTTTGTAGTCTTGGGATATAAATCCCATTCTGTGTAATTTGCACTTCAAGTAGTTTCATCTCTACAAGTTACATTTTCCTTTTCTGTCCTCAGCAGACTGCATTTTTATCTACCTTCTTGAGCCTACAGAACACGTTTTTAATAGCTCTTTTAATGTCCTCTGCTAATCCCATCATCTCTTTCACAGTGTCTATTCTATTCATTAGTTTTATTCTTGATATTAGTTTGGATGGATGAAGACTTTGTGCCCTTTACACTGTTGGGTGCTGGGTTTTGTTGCATTCCTTGGTGATGGCACCCCACTCCAGTACTCTTGCCTGGAAAATCCCATGGATGGACAGCCTGGTGGGCTGCAGTCCATGGGGTCGCTAAGAGTCAGACACGACGGAGCGTCTTCACTTTCACTTTTCACTGTCATGCATCGGAGAAGGAAATGGCAACCCACTCCAGTGTTCTTGCCTGGAGAATCCCAGGGACGGGGGAGCCTGGTGGGCTGCCGTCTATGGGGTCGCACAGAGTCGGACACGACTGAAGCGACTTAGCAGCAGCAGCAGAGTTTGTTTTGGTGGCCCGTTAAGTTACACAGAAGTCATTTTATCCTTGTATAACTTGCTTTTCAGCTTTTTTTGGGTGTGTCAACAGTAACGTTTCATTTAGGCCTAACTTAGTTCTACTCAATGGAGGCCCTTCCAAGGAGTCTGTCCCATTCCTCCTACTGTGAACTCTTTCCCTACTCTGGCTTGTAAGAGTAGGTCATTTTGGGACTCGCTGCTTGCTGGTGGCACCTTCCTCACCGATTGCTTTCCTCTGGCATTGATTTACAAATCAGTCCTCAGCCCAAATCTCAGGAGGCCCTCTCTGCTGATCTCGCTTTCTCTTTATGCAGCCTCACCCACTTTGCTGTTCTGCCCTACAGCTTCTGGCCACGTTGGCATCCCTGAACCCAGATCTGTGTCGCTGTAACTCAAAAAGACCTCTCTGCACTCTGTTCCCTCTCCTTACCAAGCCCAGGAAACGGCTCTGGGCAGGAAACTCGCCTCATTTGTTGCCCTTCTTGTTTCCCTTCTCAGCAGCAGCCATGGTGCTGTGCTACCCATGGTCCACTGTCTAAGAAGTGTTTCATATTTGTCTGTTTTTTTTTTTTTTTTTAAGTTGTTTAAAGCAGGAAGTAAACCTGGTCCATTGTGGGTGTAAGCAGAAGTCTGTCTTTACTTTTGAATCAGAATTTCCCAAGGATTTGTATTAGAGGAAAAACAGACTGCTGCTGCTGCTGCTGCTAAGTCACTTCAGTTGTGTCCGACTCTGTGCGACCCCATAGACAGCAGCCCACCAGGCTCCCCCGTCCCTGGAATTCTCCAGGCAAGAACACTGGAGTGGGGTGTCATTTCCTTCTCCAATGCATGAAAGTGAAGAGTGAAAGTAAAGTCGCTCAGTCGTGTCCGGGTTTTTGCGACCCCATGGACTGTAGCCTACCAGGCTCCTCCGTCCATGGGATTTTCCAGGCAAGAGTACTGGAGTGGGGTGCCATTCCCTTCTCTGAAAAAAAAAAAAAAGACTATATATTGCTAATTCTAGAGGGAGGCACATTTTGAAGATTCTACCCTACTGTGTTAGAGAGTGAGAATTGTATTGTTCATATTTTAAGTTCAGAATGACTTAACCTCTTTGTCCAAATGTGACTGGGTAGGTTTTTACCAACTGGCGTTTGCAAATGTATTTGGCGTCTCCGTAATTGTGTTTTTCCTAATTCACATCAGCATATTAAAGCCTCTGAGAAATCTGATGGTTGAGAAACCTATTTGCTTAATATAGCATTTTACAAACTTGTTTGACTTCAGAACTCTTTCGTCATCTATGACTATTAAAGTATGCTTTGGAAATACTGTCATAGTCGTGAACTTTTTTTTGAGTCATTTTGTTTATTTATTTATCTTTGACTGTGCTGGGTCTTTGTTACTCCACAGGCCTTTGTCTAGGTGCAGCCAGTGGGGGCTACTCTCTAGCTGGCGATGTGCAGGCCTCTCATTGTGGCGGCTTCTCTTGTGCAGCATAGGCTCCAGGACACAAGGGCTTTGGTGGTCACGGCTCCCAGGCTCTAGAGCACAGGCTCAGTAGATGCGATGCGTAGGCTTAGTTGCTCTGTTGCATGTGGAATCTTCCCGGATCAAGGATCAAACCGGTGTCTCTTGCATTGGTAGGCAGATTCTCTACCACTGAGCCACCAGGGGGAAAGCCCATCATGAACTTCTTTTGTTCCTTGGTCTTCGTTACCATGTTAATGGCTGCATAAGATTGCAGTGAGAATATGGCTGCGTAAGATTACACTGAGAATATGTACTATAGAACCACTTTCTTTTTTGAATTTTAAAGCCACTCATATTTCCACTATTGATGAGAACTGTGACGTTGCTTAGTTAATTTGTGTAGCTTTTTCTGTATATTAAATTATTATCATAGATTTCTAAAAGTGAGGTTATTGGCCCCAAAACTGTAAAATGTTTTGATGGCTCTTGATTTGTATTACCTAATTGATTTCCCAGTAAAGTCTGTTAACTTCTGCATTAGTAATAGACTTTCAACATTGGGTGCATGAGGATTGTTTTTGCTTTATTTAAGGGAGAGAAAGCATGTGCTTATCAACATGAGTTGGTAGCTGGATGAGAAGCCGCATGAGTCTCTTATTCATGACTATATGAATTCATTACGTTCTTGACGGAATGTAAACCTCTGCTGAAATATTATCACATCAGTTAATGGTTCTCAGTACAGCAGGCTTTTATTAATCTACTTTTCTCTCCTCATTTTGAAGTTTTTTGAAGTATATGTTCTTTTGAGTTATAATCTCTCCCATCATAACTCCCTCTGTTTTGAAACAGTGTGACTATGAAAACGTTCCAACAACTGTTTTCACTCCTTTGGAATATGGGTCTTGTGGTCTTTCTGAGGAGAAAGCTGTGGAGAAATTTGGGGAAGAAAATGTTGAGGTAAGTTTAACTCTTCACTACTTACTACTCTTTCCCCCCAAATTTAAAATAATTTCTAGCATAAAGAGAAGCTGAAAAATAGTACAAAGAACTTTTGTATACCCATTTTCCAGATTCATGTATTAGTAACATTTTGCCCATTTGTTTTATCCTGTTTATAGTCTTCTTTATCACCATGCATCTGTGTGTATTTCTTTTTCCTGAACCATTTAAGAGTAAGTTGAATGCCCGTTTACCCCTAAATGCTTTAATACTGTGAACAAGGACATTTTCCTATCTAAACACATGGTGGTTACTACTTTTTAGACAGTTTGCTGTTGCTATAATATTGTTATCTGACCTACCTTCCATTCATCAGTTGATCCAATAATTCTTGGTTCTGTTTTTCAAAACCACTTTTACTGGTTTCTTTTTATTATTAATATGGTTAAAAATACAGGGAAAAAGATTAAAAAGTACCTACATCTCTACTGTTCTATTCCCTTTTTTTTCCCCTACCATTACCCTTTAATTTATAGCTAATGTTGCCAGTCACTTTTTATCCTATATATAGTCAAGGAAGGGATTCCCTCGTAGCTCAGTTGGTAAAGAATCTGCCTGCAGTACAGGAGACCCAGGTTCAATTCCTAGGCTAGGAAGATCCCCCGGAGAAGGGAATGGCAACCCACTCCAGTATTCTTGCCTGGGAAATCCCATGGACGAGGAGCCTGGTGGGCTAGTTTATGGGGTCACTAGAGTCGGGCACGACTTAGCTACTAAACCACCAATATCAAGGAAACCGCACATGAAGTAAACTACTTTTATACACACAAATAATGCCACACAAAGGGTCTGCTGTTTTAAATCATTTGGGAAAAATAGTTTGCAGTAAAACCTAAAAGACCAGATTTGTGAATCAGAGTACGTTTTGTAATATGAAAATCTATTTTAAATTTCTTGACAACTTCTTTTATTCTATATTTTAGTAATAGCATGTAATATTGATCTATCAGTAACACATTATTAGCATTTTTTCTGGTTATAAGAATAATATACTCATAGGAAATTTTCAAAATATTAAAAAGGAAATTTTAATTCATGAAAAGATAACTGCTATTAATATTTTTGCATATT
This sequence comes from Neotragus pygmaeus, assembly GCA_006410875.1. Classification (NCBI taxonomy): domain Eukaryota; kingdom Metazoa; phylum Chordata; class Mammalia; order Artiodactyla; family Bovidae; genus Neotragus; species Neotragus pygmaeus. The sequence goes on from SJYV01055119.1 coordinate 731,903, forward strand.
CTGGTCTAAGTATTTTATATATATATATAATTTTGTGTTGGTATACATAGCTTAATTTTTAAAGTGTGATTAAGTTACATGCAATTTTCTGTTGTACTTGACAATTAGTGTTAGATCACAAGCATTTCCCTCTAAAAGCACCATTTAAAAAATGACTTTTGCAATATTTCCTTTCAGGAGTGCTACTCTACAGTAATTTTTTAAGCCATTTTATTAGATTAATTTTTCACTATTATGAATAGAATGATGAACATCTTTGCTACTCATTGTCTCTTTCTCTGATTATTTTCTGAGGATATATTGCTATCAAAATATAACTTAAATTTTAAGGTTCTTAATATTTTGTATTTTTTCAGATAATTTTTTTTATTTGTTTGATTAGAATTTGCATTTTTCATTATAAAGGCAAGGCATTTGAGTTGAAGAAATCTTGAAAAATACAAAGGAAATAGGGAACAATCACTCATAGACTTATGTTTATAACACAGCTGTTAGTAGTCTTTAAAATCATTTATCCCCCTGTGTAATTGTTGTGATACTGTGATACTACATTCAGTTTTGTAACCCACATTTATCAAAAAATTTATATCATAATTACAAGGTAAAAGAATGTTATATAAGTTTAAATAATCAGTGTGTTTTTAAAATATCCTAACAACCTTGTATGTTTTGAATCGAGGCTAGCAGTTGAAGGAGAAGAAATCCTGTTAGGCATCCAAGACTTAAGTTTATGAAATGTCAGTAAGGATGTCTGTGTCCTTTCATCTGTCATCTTTCCCTCCTTCCTTCCCTCCTTCGGTACTTTTGGTGGATAATTTCAGAGAAGGAGATGCCTTTGGAAGTATTAAGTAAGAGAACTAGATAATTGCTATAATTGTTCCTGGCACCTTCCTTGTTTTTTGCCCAAAGTTGTCATTCTTTTGAGGTAACAAGATAGCGTTGGTTTCTTTTTTTTGATGCAAGATGGAAAGTTTACACGGCTTCTTTCTCTCATCTGCTTGCACTTTGTTGTTGTTACATAAGGTTGATTCATTGGAGGCTGAAGTATAATTAAGGGATGAAATTATGGCAAAAGGGTTGTCAACTATGAGTTTAAAGTTATTTACCTTCTGACCAGGTTCTTATATGTTCCATGAATTTTTTTTTTTATTTTTTTTATTTTTTTTTTTTTTAAAGATAACTTATTTAATGTATGCTCTTGATTCTTTAGCATTGAACTCACACTCAACAGCACTACGTCTAATTATTAAATATTAAAGAGCATCCACTGTCTTCACACCACAACTAGTGTTTGACAGACATACTTCTTGATACGACGGGTCTAAATTGTGCTTCTGTCTTCCTAGGTTTACCATAGTTACTTTTGGCCATTGGAATGGACGATTCCATCAAGAGATAACAACAAATGTTATGCAAAAGTAGTCTGCAATATCAAAGACAATGTAAGTGCTATTCATATTTACTCCTTTCTATGATTTCATTTTATTTTTATTATGCAGCTCTGTTTTGATCACAGGATACACACATTGCATTCTTTTAGTATTTCACCTGTGAGTCTCCCCAGCTGTGTGGACATTACACTAGGGTGAGGCCCGTGATGACAGACACGGTCTGACTCCCCTCTGCATGAATGTGTTGTGGGCAGGCAGTCAGAACCAATGAAGCCATTGACTATCTAAAAATAATGACAGAACAAGAAAGGAGTAACCCAAGTTCGAATGCTAAGCAGCCAGCACTAATGAGAAAGCTGGAATGGGGGAACTCTTAATTGGGTTCTGATTTAAGATTTCATTGCTTGCTGCTTTGTGTAACAACTAGTAACAAAGACCTAAGGATAACCCCCCTGAGCTCACAGGCTTGGTTTCCATACCTACAAAGGGATGATTGGTTTTCAGAGTTTTCTGACTACTGCCCCCATTTTCTGTATTGTCACGCGGGACAAGTGTATGTCTGTGCACATGCTCTATAAGTGTTCCGTGTGTGTGATGAGAACTCAGGATTTACTCTTTTAACAACTTTCATATCTAGCTGGCAGCAATGTTAGTTATATTTATCCTGCTATACATTACACCACTGGGGCTTCCCAGGTGGCTCAGTGGTAAAGTCTGCCATTGCAGGGGATGTGAGTTAGATCCCTGGGTCAGGAAGATCCCCTGGAGAAAGAAATGGCAACCCACTCCTTTATTCTTGCCTGGGAAATCCCATGGGTGGAGGAGCCTGGTGGGCTGTATAGTCCATGGAGTGGCAAGAGTCGGACACGATGGAGCACACATGTATACACGTTATACCCCAAGTGGTCTTATAATTAGACTTTTGTACCTTTTGACTAGGTTGATCCATTTCTCCCATCCCGCATCCCCTACCTCTGGTAGCCACGAATCTGATCTCTTTTCATGAGCTTGTTTTCAGAGTATTAATGACTCACAGCACTGTGTTAGTTCCTGGTGTAGAACATAAAGGTTTGATTACTTGATATTTCTGTTTCAAATGATCATCATGATAACTCTAGTTATCTGTCACCATTCAAATTTATTACATAATTATTGACTGTATTCCCCACACTGTACATGACTGTATGGTGACTTATTTATTTTGTAACTGGAAGTCTGTACCTCTTGATCTCTCTTACCTCTGCGGGTTGAATCTTAACGAGAATTGGTATATTTTTAACTTAGTTGAGATCTTGTTTTTCAAAAAGTATCTCCAGTAAAAATATAAACAACTAAAAGGATTCATATGTTAATAGCCTAATGAATTCATTTTTTTCATTTTGGGATTTGAGTATAATTAAATGATGTATTCGGAGAAGGTGATGGCACCCAACTCCAGTACTCCTGCCTGGAAAATCCCATGGACAGGAGCCTGGACAGCTGCAGTCCATGGAGTCGCTGAGGGTCGGACATGACTGAGCGACTTCACTTTCACGCTTTGGAGACAGAAATGGCAACCCACTCCAGTGTTCTTGCTTGGAAAATCCCAGGGATGGTGGAGCCTGGTGGGCTGCCGTCTGTGGGGTCGCACAGAGTCAGACACGAAGTGATGTATTGGTTTAGTAACTACTGCTTTACACAGTAGCACAGTTGCAGATTGCTTTTTTGCAGAGCGCAGGGTTCTAGGAAAACCTGGATTCACTACAAAAAACATCATCAATAGATGCATTTAATAAATGGACATACTAGGATTACCTCTAGCAAGCTATACAGGATTGACATAGAGAACAGTTTTATATAGAGTTTTGTCTTTTTAGGTACAGTTTTAATAAAGTCATTTGTATGAGTATGCATTAGGTACCATGCTACTACAGTCAAAAGGAGAGAATGTCACATTCACGCTGGCAGTCTGACATCTAGTAGGAGATACTTCATTTGCATACAGCAGTCAATGAAACCTCAAAAGTTTCCTTTATATCAAGCAAATCTATTTTAACTGTACTCAGTTCTCCTGTTCTTTTTTTTTCTTTTACTGCTGTGTCATTTGTTCAAATGGCGTTTTTTTATATAATATGAAAAATAACTTACACTACCAGTGAAAACTCATTTTAATTAAAATAACTGAGGATGGTATTGTTGTTGGATGGTATTGCTGTCAATTATTTTCATAAAAAAAGACAGTATTACAGGAGATGAATACTTGTCATTGCTCTTTTGTCAGAAGCCATCTTATATAAAAGCTTGCTTCTGGTTCTTGACCATCCTGGGGGCAGGCTGTATTTATTTTGAGTTCGGTCACTTCACAGTGACTGAATGTGCTTGGTTTTAAATAGTACATGCTTGCTAGGCTTTTATTCTTTTTGTATGCTATACTTTTTATACACAGTGTATTTGAAATTTGCAGAAAGGAATAGGGCAAGTATCTACTTCAGGCTCTGACTATTAACAGGTTGGTGTATTTGCCCAGAGCTTCTCTTATGAGAGACAGACATTTACGTCACAGAGGCAGTTTATAACGCATATGTGCTCAGTCGTGTCCTACTCTTTGCGACCCCATAGACTATAGCTCGCCAGGCTCCTCTGTCCATGGAATTTTTCAGGCAAGAATATTGGAATGGGTTGCCATTTCCTTCTCCAGGGGAACTTCCCCTCCCAGGGATCAAACTCTGATTTCCTGCCTTAGCAGGCAGATTCTTTACCCCTGAGCCACTGGGGAAGCTCACAGTTTATAATAGGCTATATTTACTTATTGAACATGTAAAATGTGTCAGCCATTACTTAATGATCTACATGTACTAACTTATTTAATCCTTGTATAATCCTGTGGGGTACTGTGCTATTGTTATCCCCATTTTATAGACAAGGAAGCTGAAGTGTGGAAGTTAAGTTAATTGTGCTAAGAGCTGGAATTCAGTCCAAGGCAACTAGAATCCATGCTGTTAACCTCTAGCCTAATTGTCTTTCACATTTCTTCTTGGTCCTCCACCCCCATTCCTTCCCTGCCTCAGAGGCCACACTCTCCTCACGTTGGGCTGTCTCACTGTTCATACTTTTATATATTTGCTGCCTATTATGTCCTGTAAACATCGTACATCATGGTTTAAAGAAAGGTGGTATCCTCAGCTAAATAGAAGCTTGTACCTTTTCCTTTTTAATCTCGCTTTTTGAGATCTATCCATATTATTGCATTTAAATCTAGTGTATTTTAAGAGCTAGTGTATTTTGTGCCTTATTTATCCATATGCACAACCCCTGATTGCCAAAATGAATAAAGCAAGAGTCTAACATGAAGTGGATTACATACAGAAGGCCCTTCCTGACTGTTTTCAGGGAGCCATTGAACATCAGATGAGGCTCTGTGCCTCCTTGCCTGAGCTGCCTCATCTGTTACAAGAGGGTTGGGTTGGATGGGCCAGCCCAGAGCTCGGAAAGTCTGCACAGTAGAATGCAGCAGGTTTCCCTGCTCTTGGCAGGGGTGGCCTGAGTTTGGATTTAGCATTTATCCAAAATGATTCCCACACAGGTATTTCAGAATTGCCAAATATTTCTCTCTTGCTTTCAAAAATGTTTTCGTATTGGAAGGCTCTCAGGTTCTTCTGTCTACTCCCAAAACTTCAGTTTAAATGGTTTTTTAATTTGAATGGCTGCTCTTAAATGTTTTAGCTACCACAGGTGGTTTACCTGGAGCTTTGAGACAACCAGATAGAGATGAGGGGACCACTGGACAGCCCTTTGAAAACACTTTCCAGAACATTTTGGTGCTTACGGGATTGCACACATTTTTGCTTTTGTAAAGTGTTCTTCCTCATCATCACCAGTGGCTGGTTCCTTCTTCCTTCTTGCTTGATGTGACCACAGTTCTGTATTAGCCCGTGTTGCAGTACCTTCAGCCTACACAGTTTTCAGCAGCAAGCATCAGTATTTCTGAATGGGTTTTTTTTGGATTAGACTGGAAAAACATTCCAGGCTGTTAAGGAGGGAAAATTCTACATAATCGTATCACTTTTTTGTATCTTAGGAACGTGTTGTGGGCTTCCATATACTGGGTCCAAATGCCGGAGAGGTGACCCAGGGGTTCGCAGCGGCGCTCAAATGTGGGCTGACCAAGGACCAGCTGGACGGCACCATCGGGATCCACCCCGTTTGCGCAGAGGTGTGTCTCCACACTTTCTTTATTATTATTATGTTTAGCCTTTCAGTTAAGGCTAAATAGTGCCTGTCCGTGTGTGCTCAGTCATGTCTGATTCTTTGTGACCCCCATGGGCTGTAGCCCACCAGTCTTCTCTGACAGTGGGATCCTCCAGGCAAGAATACTGGGGTGGGTTACCATTTCCTACTGTAGGGGATCTTCCCGATCTAGGGATCAGACCCGAGCCTCTTGTGTCTCCTACACTGGCAGGCGGATTCTTTACCAGTACACCACCTGGAAAGCCCACTAGATAGTACTGTCGTGCTGCTGAATAGTAAAAATGGTGAGAGTGATTTATACGGATATGCTTCAAATCATTTATTTATCATGTGTCATGAATTTTATTTTCATGGCAATCAGCTGATGATGACATTCATACTCAAAATGAGCATCAATGCTAGTTATCCCTGAGCTACCTGGAGGCTAATGATGTTGTCTCCTTTGTTAGCTTTCAGTGTCTAAGGATGAGAAAGCGAAGCTTGTAAAAGAAAGATCAAGCCAATGCCAGTAGAACTGGAAGCTTCCCAGTGGGGCCTCCGGGTGTCAGTGTTTCTCACACCCGTCAGCGCCCATCCACGCGCCAGTTACTTACCGTGCTGCCACTAGGTGGGGCTTGTAGGCCAGGCACACGTCCGCTGGAGAACCTGGAGGCCCGGGGAGTTATGCATCAAGAGGCTTGGGAACGGAGCTGAGAAGTGCAGCCTGGAAGGATGTTCTCGTTTCCTTTTGCTCTGTCTTTTCCCTGAGTGTCTTCCTCTGTACTAATACGCACCTGTTTAGTGACCAGGTCATTATTCACAGAAAACTTTGTATATGTTGTTTTGTTCTGGGTTTTATTTGTTGTTGTTTTGTTTTTGAAAACTTGTTTTTGTGAAGTAAAACTGAATTTCGAAAAATGATACATAAAAATTGAAAAGAGAAGAGATTTTTAAAAGCTCTTGAAGATTGTGCAGTGTATCTTTTATTCAGTGTCATGACCAAGACTGTCTAGGGAAGGAGAGGAGCCAGTTAGTGTCATTCTTTTTCAAAAACAGTGTGTTGGTTTCTTGGTGCTGACATAATGCACTATTGCAACTTAGGCGTTTAGAAACAACAGAAATGTCTTCTCTAAGAGTGCTAGAGGCCAGAGTCTGAGAGCAGGGTCATGCTCCCTCCAGGGCCTCTGGAGATGAGGCCTTCCTTGCCTTTACAGCCTCTGCCTCTGGCTTCATGTGGCCTTACCTGCTGTGTGTCTGGGTCCAGATTTCCCTCCTACTGTACACGGATTAAGGCCCCGCTGATCCAGCATGGTTTCGTTTTCACTTGTTACATCTGCAAAGACCCTGTTTCCAACCAAAGTCACAACATTCACGGGCACTGAGGCCTAGGACTTCAGCTTCTCTTTATGGAGGACTTTATTCAACCCACAACGGTGGGTATCGTTAAAGTCTAGGATACTTTAAAACAACAGTCATCCTCAGCCGGGATAAAGACATCCCTTCCCAACTTCGTTATGTTAGCGTCTAGTTCTTTAATCTGAATGGGGTTCTCAGCAGACTGGTTAAAGCCTGGCGTGAGCGTGGCTCCTGCTGCCCCCCTTGGTTGTGTTGGGTCGTGTCATGACCCATTGGCAGCACGCGGCACTGTCTGCAGGCTGACTGCCAGCTGGGCAGAGAGGTGCGGTGGAGAAGGCAGGCGTCTCCCTGAAGTCCAGGCCCGCGGAGAGGTCAGCCAGAGGCCTGTCCCCGCGGTGCACCTGGCATGCTGGAAACCCTCCTGAAGCGTGTGCCGCTGTGCATCTCCATCTGTTGTTTCTCTTATAACTTTGAAGATCAGAGGTGAACATTCACTCTTTTCATAGGCAACTGATTAATGAGATTAAAGAACTGGCTGCCGTTGTCTCCCTCTGAGTGCATTTGTTGTGCAACTGTGTGCCTAGCTCCGTGCTGGCTGCTGGCGAGCAGCAGGGGTTTGAGTCAGAGCAGCAAGGCGAGTGAGGGAAGGGCCGGCACACATCTGGGTGGTGGGGGCCCAGAACAAGTGCACCGTGGCGTTGGGGGCAGTTCTCGCACAAGAGGAGAAGCGTGCATCCGTGTCAGCCAGTCCGAGGGAGCACCAAGGACGAGAACCCTGTGTGGAGAGATCATGATTTGTTCGGGGACCTGAAGGCCCCCAGGACTGCTGTTGCAGTACCACACCAGCTGTGGGTGGTTTGTACCATTTCAGTAAAAGAACCTGGGTAATTGCACAGCCTTTGGCTCCAAAGTAGTTGCCTGCAGGAGTTGACGCATTCTTCGGTGGAGGCTTTGCTTTTTTGGAGGAAGATAGTTTCCACAGTTTCCTTCCAGAGTCGCTGTGGAAGGAGGAGAGACTACTGGTGTTTTGACTGAAAGCTCCTCGGTGTCGGTGAGAGAGGGATTCTCAAGGCCTGAGGTGTCAGTGACGCATGAGCGTTATTCAGTTTGAGGTTGGTGTGATGGTTATTTATCCTGGGCATCTGAGCAGTAATAATTGAGGAAACTGATCACATGTGATTTTGAGTAGTAATTTCAACTAATTAAGTTTATGTGTAAAGAAAAAATAATGGCTTAAGAAGAAGGAGCATCAGAGACAAGACCTGTGAAATGTCTTAAATGAATTTTAGTGCCAAACATCGAAAGTGTTGTTTCATTAATAGTCAACATAATCCTTGTCTGCAGTGAATGGGGTGGGGGGATCTTGTAAGGCTCGGAGGGGTTGGCTGGGTAAGAGACGTACATGCCTCCCATAGTATTTATTTACCCTTTTGTTAGAGTGTTCTTTGTCCTGGGATCAAGAAGCTGCCTCTGCTCGTTTTTTTTCAAGTATATTTTTAGGACAATTGTAAATCAGGTCTGTGCGTATGAGATCCCTGTAGGAATTGACCCTGTTTGTTTTTTTCCATATAGACTAACCAGCAATGGCGGTTTGGCTTTCCCCGTGTCTTTAACATGTTTCCAATAGAAGAGAAATAGATACGAGCTCTTTCTTTCCCCCTTCATTTCTTTCCATTTTTGATGGGTTTAGTATTTTATCCTTGGAGAAGGCAATGGCATCCCACTCCAGTACTCTTGCCTGGAAACTCCCATGGACGGAGGAACCTGGTGGGCTGCAGGCAATGGAGTCATGAAGAGACAGACACGACTGAGCGACTTCACTTTCACTTTCACTTTCATGCACTGGAGAAGGAAATGGCACCCACCTCCAGCGTTCTTGCCTGGAGAATCCCAAGGACGGAGGAGCCTGGTAGGCTGCCGTCTACAGGGTCGCACAGAGTCAGACATGTCTGAAGCAACTTAGTAGCAGTTTCTTATCCACACATCCTACAAGTTCTATTTCTAAATTAATTCCTGAGAAATAAAACATAAGCTTGCAAATTCACAAGCATGAAATTGGCTTTAATGTATTCCCTTGCTCATTATTTTTCTTTCTTTAGAAAATTGAAAAGAGAGCATGTTTGATGGTATTTTAAATTGCCTGTAATACCAGCATCCGAACACAGCTATTTTCATTATTGCATATTATCTTGCTGTTCTCATCCATAGTCACACATTTTTTTTAAAACAAAGGAGTTATATTGCTCTTCAAAAAAGTGTTGTACTAGTTTATGGTGTCATCAGCTTTGAATTTGAGTGCTCGTAAAAATGTTGCGAAATTCAGTGTAACTTTTTCTGTAATAAGTTCAAAAGAAAGGACTATTTCAAGCCTTTTCACATATCTTTGTTAATAAGGATGAACTTCTTATAATTATTATTTTGAGGAATGTGAGTATTCTCACATTTTCTTCTGGGTTCATGCTTTAAATGTTTTACTAGCCATTATTACTTGGGTCTGACTTTTTTTGCAGTGCTGCTGATAAATTGGCATAGAGGGGAAAAATGCTTTGTCACTGCTTTAAGGCTAAATAGACTAAGGATTTTTCTCAGTATTGTTCCTCCTTTACACAGAAGTGTTTTCCCCTCTTATTCACAAGTATTTTTGATGCTGATTCCTATTGCTTTGACCTGTAGAAGTCAAAACGGCCTCAATTTCTTGTGCTTTCCTCTTTGTATTAAAAATCAGGAAACCAAATATTTTCTTGAGAATCAAAGATGCAGCTGACCAAAGAGGGTGTCCATGTATGATGACAATAAGTCTTGCTTCCACTGGGGACCCTCCCAGATCAGCCATGGCTTCTTGTCTCAGTGAGACACTCACTGGCTCGCTGAAGTGAAGTGAAAGTCGCTCAGTCGTGTCCAACTCTTTGTGACCCTATGGACTATACAGTCCATGGAATTCTCCAGGCCACAGTACTGGAGTGGGTAGCCTTTCCCTTCTCCAGGGGATCTTCGCAACCCAGGGATCGAACCTAGGTCTCCCACATTGCTAAACACAAAATTACTTNTACAGTCCATGGAATTCTCCAGGCCACAGTACTGGAGTGGGTAGCCTTTCCCTTCTCCAGGGGATCTTCGCAACCCAGGGATCGAACCTAGGTCTCCCACATTGCTAAACACAAAATTACTTTGTTTGCATGCCTGAGCAGTGTGGATAGTCAGCTTGGGTGTGGTTTTGTTTTTGCTGTGTGCCTGTGGGGCTGTGAGGTCATCACGGATCAGCTGCAGCCCAGCTTCCATGCTGTCATCACTCCAGGACCCAGCTGAGGGGGCACTTTCTTCTGGGGCCACTGTGGCTTAATGGCAGAGCTACAGGAGGTGCAGGAAGAGCACCTTGGCGCTCAGGACTTGTGTTCCCAAGTGATGCTTTCCACTTCCCCACCTTGGCCAGAGCAAGCCCCTGTCCCCGACATCCATGTCCAGTAGGGCAGAAATGTATGACATATGTCCATACAGGGTCATCACAGGGAGGTGAAGGCACCATTTGTTTTGGAAACAAAATTGTCACAGTAGTGTTAACATGAAGAAGGATCAGATTTGACAGAAAAGAAGCAAGATATCTAAGACTTACTAATTGATATATCAACAGTGGTGGAAATAGAGGAATTAAGAATCAATTCCAAGTGCATGGCCTGAGCAGCCAAGTAGTGGTGATGCCGATCACTGGGAGGAGCTGGGTTAAGGGAAGACAGGGTCAGTGCTGGACAGAGTTAAGTCTGAAGAGGTGTGGGTCCCGTCTTAACTGTCGTGGAGCTCAGGAGAGATGGTGGCTGGAGAGGCCCAGCCTCAGCGGATCTCTCCAGCTGACTCAATCTGCCTGAAAGGGAGTAGTCGACTGAAGGAGATCATGATAAGAGTGTCTAAAGGGAGAGAGGATCAGCTCAGGAGCGGGGACACACACAGGGTTCTAACCACATTATGAGGCTGTCTGAGCTGTGTGGGCATAAGGGTATTTGGAATAGTATACTTTATTCCTTTCTGTGTATCCACAATATTTCATGGCACATTTCTTTTAGAGAATTAATAAGCAACCAGGGAGATTGTTTTAATCACTTCATAAATCACATGCTAATAATAATAAGTGCTTTATTAGATAGAGCCTACATTTTCTCTGCTTTACCTTGGTGAAATGCTTAACTTGGTCGTATTACTCCTCTGTTGTATACATTTTAAGTACTCAGCCAAGTCATCCTTTGTACATATGGTGTTATCTCAACTGCTCTGCTAACTTGCATCCCAGTGTCTGAAACTCTCGTGTTGTCTCCACCCCTGCAGGTGTTCACGACTCTGTCAGTGACCAAGCGCTCCGGGGGAAACATCCTCCAGACCGGTTGCTGAGGTTAAGCCCCAGTGTAGATGCTGCCGCCTAGACTCCAAACCACCGATGTGTTTCTTGCCCAAGTCCAAGGCGAAGTGCTGCGAAAGGCTCTTGGGTTTGGCACCTGCGTGTCTGTGCTTACACTCCCCGAGGCCCCCTTGGATCTCATGGGTGGGAGGTGATTCGTGGAAGGCAGGCAGCATTGCATTGGGGTTACCGTGATGTACTCAAAACTGGCTTTTGGCAGAGCATCAGAGTGATGCATCCATGAAGTCACCAGCCCCAAGCCCCTTGTGGTGGGTGGTGATGGAACCGTCAAAGCAGTTTTCTCTTGGCCTTTCCTTTGTGGGTTTTCTTACGCTCACTGTCAAGCTTTCTGAGTTGGTTCTTTTTTTTACTTTTTCTCCTCGGTGTTAGTGATACTAGAGATGATAGCCAACAATTTTGGTCCCAAAGCAAGTCATGGCTACCATGCGCAGATACAAGCGACTCGTCGCTGGGAAAGCATGGGGAATCTCCCAGGCTTGTCCCGGGTGAGACCGCCCTGTGGCCCAAGTCTCCTCCCAGAACCGGGGAAGCACGGTTGGCCAGTTTGCTCACGTGCCACAGCACTGGTGCTTGTTTTCAGTTCTGTTGAGAAAAGGCAGTGGCTACCCGGCCAGCCTATCTGAAGGAGTCTCCACCGCAGAGACTCGTTACAGTGTGGTCTCCGCGTTCTTCGTCATGGAGGCAGAAAGGGGAACAACAAAAGATGTCTTGTTTAGCCTGTTGTGTGCTGGTCTAAGTGAGCTGAGGTCTGTTGCAATGGAAAACATTTAGCGCTTGTTTAAAACTGTTTTGGGGAGTAGCTTTTGCTTTAAGCTGAAGTCACCAGATACCACAGCTTTATTTTTCTTGTGTGCTAGGTTATCTATCCCTTCGAGAACTACATTCATAGGAAAAAAAGACTTTCTACACTTGACAGTTTAACTCTTGTGGTAATTGCTTTGTTTTTAAAAGGAAGCTGTTAATATAATTTATTATTTTTGAACACAGGTGGATGTGAAGGATTTTCATTTAAAAACCAAGTGGTTTTGACTTTTTCTATTGACCGTACTTGGTGGAATTTGGGCAGAAGTGTTTACGCTCTGCTAGCATTCCAACTCGGATTATCACAAAGAGGTATTAACCCAGCAGTTAGAGATTTCCGGCTACAGCTATTGACAATGGATTATATCTAGGCCATTTCCCCTCTACAGAAGTAGGATGTTAAACATGCTGTGGACCGCAGACCTCCCACCAGCAGTTCTTGTAGCCCCCCAGCCCTCTTTTTGGGTCTTCCCTCTGTGTGTGTTTCTCAGCCACAACACTGAGCGGTCGATTCAAAGTACATTTCTCGATCACCTCAGGGAACTCGGTGTCTGCCTAGCATTCGGTCAGCAGGGCCCCTGACCTCGCCTGTCCCATGGCCCTGCCTCACCCCACCCCATCTGGTTGTGTGGAGAGAAGGGAAAAGGAAAAAGAGAGGGGAATTGAGGCACCTGACTGTTTAGTTTTATTTATTATTTTTTTAAATTTTTTATTTTCCCCTCCAAGTCTACCAATTTCTGAAACTAGAACACAGGCAGTACAGGGTGATCAAGCGTAATCATGTTGTGATTCTGTCTTCTTTGTGGAATGGAATATTCTGCCCCCACAAGAAGAATCCCACCTTATAGATTTATCTCTGTAATCGCCCGGTGTATTGAAACTCATTAAATTCCATGTATTTTTGTTATAAATCTTCTGGAAGAAAAAAAAAGCAATGTGAAACATTAAAAGGTATTAATATCCGCTGTGTTGTGCCTTCTTACTGAATGGTAGTCCCGGGCTCGTTTGCCTGAGAACTGAATGGACGTCAGGGCTCATGTTGGTGATGCTGAGAATTCAGGGCTCAGTTTCGTTGATGCTGCACTGTCGGGCCTGGTCGATATGCTGAGGTTCATATTTTAGTTTTGTTGACCCCTTGCAGATGGCAGGTAGCGTGTGAGACTTCTCAGCATCTATATTTGGCGCTTCCCCAGTGGCCCAGTGGTAAAGAATCTACCTGCAGTGTGGGAGACCCAGATTCGATCCCTGGATCAGGAAGATCCCCTGGAGAAGGGCATGGCAGCCTACTCCAGTATTCTTGCCTGGAGAATCCCGTGGACAGAGGAGCCTAGCGGGTCACAAAAGGACATGACTGAAGCAACTTGGCACTTAGCACGCATGTATTTGCACCAGCCAATTCTTTATAATGAATCTATTATCTGTATCTATCTACCTACCCATCCCCTACTGGTCCACTTTATCTAGAGAACTTGGACCAAAACAAACAGATCTCACCTCTGAAGGTGTGTGTGGTCAGGTAGGGTGGGTGAATGTACTCAATTACTCCTTCATCTCCTCCACAGATACTAGGTACCAGGTACTGTTCTAGGCAGGAGAGTTCAGCAGTCCACAAGAAACATCAGTAATCCTCGTCAAAAATTACATAGAAGGAAACAAGCAAAAATAACTAAATAGGTCAATTGTATTGAATGTTAGATGGTGTTAAGTACCCTGGAGAAAAACCTAAGCAGGGAAGGGGAGAGGTCTGTAGGACGTGGGGAGTGGAATTTTAATGAAGGTGGTGGAGGTAGACCCCATAGAGAAGGTGACATTTGAAGACAGAAGTGAAAGCAATCCTGGGGGAAAGCATTCCAGGCAGAGGTCACCAACTGTAAAGGCCCTGAGGCAGAGAAGGACTGGGTTGGGGAAAAGTCAAAAGTGTAGCATGGTGGGTGAAGCAGAGAAAGAATGAGTCAAGGTCAGAGATAACAGGAAGGGGCAAGTCAGGTAGGATCTAGAGTGGGAGCCGTTGGAGGGCTCTGAGCAGAGGAGGGTTGACACCACTCCCGGGTGGCCAGGAGCACTGGGGTGGCTGGGCTGAGGGCAGCCTGAGGCTTTGCACCAGGTGGAGCGTGTTGCAGTGATCGAAGGGAGAGGGATGATGCTTTAGCTGCAGGTGAGAGTAGAACCAATAGGACAGATGGAGTTAATTTGAGAGTAGAGCCAATAGGACATAGTGCTGGATTGAATGTGGGGTGGGAGAAGGATGATTCCCCCGTTTGGGGCTTCAACACTGGGAGGATTGAGGCTAGAAGTGCCATTTCACTGAGATGGGAAAACTGGAGGGGAGGGGCAGGTTAGAGGGGAATATCAGAAGCTTGAGTTTAGGCTGACGGGTCTTAGGTGCAGGAGGCAGAGGTGGTGCTGGGTTTGAGTCAGTGTCTACACAGCAGGTGTAACGGCAGCCATGAGATGAGTTGGTGTTGAAGGAGGGAAGGGTGTAAGGGCAGGTTTGGGCCCTGTACAACTTGGAACTAGACTCTACACCCTCGGCTCCTCACTTTTATCCACTAAGTACTATGAAGAAAAGACCTAGTGTTTATAAAGACATTTGAGACCTTTTACAAAATGCTTTAAATTATGAAGGGAAAAAAAAATCAATGCAGCAAAATTATAATGGACAAATCTTTAAATGCCTCCGATAATATTATTTTAGTCAATCAATACCATTGGACCCATTGCCCCTATATTTGTTGTCTTGTGTTTGGTTTAATTTTATTTTCTTCGCTGCACTGGGTCTTCATTGTAGTGCGAGAGCTCCAGAGCATGCAGGCTCAGTAGTTGTGGCCTGTGGGCTTAGTTGCTCCCTGGCATATGGGATCATAGTTCCCTGACCAGGGATTGAACCTGCATCCCCTGCACTGGAAAGTGGATTCTTAACCATTGGACCACCAGAGATGCCCCCACTGCTCGTATATTTGTAAACGTTAGATCGAACACAGGAAGGGCTGCCTTCATTATATTTGCAATGATGTGGGAGTAACTCAAGCAAGCACAAGGACGTGGGGATAACAAAGGCCTTAAATTGGCCCTGAGCGGAGCTATAAAGAGACATTATTAATGAGAACTGCAGTCAGAAAGTAGAACTGTAGCTTCAGGTCACTTTATGTGCAGTGACTTGTTCTGTTAATCTTTGTAAGATTAACCCTCAGAACTGTGGTACCCGTTTTTCAGGTGAGCAAAGTAAGGCTGTGACTCACTTGGTCTTTTATGCCAGCTCGCGTGGCTTGTAAAGCGCAGAAAGAGAAGGTGCGCCGCCTAGTGTCTACCTCTGTGAAGAGCAGGCTGCTGCTTTGCAGCCCTGCTGCTGCTGCTGCTAAGTCGCTTCAGTCGTGTCCGACTCTATGCGACCCCAGAGACGGCAGCCCACCNCATTTCTCCAGTGGTGGTGTTTGGGGAGGGAGGGGCCCCCTGCAACCCAGGAGGTTCATGCCAGGGTCTCCCTTTCTGGTCTGCTGCTGTTGCTGCATCACTTCAGTCGTGTCCGACTCTGTGCGACCCCATAGATGGCAGCCCACCAGGCTTCTCCGTCCCTGGGATTCTCCAGGCAAGAACACTGGAGTGGGTTGCCATTTCCTTCTCCAATGCATGCATGCATGCTAAGTTGCTTCAGTCGTGTCCAACTCTGTGCGACCCTATGGACAGCAGACCTCCAGGCTCCTCCATCCCTGGGATTCTCCAGGCAAGAACACTGGAGTGAGTTGCCGTTTCCTTCTCCCTTCATGGTCTGGAAAATCCGTTTTGACCCGCAAGTCGGGCGCACTGCAGTGCAGACATGCTGCCACCAGAGGGTGACCTAGGCGAGAAAGCAAAGCTGGGAAATATCTGAGGTTTACTTTGGAAAAAACGTTATTCAAGCCATTCAATGAAGCAGGATCCAAGGGCACCCTCCACAGTGGGCCCTGCCTGTAGACAGAGCCCAGGAGGGACGCAGGCCCTGGGTGCTGGGTGTCTGCTGCTCCCAGTCCGTCCCCCTTTTTATGGCTCAGACGGCTGTCTGACCTGACTTGCTGACCCTCCCGCCTAGGAGTGATATGTGTCCACCTTCAGGGAGGATGCAGAAGCAAAAGGGATACGGTGGCCAGAGCAAGCACCCTCAAGGTCGCTCGGGCAGTGGTCAGCCTCCAGGAGGCACGTTTAACCTCAGCAGGTCCCCTACCTGCTCCGTCCCACGCCTGCTCCGTTCCCACACCTGCTCCATCCCATACCTGCTCCGTCGCCGCGCCGGCTCCATCCCCACGCCTGCTCCGTTCCCACGCCTGCTCCGCCGTCCCGCGCCTGCTCCGTTCTCACAAGGCAGCCCCAGAGTCGGCTCTTGGCCTTGCAGCCCTGCGCCCTTATCGGCACTTGAGGACACACTTGGTGTGTCCCCTCCTAGGTTTCCTTGTTTCTGTGGTCACTTTCCGGAAGACCTCCATTTTGTTTGTTTTCAGTGGCATTTTTCTCTGATGAGATCTCTCCAATCCTTAGATTTGAGGTCGGGGTAAAAATGCTTTTCTTTGGTCTCTCCCTCTCCCCCTACCGTAAGGGTCTCCGCAGGCAGTCGCTGTCTTTTGGCACTTAGGAGACATCCTTCCGTCGTCTTCTGGGTTTCGTCGCTTTTGTGCAGGAATCAAAGCATTCTTTTTGCCCCTTCGTGGTGATGTCTTTTTCCTGACTATTTCCGATCTTCCCTTTGTCCTTCATTTTTCAGTGACTTGACTACCGTGTGCTCAGGAATTGGTTTGTATTTGTCTGTGCCGGGAGCTGTGAGGCTTCTTAGAGTGTTTTGGTTTGTCTGTCTTTCGTCAGTTTTGGAAAGGCCTCGTGCATTCTTCAGAGCTTGGCCTGCCCCGTCTCCAGTCTTCCTTTCTGGGACTCTGTCTGTCTGTCCGCAAGACCTTGACCCCGTGTTCCGTGTCTCTCACGCGCTTCTGTATATTTCCTGTGCGTTTTTCTGTTTGTGCTTCAGTCTTGTATTTCTTCTGCCCTAAATTACAGTTCAGATGCCCCAGGTGGCACCAGTGGTAAAGAACCCACCTGCCAGTGCAGGAGACAAGAGACATGGGTTCTGTCCCTGAGTCGGGAAGATCCCCTGGAGGAGGGAATGGCAATGTTCTTGCCTGGAGAATCCCATGGACAGAGGAGCCTGGTGGGCCCCAGTCCATGGGGGTCACAGAGAGTCGGACACGACTGAAGGGGCTGATCACAGTCGCAGGGCGCCGGCCCTCTCTTCGTCTCTGTCCAGCCGCCCGGGAGCCCACCTCTTACGCTGTTCACTCTAGTTATTTTATGTTTAGTTCTATAATTTCTATTTGATTTGTTAAAAAAAAATTATCTCACATCTCTAAACATTCCTGACTTGTCACTTATTGTTCTGAACACACGAGTCGTACTGAACACAGAGGTTGTGTTCGGCAGCTCCAGAGCCTGGATCCCTGCTTTGTGCCTGGTTCTGTTTCTTGATGCGCCTGGTGACTCTTGACATAAAAAAGTGAAGTAAAACAATANGACTGCAGCCCACCAGGCTCCTCCATCCATGGGATTTTCCAGGCAAGAGTACTGCAGTGGGGTGCCATCGCCTTCTCCGGAAGAAACAAAGCCACAGAGCTAAAAAGTTGCAGAAAATCGAAAAAGAAAAATACCTTAGCAGATAATGCCAGAGAAACTCAATTATTGTATGTATAACTATAAAACAGCATCAAAACTAGGCATAAAACAGAGTAAAGACCTAAATATATCATACAGCCATAAAGTTTATGTGGTAAATACTGAAAATATCTCTGTAATGTAGAGGTGGAGAAAAACTTCATATACCATGGCCTCAAGGTATAAACCACAGGGAATGTCCTGGCAGTCCAGTGGTTAAGACTCCATCTCTTACTGATGTGGGCCTGGGTTCAATTCCTGGTTGGGGAATTAAGATCCTGCAAGCTGAATATTGTGGCCCCCCAACAACAAAAAAATCCACAAAGCATAGGCAAAATGCATCAAAACGTCTCACCACAAAGACCACCATGGAAAAGTTATCAGGCGAAGACAACCTCAGTGTCTAAAACTGACAAGAGATTTAGACCCAGGTGACAGCGAGGAATTTCAGTCATCAGTGAGAAGGCAGGAGCCCCAAAAGGAGGAGGCAAAGGACACTGACTGGTTATTCCTCGCAGAGGAGACCCCAGAGTCTTAACACGAGGGGTATGTGTGTGCTCAGTTGCTCAGTCATGTCCAACTCTTTGTGACCCCATGGACTGTAGCCCACCAGGTTCCTCTGTCCATGGAATGTTCCAGGCAAGAATACTGAAGTAGGTAACCATTTCCTGGGGGATCTTCCTGAGCCAGAGATCAAACCCGCATCTCCTATGTCTCCTGCATCAACAGGTGGATTCTTTACTGCTATGACACCTGGGAAGCCCAAGAGATGAGATATGTGCAAACTCATGAGTGATTAAGAGGTGAATGTAAATAACGAGAGGCCACTTGGTACTCGACAGACCTGAGACAGAAAGCTGTTTAAGGCCAAGTGAAGGGACTCCCAGGCTCTGCTGGTGCCAGAGTAGACCATTGGCTTTGCGGTGTTTAGACAGATCGAGCATTGTGCACTGTGATCTAGCAGTCCTGCTCCTGGGCATCAGCCCCAGCGAAGTTGATAGATCTCTCGTGTGTCCATAAGGGAACGTGCATAAAGATGTCCTGTGGCATCATTTGTGGTGTTGGGAGGTTGGGCTCAATCCTGACATCGCTCACTGAGGGATGGACTGGTGGGCCAGGAGGAGGCAGGATGATGAAATAGTATTATGAAATGTACCATGATATGAGTGGAAAAAAACAATAGGGAAGAGAATGAACCTGACAGCCTCCTGTATACGTTGTAAAGATGCTTGAACACCCACCAAGGATCCCTGCAGATCCCTGCAGACAGCACACTTCCTGCAGATCAGAGCAGCTAACTGCGGAGGAGCACGGAGTAGGAAACCATGGCAGTAAAGGGAAGTTGAAGAAAGAGGACATTGCTCTGACGCTGGCCTTCCTGTAGGTGGGAGTCCCTGACAGGTGAATCTTAGCTTCTCAGTGGCCTTCTTTTCTTCCCCATTAAATGGGGGTAATAACAGTGCTTATCTCCCAGAGTTGCCGGAGGATTAAACTGTTTATGCACATGGTCAAACGCTTAGAATAGCAGTGGGCACAAAGGGGGTGATGGGTGAGTGGGTGCTGTTATTATTTGAATATGAGTGATGCAGTTCTCAGCATATGAGATCTGAAAATGTGAACAGGCAGCATTGTCAAGTTCAAGACAGTTCCCTGCCTCCGCTCCAGTCTGGCTCCCTCCTGCCTACAACAGCCTCCAAATGTCATTCCAGGGCCCCAAGCCAGGGAGTCCTTTGGGAATTGGGGAGCATACTCCACATTTTAAAATACCTCCCAGGGGACCCTGAGCCCAGCTGGTGAGGAGTGTGTCTCAGAGCCTCAGCTGATGCTCAAGGATGTGAGGGTGACCCCGGGGAGAATGCAGGGTCAGCCGGAAGGAGAGGCAGAAGGAAAGGCTCGCCACGTACAGAGGGCCACGTGCAGAGAACAGGAAGAAAGGCCCCTCCATGCGCTGGGCCCATCGTCACCAGGAACCCTCACAGGCCTCATCTGAGTGTGTGTGTGTTGTGTGCTCAGTGGTGTCCGACTCTTTGCAATCCCACAGACTGTAGCCCACCAGGCCCCCCATCCATGGAATTCTGCAGGCAAGACTATTGGAGTGGGTTGCCATTTCCTTCACCTCATCTGAGAGTAGTTACAAAATTAAACAAAGGGAAACACAGCCTTGCCTTGTGTCTTCCCCTGTAGGAATCCTGTAAGGTGATGGGGTGCTTTCAGGAGCTAATACTCCCCACCCTCCCCCAAAACCCTCGTGTGGGAAGGGGTTTTGTGCGGGTGCTCTAGGGCGTGTGTATGTGTGTGTGTGGCGGGGTGTTGCTTCTGTCACAGGCACCTGCTTCCCAGCCCCTTTCCTGCTGTAGTGAATTTGAGCCTAATAGTTGGTGAGATGAATTTCTCATTGTGAAATGAGGAGACAGGAACATAGTTTGGAATGCAATTACCTTGCCTCCTGTGTGGCTCACACAGCTCAACAACTGCCTTCTAAATTTCTTTTCATGATTCTTGGCGGCACTCTGCCGGAGTCCACACTGAGGGCCATTAAGCAAAGGAAGGGAAGGAAAGATCAGGGATGGGCCTGCCCGGGGTCACTTCTGGTGTGTGTGGGGTCCCCCCAACACCCCATGTGAATTTCAAGAGTCGTGCTTCACAAGGGCTTAGCTCGCTGTCACTGTTATAAATGCTGCTCCTTCCCTGAGCCTCTGAAAGAAGGATATTCTAATAAAAACACCCCCTCTGCCTCACGCGATGAGGTGCTTACATACAGTGTTTCATTTGGCTCCCAGATGGACGAAAGAGCTGGGCATTATTGTCCCATTTTCCTGAAGAGCCTCTGGGTGGTAACATGCACAGAAAGGGGACAAACAGTCTGGTTTTAGCCAGACTGAAACAAGAAGGAAGGACCCAGGCAGGGTCCCTGGATGGCCAGCCCCAGAGAACCCTGCCCACCTCCACCTGCTGAATGAGAGAGAAAGACACGTGTGTCTTATCTGGACCACTGTTTGAAGATACAGCACTTTGGGGCCTCTGATACAGCAGCTTAGCTGTCTGTACTTTGACTAATAGAGCTATTCATTTTTTGTTTTCCAGAAAAGATTTAATGATATGAGGAAAAGCTTATAGGTTATAGCTCGGGGGGAACAATCAGAATATGAAAAGAGGATTCTTAAGAAAAAAAGAGAAGATTCTTAGGGCAATGAGACACTCTATATGATACTGTTATGGTGGATACATGTCTTTATCCATTTGTCTAACTAAACCCTGGAATGTACAGAACCGAGGGTGAAACCTAAGGGAGTCCATGGGCTTTGCGTGATAGTGATGTGTCAGTGTGGACGGTAATGCATGTGCCATTTGGTGGAGGTGCTGTTGGTGGGTTGGCTGTGTGTGTGTGTGTTTGTGTGTGTGTGTAGGGGAATGCACAGGGAATACATGTGAAATTTCTGTGACTTTTGTTCAGTTTTGCTGTGAATCTAAGACTGCTCTAGGTTTCTCTTGTAGCTCAGCTGGTAAAGAACCTGCCTGCAATGCGGGAGACCTGCGTTCGATCCCTGGGTTGGGAAGATCCCCTGGAGAAGGGCAAGATCCCACTCCCAGTATTCTGGCCTGGAGAATCCCATGGACTGTGCACAAAGAGTCGGACACGACTGAGCAACTTTCACTTCACTAAAACTGCCATAAAAAATAAAATCTTTTTGTTAAAAAACCTCAGCTACATAGGGAGACCCACATGTTTTTCTGGGATGTGACCTTGGCCTTCTCACAGCTTACTGAGAGATGCACACGTTTATCGAAGGCAATGCTAGGACTTGGAGTTTTGTGTCCCAAGGAATAACTCTCTATGTAAGATGCTCAGGTAGGCTCCCCAAGGTTCAGCTGGCCCTGAGAACCTCAGCATCCCTCCAGCCAATGAGACAGCAAGAATGCAGGGAGCACAAGAAAGTCAAGCCTGTTACTATGTAAGCGAGCATCTCGTAGCATGGTATACCAGAGTGAGGTTATGGCAGCGGCAGGCACTCCTGCACATGTTTTTGAAATTAAGCTTCGCATCCTGTGCAATGGTAAGCATGCCCCCTCCTTGCTTGAATTCAACGCAGCTCCTAAAACTATTTGTAAGAAATACACGCTTCGAGTTATAAGGGCTGATTTTGAGGGTCTGTGGGTAGCTCCTGGAATCTGAGCTTAGTTATGGGTAATGACATGATGTGACTCTCTTGAAACTTTCTTCATTAGATTCACCAGGTGTTGTGTCTGAGACGAGTAAGAGCGTTAACTGTATTTATAATGAAATTCATTAGAGAATAAGTAAAATTCTTTAATATTTTATTTCTTACGATGAAGGGCTGCAGGGCAGGCCAGTGCTGTGCTGGGGACAGGGAGTTTGAGCTCTTGCTCCGTTTCGGCACTTTCCCTGCTCCTTTGTTCAGATACACTGGGGCCCAGGGGCACTTGCACAGGCGCGTGTGTGCTGCATGTCTACACCGAGGCCCCGTGATGCAGGAGGAAGAACAGTGTCCATGCCCAGGGGCACTGGCACAGGCGCGCGTGTGCTGCACGTCTACACCGAGGCCCTGTGACGCAGGAAGAAGAATAGTGTCCATGCCCAGGGGCACTGGCACAGGCGCGCGGGTGCTGCACATATACACCGAGGCCCCATGACGCAGGAGGAAGAATAATGTCCACGTGACGCATCCTTTCTGGAAGCAAACACATGTCAGGCGTGATCTAATAGGACCTCCATTGCTTGGATATAACAATAGAAACAGAGAGACCCCAAGTTGTCTGACGTTCTGTGGGAGACAGGAGGCCCAGGTCCTACTGAGAGATGCCCTGTGTAGCTGGGAGCTTCTCGGTAGGGTCTGTGCCTTCTGCCTGGCCTCCCCTTCCTTCAGGAGAGATGGGGTCTTGGGAAGGAGCTGCTCCTGAAACTCCGCAAAGCACCTTCCAGGCTTCTTCATGGGGGAAGGAGGAGGAGCAGGTGAAGACCCTGCTCCCACCCACCCCCCGTCCTGCAGAGTTCCCTGTGGACTTCCTGTGAGTGTCATCCCAACCCCGATGCACATTTTTGTCACCTCTGTGTATTTACTTGGGCTCCTCCCATGGGTCAGTCAGTAAAGAATCTGCCTGCAGTGTGGGAGACCTGGGTTCGACCCCTGGGTTGGGAACATCCCCAGGAGAAGGGCATGGCAACCTACTCCAGTATTCTTACCTGGAGAATCCCCATGGACTTTAGCCTGCCAGGCTCCTCTGTCCATGAGATTGCAAAGAGTTGGACATGAATGAGCGACTACGCACTGCACAGCATACCTTACACTGGGCTTCCCTGGTGGCTTCCTGGTAAATGCATTTATTTGAAAAAGAAAACATATGTCAAAATCATAAATGGGAACCAACCTCATTTGCCATACATAGAGATCAACTTTTTAAATAAGTGCTTCACTTGACTGTCCGAGCTGCCAAGAGGACAAGTGAAACTAACCATCCTAACGCAGTCTCCTTTCCCCCTTTCCTGTTGGAAGGCTTGGATGCTAGTTAAACCCTCATTAGGCAGTCTCAGCGTCTGCTTGAAAACCTCTTCTCTTGTGCTCCTCCTTGTTATGTTCATTTTTTGTTCTCATTGCGTCCAGGACCAGTCAGTTCTCTCTGTGAATAAAACCAGCAAGAAAACTTACTTTGTACATTTCAAAGCATACAGGGCACAGAGAATGCTGGCTGGGCTAAGGTGTGTTAATTCATCAGCGGGGAGGAAAAAAAATCAAAAAACTCTTGTCAATATTTGCAGAGAAGAGAAGTCTCCACGAAATAGAAAGGCCACATTATGGAAATAGAATGTTTTGTATGGAGAGAAGTTTTAGAATCAGAGAAGATCAGTGCAGAGGCTCAGAGGGCGGAGTACTTGTAGGTAAGAATACGGCAAAGACCAGTCCACTGACTGAGAAATAAAATGAGACTTTGTAACCTAGCCCTCCCCATGGCCCCAGAGTCCCATGGAGGAAATAATAGGCATTTCCCAGGGATGGTTTTGTGGAGAGATCTAGATGTTTATGCCAGAAGGAGCTCGGGGAGAACCACCACTATGAATCACCACAGTGTCCTGTGTTCTGAAATGGATGGGCTGCTTTGTTCCTCTTCAGTTGAAAATGATGTAAGGGAGGGTGGCTGAACCAGTAGCTTCTATTTTTTAAAGTGGAGTTTAAAAATATTTGTTTGCTTGTTTGGCTGTGCTGGGTCTTAGTTGTTACACACAGGATTTTTAGTTGAGGCCTGAAAACTCTTAGGGCATCTTGTGGAACCTAGTTCCCTGACCAGGGATCAAACCTGGGTCCCTTGCATTGGGAGTGTGGAGTCTGAGCAACTGGAACCGCCAGGGAAGTCCCAATAGCTTCTTAAATTTCAGACAAGCTGTGTTCAAATCCTAGCTTACCGTTTGCCGTGTGACTTTGGGCTTGTCATCTAACCTCTCTGGGCCTCAATCACCTCAGCTGTGAAACGAGGTGGAAACATCAGTACCTCCCTCATGTGGCTGTTTCGAGGACTAGATCAGTTAACCTGTCGGGCTTCCCTGGTGGCTCAGACAGTAACACGTCTGTCTGCAGTGTGGGAGACCCGAGTTCTATCCCTGGGTTGGGAAGATCCCCTGGAGAAGGCAATGGCAGCCCACTCCAGTACTCTTGCCTGGAAAATCCCATAGATGGAGGAGCCTGGTGGTCTGCAGTCCACGGGGTCACAAAGAGTCGGACACGACTGAGTGACTTTAATTTTCTTTCAGAGNGGAGAAGGCAATGGCAGCCCACTCCAGTACTCTTGCCTGGAAAATCCCATAGATGGAGGAGCCTGGTGGTCTGCAGTCCACGGGGTCACAAAGAGTCGGACACGACTGAGTGACTTTAATTTTCTTTCAGAGTACTGACAGGGGCTTTCCAGATGGCGCTAGTGGTAAAGAATCCACCTGCCAATGCAGGAGATGGAAGAGATGTGGGTTCAGTCCTTGGGTCAGCAAGATCCCTTGGAGAAGGAAATGGCACCCTATTCTGGTATCCTTGCCTGGAATAAATTGCATAGACAGAGGAGCCTGGTGGGCTATGGTCCACAGGGTCTCATAGAGTTGCATCCGACTGACCGCACACACAGAGGATACTGACAACAGAGCTGGCCTTAGAAAGTACTCCATTGATGATGCTGTTCAGTCTGTCAGTCATGCCTGACTCTGCAGCCCCATGAACTGCAGGACGCCAGGCTTCCCTGTCCTTCACTATCTCTGGGAGTTTGCTCAAACTCATGTCCATTTTCAATGATGCCATCTGACCAGCTCATCCTCTGTCTCCCCCTTCTCCTGTATTCAATCTTTCCCAACATCAGGGGATTTTCCGATGAGTCGGGTCTTCACATCAGGTGGCCATTGGTGTTACTGATCATTATTGTTCATGAACCATCGGCAGGCTCAGATCTGGCTGTCAGGAGACACTGGCCTTTTTCCAGCCACGCTCATGAATGTCTTGTGTGATCAGTCAAATGAAACGTTTTCTCTTTGGTAACCAGAGCAGTGATTTTGCAAGCAATTGTGCATCCTCAAGAAGGAGGGCATTAAAGACGGGGGTGACCATGTGCTGATACATGGCATAGCACAGAGGCTAGGAATTCACACTTTGCCATCAGACACGTTGTGGTTTGCACTTGGTCACTGCTACTCACCAGGGCGATCCTGGAGAAGTTATCTACCCTCAAGTGTAAAGGAAAGTTGGTAAATGCTCCTGGCTCAGAGGGCTGCTTAGAGACTCAACAGGACAATGATAAAGAAAAGTTCTTGGTACACGGTAAGGCTTGAGTAAGTGAATTTAGTGATGATAATTCAGTCAAAAGCAGCCCGTGGCTGAGGATTGGCCTCCTGATTATCGGCCCTGTAATCCATCATCCCACCAAACGGCAGACTCAGACCAACCGCAGGGTCAGAGTTTTACTCCGGTCCTGACTTTGGGTGACATGCTGCCATTTTCCCTCACCCTGCTGACGGGGTCCCAGAGCCCTGGAGAGCCAGTCCCAGGGGCCGGGCTTTGAGAGGAGCTGGGTGTCAGGAGCGGGTCTTGGGTGGAGATGGGGGCTGGAAGCAGGAGACTGGACCACCTCCCCCTGCCGCTGGAGCCCCCACTCCTGCCTCCATGCCCCAGCTGCAGTTGCAGCCTTCCCTCTGTTAGGAGAGGAGAGAGTTGCCCGACGCGGGGGGCTGGGGAGAGGTGCTGAGCACGCTCAGCACGTCCTCTCCCCTTTGAGAGCAGCCTGTCCCCGGAAGAATACTTCCCGCCCACACTGCAGCCCCCTCCCCAGCGGTTTAGAGAGGCAGGCCCCTGGTGGGAGTGGTGGCAGGGAGAGGCCTGCAGAGGCCCAGACCCGCCCTGTGACGGGCTGCAAGTTCATGCCCCAGTGGCCTCTCAGGCACCTTGCACGTGGTCCCTGATCTGCCCGTGGCTCCTGTAGGGATGAGCTGCTGTGCATGGAATATTACTCAGACAGAAAAAGGAGCACAAATCAGAAAATTATTACAGAATAGACTGTTCGGCCTTTGGGTCAGAGACTGTGTCTGTTTTGTTCACTTACTCCCTGGGCCTAAAGTTATAGGTATCCAATAAACCTATATTGAATAAATAACAGAAAATTATGTAGTTGGTCTGTGAATATACCATGTGTACAAAGATGTTTGTGGCAGCATTATTTATCAATGTAATAGTGAAAAATGATTTTTTATAGTCTGGTGAGAAGTTTGTGGTATTGAATATGATGCTGCTGCTGCTGCTGTTGCTAAGTCGCTTCAGTCGTGTCCGACTCTGTGCGACCCCATAGATGGCAGCCCATCAGGCTCCCCCGTCCCTGGGATTCTCCAGGCAAGAACACTGGAGTGGGTTGCCATTTCCTTGTCCAATGCATGAAAGGGAAAAGTGAAAGGGAAGTTGNGACTGCAGCCTACCAGGCTCCTCTGTCCACGGGATTTTCCAGGCAAGAGTACTGGAGTGGGGTGCCATTAGCTTCTCCCTAAGTGACTTGATGATTATTGGATGTGGGGAGTAAGGACAACAGAGATGTCCAGGACGAGCCCAGATTTCTTGCTTGGATACTCAGATGGGTTATGGCATCATTCATTGAGATAAATGGGGTCAGGGGGCATCTCATGAGAAGAGCTCTGAGCATGTTAATTTTTAGATGTTTTGAGAATTTCAAGTGACACTGTGCAGGCTGTCAGATACATGGATTTAAACTCCTAAGAAGGGCTGAGCCGGAGATATATATATATCTGAGAATTGTTGGGATACAGATAATGGGAATGAAGTAACAGAGGAGATGAGAGTTCCCAGAAGGAGGAGAATGGTGGAAAGGGAGAGGAAGTTCCCAAGACTGAACTCTGAGACACCAACATTTTTTTCTAAAAAAAAATTTTTTTATATTATTTTAGACTTACAGAAAAGTATGAAGGCCATTACAAATATTTCCCACATACTCTTCACCAAGATTTCCCAAATGGTAATATTTTATCACATTTTAAATTATTTTCTATGTATAGACATATTTGTTGCCTATAAGAATTTTTTGAGAGTAAGTCACAGACATAATGCTACTTATCCTTAAATGCTTCACTGTGTATTTCCTGGGAACAAGGACCTTCTCTTTCTGAACCAGAGTGCAATGACCCAAATCAGGAAATTAAGGTTGGTATTATACTTTAAACTAGCCAGACTTTTTTCTGGTTTTGTCAATTCCCCAATAATATCCTTGATAGCAAAACAAAATCCTGGCTCCTACATTACACTTAGTTGTCCTGTTTCTTGAGTTTCCATTATTGCAGAAAAGCTATTCAGTATTTCTTTGTCTTTCATGATATTGTCATTTTGGGCAAGTATCCGGTTCCATCACTTCATGGGAAATAGATGGGGAAACAGTGGAAACAGTGTCAGACTTTATTTTTGGGNCCACCAGGCTCCTCCATCCATGGGATTTTCCAGGCAAGAGTACTGGAGTGCGGTGCCATTGCCTTCTCCAGAATATGATGAAATGGATGCTATTATTAGAATCAAGGTGAGGACTATAAAAAACCATTAGAAACTGTTATGGAATATAAAGAAAAAGGGTACAAATGAAATCTAATAATACTGTGATTAAAACAATATAAACATGGAAATTTGTATGGGTTAAGATTGGAAGACATGTTTAAAAATAAAGCTATTATTGTGTAAAGTCAGTGGGCTTATGAGTGATGAAGAAACACTTTTGATAAAGTTTTATAGTGGATTCTGGAATATTTTCTAAAAATATTTTAAAGAAATCCTGGCAGTACTTTCTAAATAGATGAGCCAGCTGTTTGCTGTTTTCCAGGGTCTGTTTGGTGAGCTGTGAAAGGTCCCATTGGATGGGGGGGCTTCTGAAAATTTCCATCTCTGCACGTCCTGGTGCAGAACAGTTAGGACCTGACAAAGTTATTCTTGGCAAAAGTGATCTGTCTGAGTTCTCGGCACAAAGAGCCTCCAGCAGCTGAGGTGCTAGAATCTGGGCTGGTAAAACCTGGTCCAGAGTGGGGATCTAACAGAGGGCTTTTCAGGCTTTTATTTCCAAGTCTGTTCCTTCTCCTCTTCCTCTTCTCTCTTTTCGATTTTGGTAAACAACCCAGGGGTGTATCCTGCACTCTTCCAGGTCCATGTGGTTGGAACACGGGGAAGGATGGCTTCTCCTGATTCCTCCCCTACCCTGCTCTGTCCCAGCCCAGCCCAGGCCTGTGCCACCCCAGCCACGGAGCTGCCCTCATCTGCTCCTCCCACCCTGGCACCCGCCTGTGGTCTCGCAGAGGACCCCAGCCCTCTGCACCTGCTTTCACACCTCCTCCCGGTGGGCCACCCGTGTCCTTAATGCCACAGTTCGATTCTGTGGGACCTGCTGGTGTCTTGCCCGAGCACTTGGGGAAATTTACTTCTGTAACTGCAGTTTTGCACTATCCTGGGCTTCATTTGCAGCAACCGCTCCCTGGGACCCCGAAATAGGTCTCTGAGGAGGTCCAGGTGGAGCCGGCCTGGGCACTGCCCACACAGCCAGGGCGCCAGGGCACAGAGGGCCCAGTGTCACCAGGTCGGGCAGAAGCCAAGCGAGGCCACTGGGAGCAATGCCACCGTGGCTCCTGGTGGGCCCTTCCTTCTCCCCAAATTTCTGAGCCTTCCACTTAGGCGAGTTAGACTCCTGCAGGTCAGCTTTGAGGGCTGACAGACGCCTGGCATCACAGGACAAGCAAAGACTTTCATTTCCCTTTTATTTCCCAGTGCTGCCGTTTACTTGGGCAAGTTTGTATGTGTGATTTTTTTTTTTGGCTGCGCAGCATGTGGAACTTTCCCAGCCAGGGATCAAACCCACAACCCCTGCGTCAGAAGCATGGAGTTCTGACCACTGGACCACCAGAGAAGTCTCCCTAGGCAAGTTTAATAACTGCTCTCACCTATTCAGTGCTAGCTGGGTATATGCTAAGAGTTTTGTACGGTCAGTTCTCTGCAGTCTTCTCCACAGCTCTGTACTCTTCAGAGATGAGGCCCAGAAAGGGCAAGCTACTGGCCCAGAGACACCCAGCTTGCAGTTGGTGAAGCCAGGATCCAAACACAGATGGATTTTCCTCCCAAGCTGCTGACTTCATCCTTATCCTGCCTTCCCTCCTCTTGTCCTGCTAAGCCAGTTTCCCTCACAAAGCAGCAGAAAGACTACAGACCATGGTTCTTTCTCCAAAAATCTGAGCTACAAAAATTCTGGCCTCTGTTTTTTTTCTTTTCTAAACATACTTCTGGCTCCAACACATATCTAGTGGCAAAACCTGACCTGAGCTGCCACGAGGCTCTTTGTGGTCTTGAATTGTTTCACTTACTGTCAATCTTCATGTGTTTTACTGAGGAAATCATAATGAGTTGGATTGTGGGTCTGCCCTGGAATCTTCTAGAGGTACAAGATGGCGCATAGAATATACACTGTGGTGTTTCTCCAGAAAATTCTGAATTCTGAAGTACATCTGGTCCCAAGGGATTCCGATAAGCGCCATGGATCTTAACCTGCCCACTAACCTCACAGGGGCCCGGTGCTCACCCATCCCCTGCAGGAACTTGACAGATGTAGGCAATTTGATCATAAACATCAAAAGTTGATATGTACGTGCTCTTTGACTCAGCAATTCCTCTTCTAGGAATTTCTTCTAAGGATATAGGAATAAGGATATTCATCCCAGCAAAAATCTAGGGACAGCCTAAACATCCCAAACTAGAGAAACAGTTAAAATAAGAGCTGGTATGTTCATACAGGGGAACGTGATGTAACCATTAAAACCACTTCTTGCCTTATAAACTTAGTACTGTGGAAAAATACTCGCTAAGTGGCCAGGGCGTGGGGAACCCAAATGTACAAAATGGTCCATAACTATATGGTCCCATTTTTGTTAAAGGGGAAGATAAAATGACAAGAACAGTGTCAGTACATTTCCACTCCTGGAAGAACAATTGTCTGCTTTGCATCTCTCCTAGACAAAGGGTGGCCCCGGGCTGTCAGAGTGCTGAGCTGGCTGAACTGGCTTTTGATCTGTGATAGTGAAGGACACTGTCTGTCCATCCTTTATGTCACTAGGACCCTTCCTGTCCTCATCCCTGCTCTCCCGGAGTGAGGGGCCCGGGCACAGGTGACCAAATCCCCCAAACAGATTTTAGTTGGGCAGTTTCCATAACCTGATGTGGGGTCATTCAGGGATTCTTTTCACCCATTCCTTCAACAAAGTTCTTTTCTTTGCGGAGCACCGCGCTTGATGCCAAGGGTGCGGAAATGAACATGACGAGAGGCTGTGGCTGCGTCTATTCATCTCTGTCTGCCGTGTTTAGCACGGGACCGGCCACCTCCTAGGTGGGGCTGGCCAACGAGTGATGGATGAACAGGGTCCCTGTCATGGTCTAAGGAGGGAAAGAGATGAAGAAATAAGCCTGAGTGGCATGTCCCGGGGCAGGGGGCTCAGGGCATGGGAGGGAAAATTTATTCTGGGGGAGGGGGAGGAGGAGGGGATGCCTGGTGCTAACTCAGCCTTTATTGGTTTCACAAGCACTCTCCCTGGAAGGATGATCTCATCACACCGAACTGCGCGGTTAAGTCCAGCGCAAAGAACAAGCTTATTCAGTGCCTCAGAGCAAATAGGGTGAATGAATGCCTGTGAGGAGCTGGGACAAAGGGGGCCTCCTGTACATCCCTAGTAAAGGCTGGTGACCACACAAAAAAAAGACAATTTAGTCTCTTGCCTACTCAACCCAGCTGGGTCTCTTGAGGGCAGAGTCCTGGGGAATTCACAGGTGGAACCAATTTACTTTTCAGAATCCTTTCCCTGCCCTGAAAATTCCTTGCAATCTGTTTATCCCTCCCTCCCCCAAACCCCTGACAACCAGTGATCTTTGTGCCATTGTGCCATCTCCATAGTTTTGCCTTTTCCAGAATATCATCCAGTTGGAGGGGCATCCCTGGTGGTCCAGTGGCTAGGATTTACCCTCCCCATCCAGGGAGTTCGATTCCTGGTCAGGGAACTAGATCCCACATGCCGCAACTAGGAGTTCAAATACTGCAACTGCAGAAAGATATCCTGCCGCCACAACAAAGACTAGAGATCCCAGGATAGGGTCTTTTCACATGCGCTTCCTTCACTTAGTAATATTACGCGTTCAGTGTTCCTCTGTGTCTTTTCATGGCTTGATGGCTGTGTCTTTTCATGGCTTGATGGCTTGTGTCTTTTTACTACTGAATAGTATTCCATCTGGAGAAGGCAACGGCACCCCACTCCAGTACTCTTGCCTGGAAAATTCCAAGGACGGAGGAGCCTGATGGGCTGCAGTCCATGGGGTCGCTAACAGTCAGACACGACTGAGCGACTTCACTTTGACTTTTCACTTTCATGCATTGGAGAAGAAAATGGCAACCCACTCCAGTGTTCTTGCCTGGAGAATCCCAGGGACGGGGGAGCCTGGTGGGCGCCAGGTGGGCTGCCATCTATGGGGTCGCACAGAGTCGGACACGACTGAAGCAACTAAGCAGCAGCAGCAGCAGCAGCAGTGTTCCACTGTCTGAACGTACCACAGTTTATGAGTTCCTCCACCTGCTGAAGGACATCTTGGTTGCTTCCAGGTTTTAGTGATTATGAACAAAGCCTCCGT
The DNA here is from genome assembly GCA_006410875.1 of Neotragus pygmaeus. Lineage (NCBI taxonomy): Eukaryota > Metazoa > Chordata > Mammalia > Artiodactyla > Bovidae > Neotragus > Neotragus pygmaeus. The sequence continues at coordinate 763,909 of SJYV01055119.1, forward strand.
AGACACCAATGTGCACGTTTTTGTGTGGACGTAAGTTTCCAACTCCTTTGGGTAAATCCTGATGGAATAATTTGGTTCATGGCCATTCTGCTTCCTGGTTCATGACCCAGCAGGAAGGAGAGGAGACGCACAGTCAAGGGCAGGACCAGAGGCGATGTGGATCTGGGCACCGACAGACAACTGGGATCTTAAAAGGTTTGTAAATCAAAGATAATATCTTCATTACCTGCTTCGTAGAATCGTGGGGGGTGGGTGTGTCAAATGAAATAATGGATGCAAGAATGCCCAGTTAAATGTAAACCTGTGAGGTTTGAGGTTTTACATTTGTGCAGTACCCATTTTGCCACTGTATGGAGGCACTTGATAAATATTATCTGCTTAACTTTATTTTCATTTCAACCAGTTTTTAAAGTTTGTTGAATTTTTTAAATTTTATTTTTTATTGAAGTGTGGTGGATTTACAGTGTTGTGCCAATCCCTGCTATATAGCAAAGTGACTCAGTTATTCACATATACTTAGTTAAAAAATACTTATGCTTATTAAAATTAGTCTCTTAACAAGTAGTTCCAGAGTGCCTGCTCTGTGCTGGAAACCAGGTTCTGGGGTTTCAGTGATAAACTGAAGGATTCACTCGCCTAGATCTGACTTTCCATTGAGATCCCCTTGCCCCCTTCAAGTGACAATACACGTGGAGGTGCAGATGTCGGCTAGACGCTCTGAGGACACCAGAGGCGCTGGGGTACCTGGCCTTCATGGCGCAATGAGTAGCAGACACATGCAGGGGGGACGTAGGCAAGGGAAGCCCCATGTCAGCCTGGAGCCTTCCTGCATTGCCCTCCCAAACCTGAAAAGTTTCCTCTTGATATTTTGGAGGTAGTCGGAGAGACTGCCGTCTGTCCACCAACCAGAAAATACAGCCACCTGTAGGCTCCTGATCACCATGAGGCCACTTCAGTTCTTTAAATGGGGTTTGTGGGTTCCCTTCCCTTAGTAACAATTCTAACTATGGCATTGAATGCTCTAGATAGTATTCCAGGCACCATTCTAAAAGTTTACATGCAGTAACGCATGTAAAATTCTCACAACTCCATGAGGGTAAGTCCTGTATTATTCTTTCCATATTCAGTTTTTCAGATGAGGATGCTGAGGTAGGGAAAGGTGAAATAGCTTGTCAAAGGTCCTAGCTGATAAATCCGTAGGGTTTAGGATATGAACCCAGGCAGACTGAACTCAACAGTCATACTCCTAACCTCTAAGCTTTGGCATCTTTGATGATATGACAGTGTATAGAATATAGTCCACGTACAGGAGGGGTTCAGGCCTAACTGAGGGAGCTGCTGCTGCTAAGTTGCTTCAGTCGTGTCCGACTCTGTGCGACCCCAGAGAGGACAGCCTACCAGGCTCCCCCATCCCTGGGATTCTCCAGGCCAGAACACTGGACTGGGTTGCCATTTCCTTCTCCAATGCATGAAAGTGAAAAGTCAAAGTGAAGTCGCTCAGTCGTGTCTAACTCTTAGCGACCCCATAGACTGTAGCCTACCAGGCTCCTCCGTCCATGGGATTTTCCAGGCAAGAGTACTGGAGTGGGGTGCCATTGCCTTCTCCCAGTTGAGGGAGACAGTAAGTAGCTATAGTGTGATGCAGTCAGAACTGTGATCATGGTGTGTGTCTGATGGTGGAGTAATGTTGAGGGGGCGGCTGCCCAGCAAGTGTCTGCCTTCCTCTCTCCCCTTCCTTCCCTCTTTCGCTCTGTTCCTGCCTTTCTGTCTTCAATCTCCAAATATTGATTGAGCATTTATGATATACAAGCATATGGACCAGGCTCTAAGATACACAGGGTCCTGCCCCTGTGGATCTCTGTCTAATGGGGAAAGCAGAGAGTAAGCAGTAATTATACTGATCCCATGAGGCTTGTGTAGATTTATCAGATTGTCTTGGCGTAGTACATAAAGTCCTTGATTCTGGGAATGCTCTTAGTCCTGGGCAAATGGGACCATTGGTTATCCTACCTGTGTGAAAGGGGAAGCATGAATTATTAACTTCTGTTTGATTTACTTGTAAATTTGGTCATTTGACTTTTTTTTTTTNGTTAAAAAATACTTATGCTTATTAAAATTAGTCTCTTAACAAGTAGTTCCAGAGTGCCTGCTCTGTGCTGGAAACCAGGTTCTGGGGTTTCAGTGATAAACTGAAGGATTCACTCGCCTAGATCTGACTTTCCATTGAGATCCCCTTGCCCCCTTCAAGTGACAATACACGTGGAGGTGCAGATGTCGGCTAGACGCTCTGAGGACACCAGAGGCGCTGGGGTACCTGGCCTTCATGGCGCAATGAGTAGCAGACACATGCAGGGGGGACGTAGGCAAGGGAAGCCCCATGTCAGCCTGGAGCCTTCCTGCATTGCCCTCCCAAACCTGAAAAGTTTCCTCTTGATATTTTGGAGGTAGTCGGAGAGACTGCCGTCTGTCCACCAACCAGAAAATACAGCCACCTGTAGGCTCCTGATCACCATGAGGCCACTTCAGTTCTTTAAATGGGGTTTGTGGGTTCCCTTCCCTTAGTAACAATTCTAACTATGGCATTGAATGCTCTAGATAGTATTCCAGGCACCATTCTAAAAGTTTACATGCAGTAACGCATGTAAAATTCTCACAACTCCATGAGGGTAAGTCCTGTATTATTCTTTCCATATTCAGTTTTTCAGATGAGGATGCTGAGGTAGGGAAAGGTGAAATAGCTTGTCAAAGGTCCTAGCTGATAAATCCGTAGGGTTTAGGATATGAACCCAGGCAGACTGAACTCAACAGTCATACTCCTAACCTCTAAGCTTTGGCATCTTTGATGATATGACAGTGTATAGAATATAGTCCACGTACAGGAGGGGTTCAGGCCTAACTGAGGGAGCTGCTGCTGCTAAGTTGCTTCAGTCGTGTCCGACTCTGTGCGACCCCAGAGAGGACAGCCTACCAGGCTCCCCCATCCCTGGGATTCTCCAGGCCAGAACACTGGACTGGGTTGCCATTTCCTTCTCCAATGCATGAAAGTGAAAAGTCAAAGTGAAGTCGCTCAGTCGTGTCTAACTCTTAGCGACCCCATAGACTGTAGCCTACCAGGCTCCTCCGTCCATGGGATTTTCCAGGCAAGAGTACTGGAGTGGGGTGCCATTGCCTTCTCCCAGTTGAGGGAGACAGTAAGTAGCTATAGTGTGATGCAGTCAGAACTGTGATCATGGTGTGTGTCTGATGGTGGAGTAATGTTGAGGGGGCGGCTGCCCAGCAAGTGTCTGCCTTCCTCTCTCCCCTTCCTTCCCTCTTTCGCTCTGTTCCTGCCTTTCTGTCTTCAATCTCCAAATATTGATTGAGCATTTATGATATACAAGCATATGGACCAGGCTCTAAGATACACAGGGTCCTGCCCCTGTGGATCTCTGTCTAATGGGGAAAGCAGAGAGTAAGCAGTAATTATACTGATCCCATGAGGCTTGTGTAGATTTATCAGATTGTCTTGGCGTAGTACATAAAGTCCTTGATTCTGGGAATGCTCTTAGTCCTGGGCAAATGGGACCATTGGTTATCCTACCTGTGTGAAAGGGGAAGCATGAATTATTAACTTCTGTTTGATTTACTTGTAAATTTGGTCATTTGACTTTTTTTTTTTTGGCTGTGCCACGTGGTACTCGAGATCTCAGCTCCCTGACCAGGGATTGAACCCAGGCCATGGCAGTGAAAGCCGAGAATCCTAACCACTAGGGCCCTAGGGAACTCCTTTAATTACTGTTTTTATGTTGACTTTCTTTTGATCATTAGAGAGGCTAAATGATGCTTTTGATAGTTTTTAACCAGATGTATCTACTTGTTTGTGAATCAGTGACTTCTGTCTATTGGCAGAAGAATTACCTGGAGGGAGGAGGGCTCTTAAATTAGCCTAAAAAATCCCAAAGATTTTCTCCTGTCTTTTCCTGAATGTTTTATGTTTTGCATTTAAGCCCATGACCTATTTTAGAGTTAATTTTTGTATTAAGTGTATGGTTTAGGTGGAGAGGGAGCTTTTTATTTTCAATTCCTTCACAGTTGTGAAAGTGAAAGTCTGTCAGTTGTGTCCGACTCTTTGTGACCTCATGGACTAGTCCATGGAATTCTCTAGGCCAGAATACTGGAGTGGGTAGCCGTTCCCTTCTCCAGGGGCTCTTCCCAACCCAGGGATCGAACCCCGGTCTCCCACATTGCAGGCGGATGCTTTACCAGTTGAGCCACAGGGGAAGCCCTAACAGTTGTAGGCGTATTCAAGTTATCTAGTTCATACTGAGTGAGTTGTCGTTATTTGTGTTTTTCAAGGAGTGGCCCATTTTTATCTAAGTTGTCAAGTAATCTGTATTCTCAATAGCTTTTAAAAATTCACTTTCCTCTATTAGTTCCTTTCACACTGAAAAGAGATGCCAATTCCTACCCCACTCTCTTTCAGGCCATGGAGCTGAGAAATGACAAAAAGCATTATTCTGTATCTCAACCCAGAGCCAGCATCTAGGCTGCCAGGCAGAGCCAGGATGCAAGTCCCAACATGAGCTGACAGGTCTTCAGGGAAGCAGCTGGCTCTGGGGGCTCCCCAGGTGGCACAGTGGTAAGAATCCCCCTGCTAATGCAGGAGAGGCAAGAGACGTGGGTTCGACCCCTGGGTCAGGAAGATCCCCTGGAAGAGAGCATGGCAACCCACTCCAATATTCTTGCCTAGAAAATTCTATGGATAGAGGAGACTGGCAAGCTACAGTCCAAGGGGTCCCAAAGAATCAGACATGACTGAGCACACACAGTACAACACACAGCAGGCTTTGAGCTTCTCTAAAGTGTCCTGGAATCCTAGAGGGAGGAGGACCCTCTAAGTCTGGGGTCCCCAACCTCTGGGATCTAACGCCTGATGATCTGAGGTGGAGCTGATCTAATAATAATAGAAATAAAATGCACAGTAAATATAATGCGCTTGAATTACTCTGAAGCCACCCCGCCCCCGTTTCATGGAACAACTGACTTCCAAATTTTTGGCTCGTGCCAAAAAGTTTTTGGGGACCACTACTCTAAGTCATCCAAGCCTCCCTGGAACGACCTCAGAGGAAGGGAGACACTCCAGGCTCCTTCCTCTTGACCAGATTTGAGAAGACACGCTGGGGACTCTGGACACCACTAGGTGGCGCTCCACACACACAGTTGCTTGCAGTGGCCAATGGCGGCTCCAAGAAGCTCAGCTCAGTGAGAGGCTCTCAGAGCCTGCAGAGACACCCCACGCACCCCTCTAAGAGCACTGGGCTGGTGGAATTTGCAGCATTTCTCAGACTTCCCCTACAGACAAAGATGCTAAAAGCTTGAGAGGGTGGAGCTGGCTTTGAGATGTCAGAATCACCAAAGAGGAGCTGTGGAGACAGGACGTCCACCGGGAACCTCTGTCTGATTAGGAAAAAGTGACGCCCAGCAAGTCCTGGAGCAGAATCTGGAAGAATCTACCCGAGTCTTCATCCAGGTCTGGGTCCCCCACACCACCCTCTTGCCCTGCTACCATCCAGCCAATCTAGCCCCCTTATTAAGGAAAGAGTCCCCTGGAGTCCATGGGGAGGCTCAGATTGGCTGGTTTTGCATCTGTCTGTAACCCAGCACCTTGGACAAGTGTTATGCGTGCATCATCTTTGCTAGACTCTGGACTAAGTCTCAATCCTGACTCCACCGCTCACAGGCTGTGCAACCGTGTAAAGTTCCTCAACCTCTGTGAGCCTCAGGTTCATGTCTGGCGCGTGGGGATGACGGCACCCGTCTCACAGAGTCGTGACACTCTAGGTTGATGTGCAGGACAAGTAAGTAAGCCCTCGAAGGATGTCGGCACTTGTATTATCACTCTTATTACTGGTTTTTGTGCCTGTCCGGCTGCAGCCCCAGCAGTACATGTATCTGTTTCCTCCTGCTGCTATAACAAATGTAGTGGCTTAAAACAGTGCAGTGGCACCCCACTCCAGTATTCTTGCCTGGAAAATCCCATGGACGGAGGAGCCTGGTAGGCTGCAGTCCATGGGGTCGCTAAGAGTCAGACACAACTGAGCGACTTCACTTTCACTTAAAACAGTGCAGATCTAGTCTCTTAAAAGTTCTAGGGACCAGAAGTCTATGATAAAGGTGTTTGCAGACTGAGTTCTTTCTGGATCCTTCCCAGAAACATTTGTTTCCCCAGCTTCCACAAGTCACCCACATTCCTCAGCTCAGGACCCTGTTCTCACATCCCTCCAACATCTTGCTTCTCTTGTCACATCTCCTCCACCTAACTCCCATCCTGTATCCTCCCTTTAAAAATAAAAGTCTTCACTGAATTTGTTACAACATTGCCACTGTTTCTTGTTCTGGTTTTTGGCTACATGTGAGATTTTAGCTCCTTGCCAGGGATTGAACTGGCACCTCCTGCATTGGAAGCCGAAGTCTTAGCCCCCAGACTGCCAGGGAAATCACCTTCCCTCCCTCTTTTAAGGATGTTTTTTACCTCGGACCCATTCAGATAATCCAGGATAATGTTGCCATCTCAAGCTCTGTACCTTAATGATGTTACCCAGTGAGTAAGGGAGCAGTTTGTTAGAGGCTCCAGGGAAAGTTCTCTCTTCCACAGGGCAGAAATGAAAATGACAATCACTCAAGCAGTGGGTGTGTAGAATATGACATATGCAAAAGATTTTCATCACAGCTTTGCCTGTAACAGTGAACAACTCGAAGAAACCGTAGAATTTGGTTAAGTACCTGTTGGCCTATCGATAAAAGATGACCTGCTGTTACTTGAAATTATATGGTGTCTATAAGACATGAAGAAAAGTTTAGAGAATAATATTAAGAGCAAAAAAGATGCTCATAACAATGTGTGTGTGTGTGTGTGTGCGCGCACACGCGCACGTGTGCACGTGCTATGATTATGACTATGTAAACATTATGTGGGTTTATCAGAATTAAATGAGAAGGCTTTTATTAATAAATGGAAATAATTACTTTGTAAGGCTGCTGGGATTTTGAGTAGTTAAAAATACACTTTAAACTATTCTACAGTGGACTCTATATTTTATTTTCCTTAAAGACATTCCCCCCCCACCACCATTTATTAATAAATGGAAATAATTACTTTGTAAGGCTGCTGGGATTTTCAGTAGTTAAAAATACACTTTAAACTATTCTACGGTGGACTCTATATTTTCCTTAAAGACATCCCCCCCACCACCGTTACTGCAGTAATTTCTCAACAGGCGGACCAACTGGTTGCCATTTTCCAGGCCATGCTGGGTGGTCACACTATTCCTGATTTCCCTGGCAGTCACACTGCACTCTGGTGGATTCCAGGCTTCAGAGGGACGATGCATGTGGCAGAGTGGAGGGACAGAAAGCGACCAGGTGTCCCAGGATCTCAGTGAGCTGCTGGCCTGCACTCCTGCCCTCCTCCCGGGTGGGCCAGTGTACTCCCCAATTGTTCAGCATAGCTGGGATTGGACCTTGGGTGGAGGCAGAAAACACATAAAGCTCAACCCTTTCCATGATTTCTCCTTGGCTTTCATCTCATTTTAACAGCACTATAAAGTCAACATATTACCTTTAAAAGGTGTTGAAAAGAGCCACTTTTGAAAACTGTGCTCTGTAGAAACAACTTTTTCTTATGCTCTCCTCCCCCATGGCCTTTTCCCCATCTCTTGCCCATTTTTCCTACCATGATTTTTTCTAGAGATGTGACCCTCAAATTTAGGCTGTGTTGGAATCATGGGGAGGACCAGTTTTGTTTTTTTTTTAAATGCAGATTCACTTCCAGAGGCTGCTTTAGTCCAATTCCTAAGTGGGTCTTTGTATCTACATTTTAACCAATCTCTCCAAGTGACTGTATAGCCCCTGGATTTGAGAACCACTGTTTGGCTGCATTTTAGGGGTGCTCTGGGCAAACCCAGAGAAGATACAGAGATGAGACCATCTGAAGAGAATCAACACTGCTTGTTTCCTTTTCCTTCAAATGCATAATTGAACACCTGAACAACAAATGAAAACAGTATTTGCAAATATGTATCCAATGCAGAGTTAATCTCCAAAATATATAAAGAACCCAAATAACTCAATAACAAAAAAGCAAACAATCTGATTTAAAAACTGGCAGAGGATTTGAATAAATACTTCTCCAAAGAAGACATACAAATGGCCAACGGGTATATGAAGAGGTATTCAACATCACTAGTCATCAGAGAAATGAAGTAAAAACCACAATCAGGGACTTTGCTGGTGGTCCAGGGCCTAGGTTCAATCCCTGGTCAGGGAGCTAGATCCCACATGCTGCAACTAAGACCGGAAATAGCCAAATAAATAAAAACCATGTATGGAGTATGGAGGGCCTTCAAAAAATTAAAACTAGAACTACCATATGATCTAACAATTCCACTTTTGAGTATTTATCTGAAAGAATTAAAAATACTAATTCGAAAAGATGTATGCACCCCACATTCATTGTAGCCCTGTTTACAATAGCTAAGACATAGAAGCAGCCTAACTGATGGATGAATGGATAAAGAATTTTGTTGTATATTTATACAATGGAATATTATTCAACCATAAAAAGAATGAAATCTTTCCCATTTGCAATAACATAGATGGATCTTGAGATCCTTATGCCAAGTCAAATAAGTTATACAGAGAAAGACAAATACAAATAAGGATGATATCACTTATATGTGAAATCTAAAAAACAACAATAACAAAAAGCAGCTCAGAAGCAGGGGAAATGGAAGAATGAATGGGTTAAGTGGATCAAAAGATTCAAATTCCAATTACAAACTAAGTAAATCATGGGGATATAATGTACTATATATTTGAAAGCTGCTGTGAGAGTAATTTTTAAAGTTCTCATTATAAGAAAAAATTTATATATTAACTAGAAGGCAATGGCACCCCACTCCACTACTCTTGCCTGGAAAATCCCATGGATGGAGGAGCCTGGTAGGCTGCAGTCCATGGGGTCACTAGGAGTCGGACACAACTGAGCGACTTCCCTTTCACTTTTCACTTCCATACATTGGAGAAGGAAATGGCAACCCACTCCAGTGTTCTTGCCTGGAGAATCCCAGGGATGGGGGACCCTGGTGGGCTGCCGTCTCTGGGGTCCCACAGGGTTGGACATGACTGAAGCAACTTAGCAGTAGCAGCAGACTTATTGTGGTGTTTATTTCATAATATATACACAGTATTGTGAAATACAACGTATTTAACAAATATTGAATCATATTGTACACCCGAAACTGATATGTTACATGTTAATTACATCTCAATTTAAACAATGACTTGTGACTTGCCCATCCAGAGAAACTTTGGTAAAGATTTATATGCATCTGATTTGGGTCAAAATTAAGTAGCCAAGCTGAAAACTGTGCCCTCGTGGAATGACAAATTGCTTGTGCTCAAAAGATGCTTTTACACAAGTGCTTGAGATCTTGACCAAGGCTCACAGTTCTTTACAATTAGATGAAGGCATAGACTTTGATGATTCAATCATTTTTAGTATGCTTTGTCTGTTTTTTAATAGTGAGAATGTAATACTATTTACATATGTTCACTGATTCTAAGATGCTGCCCCTGCCCCCTCTACACATACTTTTAGCAGCTGTGTGATTGGAATGCCTCATGATCAATGTCTTATTGTTACTGACACAAAGTCATGACTTGGTTGTCATTGTCATTACCTCTGATCATATTCAGAGAGTGGCACCCTTGAAAGAAACACTCTCTCATTGATGCCATTGATCACCTGCAGGGCAACTTTGGGTAAAAACATTGAACCCTGACAGCACTGAGTTGAAAATCACAAAGATTCGGATTCTGTGAAGAAATTTTGAGAATAACATAACCAATTTCTTTCAGTTATACTTTCCTCTTTAGGTGTGCCCAAGAGCCACATGTGATATGTCTAAATAAGCACTTTTGATAAGGCTAAAATAAAAATGTTAAGAGCTAAAGCACTGGGTCATATTTTAGTTGGCAGCATTTTTTTTCTTTCTTGGTTGTACATGAAACAGTGGTGCTTCTTATAACTGATGGCATCTTAGATGAAATGAAGGAACAGCTTACACACAGCACTCCTTGCTTGCCAGGCATGAGCATCCTGTATGCACGAACTTATTCAAATCCTCATGATTGTTAGCCCATTTTACAGATAAGGAAACTGAGGCACATAGCTAAGGTCACACAACCAGAGACTGGTAGAGCTAGGTGGGGTTCCCACTCAGGTAGTCAACTCCAGGGTTCAGACTCAGAAGCTGCACTGCAGGACCTCATGTAGAAAAGTGTAAATTTACAACGTGTCAGGTGAAGCATTTTCAATCCAATTGGTATTTTAGCATTTGAGCCAGCATAGAATTAATTAGGGGGAAAGGTGCAAATGTGTTGCAAAGACAAGGTCAAGTGTGTGAGGAGCAGAAAAGATAGCAGAGGTAGCCTGCCTCCAGGTTATTTCTCACCCTGAACTCCCCAGCAAGTCCTGCCTCATTCACTGTAAGCATCTCACATTGGAAAGTTTCTCTCGGTTTCTCATTGCATTCAGTGGAATACTGAAGAGCAGAAACAAAAACTGTTTGGCTGCTCATCTTTTTCCATCCGACATGGAAATGGGGAGTGACTTTAAATAAGGCTTTTGCACAGATGTTTGCTGCCTTTGTCAGGGGAAGAGACAGTGCCAGTCTTCAGGGATATGGGGTTGACTTCCTCTTCTTTGTGAAAGATTAAGTTGACATGAAGACAAAGGGTAAAAATGTCTATTCAGTGTTGGACCCAAGGTAAAGCCTACTGCTCCTCCCAAGTTTCCTTTACTTAGCAGATATTTTTAAAAGCCTGAATTAGTGCAGATTTTATATTATCTTACTTCTCTTACCACCCATGATAAGATTGATCCCATGACAATGAAATTTGAGATATGGGTGACTGCAGTTGATCAGGAAGACTGAATCTTTGAAGGTGAAGACTGAATCATTTACAGGTGACAAAAGTTATAGTCTCTATGATAAAACAGGAACAAAAGAATCCATCTTTGTTCATGGAAAATTTCTTTTGAAAATTGTCTTTCTTCCAAGGTAAAAACAGCCATCAAAAACAGAGACTGGGATCAGAGACCTTAGTGCTATCGTTTGACCCAAGGTTCCAGCCCTCTCAGCAAGAGGATGTTCACAGACTGCCTTGGGACAGGAGCCCCAAAGAGGTGCAGGAGACTTCACCCCCATCCCCACCCTGCTACAGCAGCACTGTCCCTGTGACCTCCCTGCCACCATCTGCCGTCTAACTTCTGCAACCCACATCTTTATGTGCATCTGAATCCTCAAAAGCCATGCAAAGATACGGCCTGGGTTCTGAATCTGCTATGCAACATATACTCTGTCAATTCAGCCCCAATTTTTTGGAACTTTAGCCGTGGTACTTTAGCACTGACTGAAAAAAAAAAAAAAAGGCAGAAATTTTTAGGAAACAAATAACTTAAGGCATTAGTTTTGTATTAAGAATCAGATGCAGCTGTATTACTGAGGAAAATGTGAAGTGTAGGTGACTTTTAAAAAGAAAATTTAAATTAGCAGATTGGTTTTTGTCTTCCTGGTAAGCTTCAGATGAGATATCGCCCCCAAAATACCCTCTCCCCCACCATGCCCCTCCTTTTCCGAAGCCCCCAAGATTGAGTATTCATATTTAGTTGCCCTGAGGGATACTGTTGTGGAAAAGTTTGAGAAGTTCTGCTTTACAAAGACTCCCTTGAGCCTCATAGCCATTGGTCATTAAGCAAGAAAATACAGCCAGTTCCTTCTGTCCTGGGCTGCCTTCCATTGCTGTCCACCCATGACCATGGTCTGTGCGTTGATGGGCAGGGTCTTCGGAGTTGATGTCTCCTTTGGCAGAACGTCCCCTGTAGTTTTAGCCCAGGAGCCCATGTTGTGTGGTTTTTCAAGGCTAAATTAGAGACCACCCTAGAATTTGGGGGCTGAAATGAGGCCTTTTTCTCTCTCTGTCCCATCTGCTTTGGGGGTAGTGGGGAGTCAGAGCTCTGACAGGCTCAGTTTGGGAGCCCAATGAAGCAACCAACAGAATCCACACCTCTGTGCATAGGCAGAATGGAATCTTTGCAAATCTTTGAATAAAATTTTTTCTTATTGTACTGGGTTTTTAAAAGGAGAGAACACATTTCCATCGTCCCTCCCCTGTCTTTCACTATCCCAGAGTTTGCTCAAACTCATGTCCATTGAGTTTGTGATGCCATCCAACCATCTCATCCTCTGCTGCCCCCTTCTCCTCCTGCCCTCAATCTTTCCCAGCATCAGGGTCTTTTCCAATGAGGCAGCTCACCGCATCAGGTAGCCAAAGTATTGGAGCTTCGGCTTCAGCATCAGTCCTTCCAGTGAGTATTCAGGGTTGATTTCCTTTAGGATTGACTGGTTGGATCTCCTTGCTGTCCAAGGGACTCTCAGGAGTCTTCTCCAGCAAAGGTGTGACTGAAGGAGAGAAACGGGAGAATTCCAAGGGGAGACAGCCAGCTTCTGACATGGCTCCTAAAGACCCCCGTCTCCTGGCTGTCACATCTCTGTATAATTTCATTCCTCTTGAGTTGAGGCTGGACCAGGTGACTTGCTTCTGATGACTAGGATATGGCAACATTGATGGAATGGCACTTCTGTGATTAGGTTACAAAAGACCGTGACTTCCTCTTGCTGGCAGATTCTTACTACTGCCCTCTCAGCTTGGACCCTTCAATAAAGCAAGATGCCTTACTTGTGAGGTCCACATGTCAAGGATCCAAGGGTAGCCCCTGGCCAACAACCAGTGGGAAACTGAAGCCCTCAGTCCAACAGCCCACGAAGAACTAGATCGTGTCAACAACCACATGAACTCAGGGTGGGTCCTTCCCCAGCTGAGGTTTGACTTAAGATTACAGCGCCTGCTGATACTGTGATTACAACCTGTGAGAGAGACCCTAAAGCTGAGAGCCCAGCTAAGCCATGTCCAGATTGCTCATCCACAGAAATGCAGAGATAATACATATATGTTTCAAACTGTTATGTTTGGGGATAATTGGTCATGCCATGATGTATAACAAATACACAAGGGTTTTTGGTCTGGGCAACTGGAAGAAATAGTGATCATTAATCATATCATAATGTAACTGTAGATAGAAGCACTTTCTGATTGGAAAATAGTCAATTTGGTTTGGGATATGTACAATACACACATATTTCTGTTTTTGTTATCGTGTTTCAAATGGTAGTTAGCTACCAGTATCTATGATCTAAATGCTCTCCCATGAACCACTTTAAAAAATGTTAATTAATGCATCTTCAGAAATCAGAGTCTGTAATAATTTTAGTCACAATTATTTCTAGAAACAGAGAACATCAAATCCAGTACCAACCTATTAATTCCGGTGTCTCATTTTCAGAGATTTTTTTTTTTTTTAACTTATGCAAAAACTGGGATAATTCATCTTTTTTATCTCTTTAAGGAAAAGATTTGCTGGAACAAGTTGACAGTACAAACCATTTAACGGAAAGAATCTTTAATTTTTAGCATTTAAGAAGTGTTTATTTATATGTTAACAAAGTTATTCACTGTTAGTAGAAATTGCCGGAGGCTCTGAATTATGATAGCCTAGATGGAGACCAGAAGTCAGGCATGGAACCAAGAGAAATGAAGGAGGTAAAATTGGCAGGCTGGTGGCGATCGGTTGGGTGTTGGGGTGAGGAAGAAGGAACTGTGCAGACACTGTATGCTGCTTATCCACTGCCTCCTCTCTCTTGCCCAAAGAGCACCATCTTGGTTCCCGTATTAGGTGGCCAGTGTGACGAGAGAGAGGGTCTCTACAGGACCCCAGAAAGTGAATCATCGTTAATCTCAGCTGTTGTGATGATTCCATTCCCTTTGCCCATGACTGGCTTAGGGATGGATATATGACAAAATCCTGGCCAGTGGGATGTGAAGGAGATCACATCCTTCACAGGTGTGGGGCACCTCTGTGGAGGGTTTCTTTGCTCTTTAGAAGAGAATGGTGAGGGGAAACTTTGCTTTCCCGCTTCCAGTCATTGCTCTCCGCTTGTGTGACTTGGAATCAGGGAAAGCATCTTGGGAGAATGAGGGGAGTTGGGCTGGGAGACTGAGGCAAGAGGCTGAGGGTGGCCCAGCAGAAAGACAGAGGAACTTGGGTTCTCCGCACTGTGTTCGCTCCACCACATTGACCAGTCCTAGAGCTGCTGCATTGGTGGGCCTTGTTTTTATATGAAATGGAACATTTCCTAGTGGTTTAATGTATTTGGAGCTGGGTTTTCTGTTACTTGCAGCTGAAAGCATTCTGCAGTGGGAGAATTCTAGGCTACGATGTAGTTTTCTGGCTTGATTGATGGACTCATTTACTGACATGGGGAATTCAGGAGGAGAAGGTGCCAGGGTTGGGGGTGGAGAGGAATGATGGCCTGGGTTCAGAACCCATTTGTTAGAGGTGTCTGTGGGACAGCCAGATGAGGACATCTGTGGAAGTTCTGCTGTGCAGTCCTGCAGCTCAGGACTAAATTCTGAGCAGAGAGAGAGCTGTGAGAATCCTCATTCAGCACACAGGTGATGGCTTTAACACAGCCTTGACTTGGGCTTGGAGTCTAAGCTTTACCGCTTGATACCTATATAAACTAAGGCAGTTAACTTAGAGTGTAAAGTGGAAATGTGTTTCTTAGTGTTTCTCAAGGAGGAATTTTACTGCAGTATAGCAGTGTGTGTGTGTGTGTGTGTGTATGCGCGCACTATGCTCAGTTGTTCAATCATGTCTGACTCTTTACAGCTCCAGGGACTATAACCCACCAGGATCCTCTGTCAATGGAATTTTCCAGGCAAAAATATTAGAGTGGATTGCCATTTCCTCCTCCAGGTGATCTTCCCAACCCAGGGATTAAACCTGTGTCTCTGGCATCTCCTGCACTGGCAGGCAGATTCTTTACCACTGTGCCACCTGGGTAGCAGAGACCACGCTAGATCTTCACTATACCTGTTTTCCTTCACCTCTGGGATCCACGGGTAAACCTCCCATCCCAGTGTCCCATGCTGTTAGGTGGGGTCATGTGGATGAATTCTGACCAATGAGATACGATGCTCTCCCTTCCCTTATCTGCCAGCTGGATGCAGAGAATCCAAGGGTGGCCCTGAGGCTCCAGGAAATGATGGAACCTTTCGATGCAAAAAGCCTGGGTCCTGGAGTGACTTTGTGGAGAATCCCCACCTGCCCATCACCTACATAAAATTGTGACATGACAATGAATAAACCTAGACTATGTTGTTTCTGCAGTAATTAGCATTCCCTGCCTTGACTCACCTACCCAGCATTCCCTGCCTTGATTCACCAACCCAGCATTCCCTGCTCTGACTCACCTACCCAGTATTCCCTGCCCTGACCTGCATACCCAATATTTCCCAACGTCTGATAACCAAGATGATTTAGACGGTATCCAATTACAAACTTTAAATTGTAACACACTTATTTTATAGGTATTAGAAAAAATATAGATATACACAGAAAACTAGATCACCAGTCTTATGATTTCAGAGATATCATTACGTGGGACAAGGGCTGATTTAATGAATTGAGTTAGTTAAAAATACTGAGTAAATACGGAGCAGGTGTTAAGTGAAAATGGTGAAAATGGTAACAGTGGCACACATATGCTGGCTTGCTTTGTGAAGTGGTTGTGAGACTAAAAGGACATGATGCAAGCCAAGTAACTCTCCTAGGCCTGACACTTAGGAAGTGAATGATAAATGGTAGCTCTTATCATGTAGCTCACGAACCTATAACATAGGATTTATCACACTGCATCGTGTGGCTGGCTTATTGTTTACATGTTCATCACCCCTGCTCACACTGAATGCCTTAGGAGTAGGATCTATCTTATCTCTCACAGAATCTCTAGTACTATCTCAGTGACAGGCACCTAATGGGAAGCCAATAAATGGAGATTGAATGTTGATAATCTGGGAGTGTAACATCCTTTCTAGGACTGCAGATTTGAATACACTGGACTATGAACCTCACACAGACAAGACCCATGTCTGGCTCAGTGCTGGCTGCAAGCATGCAACCCAATAGCTGATACGTTGTTGGTGCTCAAGAAAGACTTGTTGTGAATAAGCATGTTTATTTTCATCATTATCACAGAGTACACCATCCACACAGTCCTGGACCAAGAGAATGATACTTCTCAGCTCTAGATGAGGGAAGTGAAACCTGGAGAAGCAAAGTCAACTTAAGAGATCACATAGACACGGGAATATACAGTGGGGCCTTTGAAAGTCCCACAGGATGTGGAATAAGTCTTCATTGTAGAAGACTGTTCTGAGCATGGCAGGACATCTAGTATGCTTGCCAGTGCCTGCTCCTACCGATGGTGTCCCCAGCTATCACGCTCATCAAATATGCTCTCACAGATCTTGAAATGCTCCATAGGGAGCAGTACCCTATCTGGGAACTACTGGTCCAACCTACCCCCTGAAACAGATGGAGAAACTAAGACCTAGACAGGGAGAGAGACTTGCCCAAGTGACAGAGCCAGGATTTAGACCCAAATCTCGATATTACACCAATAACCTTTCTCCAATCATTGATAGTGTGAAAGTTTAGATTAAAAAAACTGAGTTTTGGGAGGGAGCAGGGGTTTGGAGTTGGTCATGACTTAGCACCCCAAGATAGTCTCAGGGCTTCTCCCACAACTGATGAAGTGTGGAGTCCATGGGATTCCCCTCCCCTCATCCTTGTCTCCCAGCAGCTCAGTCCTGCCTTGGGGGAGGAGGCAGCATTCAGGAAAGGGGAGAGAGTGGCTGATGAATCTCCCTCCCAGGTAAGAGCTGGCTCTGCCTCCTAATTGAACTGAGATGAGTGTGTGTATTTTAAAGCAAATGAATGTTTCAGGCCCCGAAAGGGAGATGTTAATGGCTCCATTCGAATCCAGTGGAATTTATTTTCAGTCAGGTCCAGACTTTCTGAGAAGCGTGGTTCAGTCAAGGTTAGACATGAAGGAAGCATTTGTGGACTGAATGGACACAAAGTCAACCCCAAAACATTCATCCACTGCACATTTCTTAAGTAAATCTCTGAAGCTACAGCTGCCTCTGGCTGGTACACAGACAGACATGCTAGCTCTTTTTGGCTTTTTCCATGGTGGAAAAGGTAATCTTTTCAAACCTGTTTTCACAATCAGCTTTGAGACAACCAGCTAACTAACTACCCAGGCTAATCCATGTGTCTCCATCCGAGAGGGTGCTTGTCAGCCAGTAATGAGAAGTTTGGCCAGCCCTTTCAAAATAATTATTTTAAACAATGAATGGTGTTTACAGAAGTGAGACTGGGAATAGAGATTCATAATGAATAGCTCCAGCAATAATTACTTATTTTCTATATTTATCGAAAATGACTACATACAGTATTGCTGTTTTCTCCCAAGAGAAAAATGCAGTAATTATCACAACTATTTATCTACTTTCCTATTTTAATGAATCGCAATTGGTATTTTTTAGTTACTAGAGCAAAGAAGGAAAATGGCAACCCTTAGATGAGATGGCTCTAGTGTCGTTAAGAATGTGTTTGTACATTAATATCAGTAACGGTGTGCAGAGAAAAAAAATATATGTCAGGCTTTGGGGCTTTGCAACATAGCACCCAGCTGTGAAGCCTAAACAGAAAAGCAATTTGGCATTGAAACTGTCCCTTGGATTCCTCAAATGAATTGTTTTCCTTGGAATTGTATGGAAACTACCCCTTTTAACCAAGGAGACATTCTGATAGCACATGCGCATTTTTGTTTAATGATATACTGGCAAATGTTCAACAACTAGCTTTCCAAAGAGAAAAAGTCCTGATATAATGTTGGCCAATTTCTGTAGTGTAAATGGTCCCTTCGTGGCAGATTTTAAGATACCCTCATGATATCATTGAACATGGATTTGGGTCAAGATGTGTGTAACTGACTCTCACAAGTCATTGTGAGCTGGCTCCAGCACATCACTGGATATGAGTTACTTCTGATGTACATTTATTGAGACCCTACTGTGTGTGAGTCACTGTCCTAGGTGCTGAAGTCACCACAGTGAACCAAATAGGCAAAGCTCCTGCCCTCAAAAAGTGTAGAGTAAGAGAGACAGATGATAAACAAACAAGCTGGTCAGTAAACATGTAACATACCTTAAAAGAGCTATGAGTGGGAAATGAGGCAGAGTAAGAGGGTGAGTTGTGACAAGGCAGGGGCAGGAGTGTTTTTCTGTACAGCAGACAGAGAGGCCCACTCTGAGAGGTGTCATGAGAACACAGGTTCAGTGAAGGAATGAGTCCAAAGGAGAAAACGAGCATAGAGTTGGTGAGGTGGGAGTGGGAAGGTTGCCCGGGGGTTTTATTTTGTCTGTTTCCAAAGAGCCAAGATGTGGGAAGCCTTGGGTTATCATCTAAGATCCAGACGTATTTCTGGTGATTCATGCTCCAATGAAGCATTCTAGCCCTAAATTTAGGCAAGGGTCAAGACTGGGTGGGTGGCCCACAATTCTCTCTCTCATCCAAGTACAAAGGCTCTCTTTTGAGATGTGTGATATCCTAGTTTTTATTCTTGTGTCTGCCATGCCTCCAGCTTCCTGTTTCTTCATGGAGATCAGCTCCTGATTGCTACATCCCACTTACATTCAGACTTATGCCCCCTGCCTGGGATGTTGCTCTATGAGAAAGAATTTGTTCACTGCTGATTTCCCATCTCCCAGGAAACTGCCTGGTCCCTTGCCTCCCCACCGGTTAGCATTCAGTAAATATTGAATTAATTAACACAAGAAGATGCAAGCATCTAATTAGTTCATTAAGACTTCCAGTGAGGTCTGGCCTAAGCTGTTACCTCACACCCTAAACATTTCAGTGGAGAGGGAAATGGCAACCCACTCCAGTATTCTTGCCTGGAGAATTCCATGGACAGAGGAGCCTGGCAGGCTATAGTCCATGGTGTCACAAAGAGTCTGACACTACTGAGAGATTAACACACTACATACATTTAAAAACCCTCTTCCTGCCAGTCTTNCAACCCACTCCAGTATTCTTGCCTGGAGAATTCCATGGACAGAGGAGCCTGGCAGGCTATAGTCCATGGTGTCACAAAGAGTCTGACACTACTGAGAGATTAACACACTACATACATTTAAAAACCCTCTTCCTGCCAGTCTTGCTCACTGTTCCGTACCTACAGAATTGCCTGGGAACACGTTCTCATAAACCATTCAGCCATTTATTGAGTGGTTGAAAGCATGGATCTTGTTTTATTCTTATAGACTTTAATTTTTGTTCTAAATTACTTTTCTTTTATTCCTCCTTCTTTCATTATAGATAGGGCATTCTATTGATTTTTTTTCTTCAATTGTGTATGCAGGGAGGTAAAATTATCTATGAATTTTATTTCAACATAGCGAAAGACGTATTACAATCTGTTGTTCTATGAAGGGGTTGCTGGATCTGACAGGTGTAAGAATTCCTGGGCTGGACAGAATGAGTCTTGGCTACTTTCCAGTTACTAACAGGCCTTGAGGGGTCACCTTGAGCATCTCTGAGGCTGTAAGAGAACATGGGCAGCCTGAGGGCAGCTTGCAGGACCTTAGGAAATGCCCCTGGGGTCTTCAATGAGACCCACGTCTGGAACAAAGGCAGGCCTTCCTTTCTGGGTGTCCCCAGTGAGCATGAGTTGAAATCAGGAGCAAGAATTGTTTCATTTCTGGTGCTTTTAGAACCTGTGCAATGATTCAGAGTGTGGGAGTTTAAAGTGTGCTTCTCACTTCACGCCACATTTGATGTTCAGCACACAAAGAAAGTACAAAGTCAGAGAGGTGATCCGAGAAGTGAGGGTCCCTTCCTGGTGGGAGCAAAGTCTTGCTGGGTTTAAACACAAATCAGTGTGCTCTGTGCTAATAATGAGATTGGGAAATGTATTGACAGTGGAGGTGTTTTAAGTGTGAAGATAAAACAGACAGTTCTTTTCATCTATTTATTGGTGACAAGTCTCCCAGCTCGAGATTTTGTTGTTCTATTTTTTTTCCACGTTGGTTTCTAAGGTAAAGAATTTCACAGCAGGACTTAATCTTCAAAAATAGGTGACTGGCAGCTCAGGTTTGAGAAAATGATACTAAGGACTGTCACCACAGCAATCATTGGCTCTATCCCTTGCACCCTGCCATCGAGACTGGAATGGTCATTTCCGTGTGAACCAGGAAACCAGGCTCATGGAGGTCAATGAATTTGCCTAAGACCAGCCTTCTGGTAAGGGGCAGCCCAGGGCTCAAACATATGCTTTCTGGCTCTAAGATTTTTGACAGGGATTTAATAATGGAAGGCAAGAATCATACTGTACAAATCAGAGTGAGAAACAAAACCGATATATGTTTATCAAGAGAGAACATATTCTAAGGAATTAGCTCACATGTTTATGGAGGTTTGGCAAACCCCAAACCTGTAGGTTAGGCTGACACGCTCAAAACTCAAGGAAGGGTTGCAGTTTGAGTCCAGAGGTCGTGTATTGGCAGAATTTCGTCTCACTCAGGGGAGGTCAGTCTTTGTTCCAGTCAGGCCTTCAACTGATTGGATGAGGCAAATCTACATTATGGAAAGTAATCTGCTTTAATTGAAGTCCACCGATTTCAGTGTTGACCTCATTCAACCACCTTCACAGAAACATCCAGAATAATGTTTGACCAAATATCTGGGCACCGAGGCCCAGCCAAGTTGATACTCTAAATCAACCATCACAGATACATTCATTTTAAAATATATTTCTTAATGATGGCAAGTGCAGTCCATATTCAATATATAAATATGAAAATTGCAAGAAATATATAAAAAAGAAAGAAATGTTAATCCTACCAGGGCCTACTGGGATGGATCCTCCTTATTATCTTCATTCTAGGCATACAAACAGTATAAAAATGTATTTTCATACCCACAAATGATATCATTTCACAATAATGTTTGGTAGTGTACTTTTTTTTTAAATTTAGCAAGACTCTATGAATTTTTCCCCAGGTTAATAAATATTTTTCTCCATCCTGATTTTTAAAGACAGCACAGCAGTTCTGTCTCACAATGGCTGTAGTGAGTGGCTTCTCCTTCTGCTCAGCATCTTTTCTCCTTTTTGTCTGATGACAGTATTTGGTTCAGGTGGTGCTAAGTCTTACCTCCTGACCCAAAGGATAGACAAGAGCTGTAAATATCAAGAAAGAGCATTTTCTTTTCTTTAGGTTTATAGGCTGGCACAAGATGGGTCCAGGGCTGCTGGTGGTCATTTTTATCAATACTTGGACTTGATCCTAAGAGCAACGCTAGTCTAGAGGAAAGCAGAGAAATGAAGAGAAACAAAGAGGACATTGTTTGAACACCTGGATCCAACTGTGCCTGAAGCTACTCTCCTTTATTTTTCAGCTCTGGGAGCTCATAAATTCCTCCTTTTTTTGTTTAAGTCAGTAGTTAGAGTCTATTACTTTCCCGGAAAGAGTTCAGAGGCCTGTCTGATATGGTCTCACTCAATTTACATGCACCAGTAGATGACTGTGTGATGTTTTTTTCTGATAATTTACCCGTGATGGGCAAGGTGTTGCAGAGAGGTTTGGAGATTGCAAGATGATTCAGATATAATCTCTCATCTCAAGGAGCCTGCGATCCAGTAATTGAGCCCAAGTGCATTTTTGTCATCTACAGGGATATAATCCCAATGGCTTGTGGGAATCAGGACAACTTCCCAAAGGGATAATCATATGATATTGATCTTGAGAGAGACGGAGAAAGGATTTAAGATTGCTTTTCAGGATCTGAAAAGTCCTACATGGCCTAGTTTTGAACCACCTATTCATGTACATATGGATGGCCTTGGAGCTTATTAAAATGCAAATTATAATTCAGTAGGTCTGGACAACTTCCTGCATTTATAATGAGTTAGAAGGTGAGGTCCACAGGCTGCCCTCTGAGGAGGGAAAGTATGTCTCTCACCCCTTCCTCCAGCTCATCTCACATCAGCCTGTACATGACCCCTCTGCCCAGCTCCTTTGTGTCCTGGGAGTACACCCAGCTCTGACCAGCCTCAAGGCCTGCCACCCACTGGACCCTTTGCCTGGATTGCTCTTTGCTTCAGTGGAGGGCTCCTTTCTGATCTCTGCTCACGTGTCCGATCTCTGCTCATGTGGCCACACAGTGCTTCCCCAGCACTCCTTATTTTTGAGCTTGTCTCCCATCATGGTGAAGGCAGAAAATGATACTCACCAGACTATAGGATGAGGGAAACATCAAGGAGCTCTGTATCTCTCACATCTGTGATCTGTTCTTGGCGCGTGGCCCGAAAGCTTTCTTAGCAGCTACCAGAATCTGCAATTATTAAGTTGGTTTGTTCACTGTCTGCCCTTTCCAATAGAAGGAAAGCCCTGGAAGGCAGAACCTCGTTCATCTCGATCACTGCTCCTTCCTTCGTGGTGCTGGACATGTGGCAGGTGCTCAGCGAATATGCCCCGAGTCAACTGAATGCAAGTACAGAGTGAAGCAGGAAGCAGGAAGGTCATTTCTGGCAAAGGGAAGATCATGAGCAAAGATGGGGCTAAAATGAGTAGCTCAGTTTAGCTGGAGCCTGAGCAGCTCTGCTTGAGGAGCATCCCTCTGGCTGGTAGGGAGGAAGAGAGAGAGAAGAGAGGCTGGGAATGGGACACAGAAAATTGCCAGGAAGCTCTTAAGGCAATTCAGGTGAAAGTGGAGGTGGTGAGGGGAAGGGAGGAATGAAATAAACAGATGTGAAGGCAGGTGAGGACTGGGCGTGGGAGGCTGATGAGAAACCCAACACTTGGTGACTGAGTGGGGGCAAGGGACCAGGGGTGCGCAACTGGCAAGGGTGATCAGAGATGAAGAGGTTAAAGTGAGTGAAATTAGCGCCATTCCTTGGTTCGCTGATTCCAGTTTGGAGGACAGATGGAGTTATGTAACCTGAAGTTCCACTTAATGAAGGTGTCAGCCTGCGGTACTGACAGCACTAGCAGGAGATGCGTTACCGCCTTGCTCTGAACGTCAGGGTCTACGACCTAGAATGGGTGTGATGTGCATACCTTGTTGAACAGTTGCGAGGTTTGGAGACAGCACACGTGGGGGAGTGTTCACGGGAGGATGCAGGGGAATGAGAGTCGTGCTGCGCCGGCCGGAACCCCTCCAGGACAGAAGCATTTATTTCCCCAGTTGCTGAACACCTTGGAGGCTTATGGGTGACAGAGCCCTGACTCCCCCAGGGTCACCCACATCTAGGGATGGGTTGATGTCGGGGTACAAAGGCCCAGCTCCCTGCCAAGTGGGGACAAGTCTGAAGTACCAGCCTAGCACCAGAGCTCTCAGTGGGGTGAGCTTGAGCTAAGGCTATGTTGTGATGGCACCGAAGCCCTACCTCTCCCTCTAACTCATCCTGCACCCTTGCATGCACCAACAGGACAGGTTTTGTTCGCAAAGACACTCCCCAGTAAATTTCCTGTACGTAAATCTCCATCTCTGAGTCTGCTTCCTGGGGAACTCAGTGCACGACAGAGGGTATTATCTTGGCACAATGATCTTAAGCCATCTGAATATCAGGTGTTACTAGCTGGCCAGAATCTTAGGCACTATTCTGTGGAGTTTCAGACACTGAGCAGGAAAGCGATGTTCTGAAGGCCTGACCTGTCAAGCTGCTTCTCAGGCAGGTCAGAAATTCTTTACTGTTCTGTGGACCTTTTCTTAATGTTTAGAAATGCATAAAACGAATGCATCATATTGCAAAGTAAACCAATTTTATGGAAACACAGTTATTAAACTGTTATCAAAATAGACTATGACTATCAATATATGGCATAGCAGTATAGAAGGTATTGTGATAGAGTAATATAGTTAACAAAAAACCTATCAGTGGGTCTAATAATCTAAAAAAACAGGGAGTGTTTACATCTCAAGATGTATATAGCAGCTGCAGTGTGATATGAAAAGATTTGACTTCTGTTGGTGAGAAGTTACAGGGCTTGCAAATACTGAGGTCAACAAAAATCAAGATGTTATTCCCCTCACCCACAACCACGGGCCTCCTGAATTCTGTTCATGGAAGCCCAGGGTGTTTATGGATCTCAGGTTTAAAAAAAGCCTTGGTATTCTGTAATCTACTTAAAGATGCTTAGTTCTAGATGGTGCAGGCAGGTAGGGATTCACACTCCTAGGGAGACATAACATTTGATTAGAAGGGTCACACCTCAAGACACTTGCTACCATCTCCTCTGTTTTCAGTATGTCTGGTCAACCTCAGGTGTCTTGCTGATTAGCACAGAGAATAGCAAAAGAGGGGTTTTACTAGTGAAATTTGTGGCCAACAACCTAACAGATGTTAGAACTGGGCTTTCATTAGTAAAATTAGTGGTATTCAAGATTAGGGGATTGGCTGAAGTGACGCTCTCCCTGCTTGGATGATTGAGGTAGAGGCATCAAATGAGGCTCACCCTACGCCTTCAGAGATGGTGCCTGTGTCTGGCCACGGGGTTGCAGGTTATGTGGTAGCTAAGCATAGCAATAGCAGGATCCTGCCTCTGAAACCTTGTCATCTAATTCTCAAGAAAATGTTCCCTGTAACATGCGAGCAGATCAGTTAAAAAGTTGGAGAGCTGGAACTTTACCAAGTTTATAATAACATGGTATAAGCTGT
Organism: Neotragus pygmaeus; assembly: GCA_006410875.1. NCBI lineage: Eukaryota > Metazoa > Chordata > Mammalia > Artiodactyla > Bovidae > Neotragus > Neotragus pygmaeus. The sequence continues at coordinate 788,640 of SJYV01055119.1, forward strand.
TTGTTAACTGCATACCTATTAAAGGTAAAGTCTATGATAGAGTTGGATCTGAAATTCACTTTCAATGTAACTATAGTAAGGTTGTAAGAGAAGAAGCTAACCCTTGCCCACTTCAAACATTCTGGAAATTCTTACAGCTATCGAAAAGAACCCAAAAGATGATTGTGCATAATTATATGGGCTTGGGTAGGTTTCCAACAATGACACTTAAATTTTCAGGAATTCTGTCCATCTAAAATCAGGGTAAAATACCCATCTGCCAAGGCAGGTAAATGTAAGAGATGTGGGTTCGATCCCTGGATTGGGAAGATCCTTTGGAGGAGGTCATGGCAACCCATTCCAGTATTCTTGCCTGGAGAATCCCGTGGACAGAGAAGCCTGGCAGACTACCGTCCATAGCGTCGCAAAGAGTTGGACACAACTGAAGCGACTTTGCCTGCATGCAAAATCTACACCACCACCAGTACTTTATAAGAGACAGGTTTAGGACACAGATGGAAGACCAGTCAGAACAAAGTGGGTGGAGCTTTGAGTTAATTACCCAATGGATGTTTAGATAATTAGCCTGGAGGGGATGAGAGTAGGTCAGAGCTTTACCTAATGGCCCCAGAGAGAGGGTCTATTTGACTTGGCTGCTTCCCTATGCAGCTAATGTGAACAATTCTTGCTTTGTTGGGATGATTCCAGTCTTAGCAAACAGCCAGCAGGGCTCCCCTAAATGCTCCTCCAGAGAGAAATGAATCCTGAAAAGGGAGGGTCGGGGAGAGCTGAATGAGAGAGTGCTGTGTCTGCTCTCCTTGCTGTGTTGGGCTTCACTGCGGATGAAGAAAAATCTCGTTGAGTCTCTTACTTGAAAAGGACTCAAGGTTTTATCAGGAATGGTTTGTAATCCAAACTAACCCTTTCTTTTTACCAATAATACTTTTGTATAAAATCAAGTAGCAATCACAAGACCGGGTGAAAGACAACAATATGCTAAAGCACCTGTAAGTTAGAAGGAAAGAGAAGCAGGAGAGAGAAGAGTAGGAATTCAACCCACATCACCTCAATAAACATTCTGCTCATCCTCAAACATGAACTGTAGACCAACAAACTCATCCAGCCAAACATCCACTCATTCAATGCGTGATTTTTACCACCTATGGTGCGAGGTGCTGGGGGCATATAAAGAGCAGGAGAACTAAGGTCTCATAGATCTTAGACTGGGGGGAGAGACAAACAACAGACACATATTAGCAAGCGTGCATGCATGCGTTTGTGGTCAGTCATGTTTGACTCTGCAATGCCACGGACTGTAGTGCTAGAATGCAGTTATACATCACAGGCTAATACAGAAATTAGCCTGTAATTCTAATCATAATAAATGTTAAGGAAGAAAATGGAGGATAACATGAGAATATAAAATAAGAGGAAAGGTGGCATCTAACTAAGCTTGGAAGATCAGGGAAGACCTCCCTGAGGAGGTGACTGCTTCCCTATGCAGCTAATGTGAACAATTCTTGCTTTGTTGGGATGATTAAATAAGCTGAGAACTGAAAATTGAATCAAACATCAGCATTGGCTCCTAGCAGGTGAAGGGCATCTGTGTGTGTGTTGAGCATTCTTTGTAGAACTCATGCAAAAGCCTTAAAGTGAGTGGTAGCCTGGCCAAGCTCAAGAAGTAGAGAGTAGGCAGAGTGACTGAAGTGGGACATAAGGCAGAATGGTAGGGGAAGAGGCAGGGAGTGTGCTGGGATACAGATTAGAATTAGATACAGCTGTCCTTGGGGTTCACCATCAAGTGGGAAGGATGTGTGTTATTAGGTGAGTCATAGCAAAGTAGAGATATCTACCAGGGAACTGAAGGACTTCAGAAAACAGTAAGACTGGTACTGCCTAGAGGAGTCAGGGAAGACTGCCCAGAGGAGGTGATATTTGACTTGGGTCTCAATGGTTGCATAGGAGTTTGTTAAGCCAAAAGAAAGGCAGAGAGGAAAGCATGTACAAAGGCCAGGTGAGCAGTCAGAGTGACTAGAGTGTAGACTGTGGTACAGGAAATAATCTAAGACTTACAATAAAAACTGAGGGCCAAGGATATTTACTTTTTCTTTTAATTTCAGTTCAAATGTGAATTTATTCTGCCTGGTAGACACATTCATCTACATTTTTCTGATTTTAAACACTAAACATGTTGCCATCATTTTTGTTTTCTGAGCTCATAAGTGGATTCAATTCTTGTTCTTGATTGGGCTGAATCTTTTCAATGACCCCAAGCCAAGGCCTCTGCAAATATCTTTAAAGTAGTTATGTTCTTGCAAATTTATTCTACACTATCCAGCCCTGGAGCTGGTGATATTTACATAACTCAGATATCTGAGCTGGAGGCCGTGACACTAATTGAGCTTTGAGGAATTTACATTTTTCTATTTGGAGACTTACTGAAGCACAGAGATGACTCTTCTGTATTCTTAGAATTCTCTCATTACACATATACACTTCATTGCCTAGATCTATTTGGGGGCTTCTTATTTCTGGAATAGTCACTAATCCTACCCATTTTCCAACCATCAACCATATACCTGGTCTACCATTTCTCATCAATATAGTCATGTATTTGTTTTGGTTGACTATTAATAGTGAAACTATACCCGTAATTCAATGGACATGAGTTTAAGCAAACTCTGGGAGATAGTGAAGGACAGGGAAGCCTAGCATCCTGCAGTCCATGGGATCTCAAAGAGTTGGACACAACTGAACGACTGAACAAAAACAAATACCCATAATTAACTAGTAGTGTACTAGTTAATGGGGAGGAGGATTTCTAGTGTTCCAAATTCTGCGGTGTTAATACTCCCATCATACTAGTTCCAAGCTACCTATTTTTAATGACTGGCTCACAAAATTCCTGAAAATTTAACGATTGGCATACCACTGGAACTGTGCAGCATTTGTTAGCTTACTTAATGTCTTCAGATTTGTTTTCTAGTCTACAGAGTGAAATAATATCAATAATAGTAACTATGGCCTTGGATGGGTATGAATATTAAATAAGTTGATGCATTGAAAGCACTGGCCAAAGTACCCGTATATGTAATAGAATGTGAATTCAACAAATACTTGTTGTGACTATTGTTTTAGTTTGCAAGTACTTGATTATTATTTAATGAGTTAAGCCCAAATAAACAAAGTGCACCCTCCAGAGCTTCTATTAAGTTGAGGATTTCTACAGATTGCCAGAGAGGTGGGTCATGTATTGCTGTTTTGCTGCATGTGAGTCTTTTGTTAATAAATAGGTCAAGTTTTATTCACTTCTGTTTAGCAAAATATAATTCTGCAAGTGCTTCAACAATGTCTTGCTAGTGTATTGTTGGTCTTTCATGACTCTGTCTCTTAAATAACAAAGTTTTTGGCTCTTCATGATTCAAAAAATTGTTCTTTATGATTTTCTCTTTAATACCCATAAAGGGCTGAATTATACCTTATTCCTTCGTGTATTTCAGAGGGAACGGAAATTAACTTGCCTGCTTTGTGCCACTAATAATATAGTACACAGTGCTGTCAAAACAGCTCTATAGATTAGCAACACTACCTGCGAATGCCCTGCCGACTTCCAGAAGTTATATTAATGGGCAGCTGCAGAAAATCTGGCAGAAGGAGCATCTGAGATAATGGTTTTGGTGAGAGCTTCTGGAAAGGCTTTTGTGATCCTCAAAGAAAAACAGACTAGAGGGTGTAATAATCGTTCATTTTATAATAAAGTGTCAGGATGTGTCTGGCTACACATTACAGAATACCTAATGATGGCTGTAGCAATAAAGACATTTAATTATCTCATAACAAGATGTCTAGCAATAGGCAGTTCCAGGTTTGTGCAATAGCTCCGGATGACTTCCTCTCTCTCCTCTGTCCCCTCGCTCCTGA
>SJYV01055119.1:801327-924441 GCA_006410875.1 Neotragus pygmaeus
GGATCGAACCCATGTCCTCTGCATTGGAAGGCAGATTTTTGTTTTCTGCTTGGGTCCATGGGTAGCTTCTTGGGAACTGGCTTACAAGAAGTGGCGGGGGTGGGGTGCGGGGCGGAGGGCAATGAGGTAGAAGGGTCCCTGGATCAAGCAGAGCTGTGGTGCTGGAGCTGCTTATCTAAGACAGCCTACAAAGCATGGCTCAGATAGAGAACTAGAAGTAAGAAAATTCACAGTGTCAGAAAGAGTACTGATGTGAATGGAGAAGGCGGTCTAGTGTGGTCATTCAGAACTAAGACTTTGAACCCAGGTTGGTGAGAGATCATGACTGGAAAAAAGCCCACATCATATTTAAAATTTTGTGTCTGCATTTTGCTAGTATTTGCAATAAAGGAGTTGTAGCGGGTAACCTTGTTTGAAAATTTTTAAAGGTCTTTCAGTCCCTCTGTCAGTGAGGATTCCACCAGAGAAGCTGAATCAGTAAAATTCATTTATATATATATATATATATATATATAAACACACACATATATATTCTATATTAATATTATACTATGTAATACATATTATATGTGAATTACATATTACATATCTTTATATATGTCTAAAATCTTTCCCTACTGATTGTGAATAAATGGAGAGAGATTGACTGCAAGGAATTGGCCTAGGCAATTGTGGGAACTGTCTCAGTTCAGTTCAGTCCAGTCGCTCAGTCGTGTCTGACTCTTTGCTGTCTAGGCGAGTCTGAAATCCATGTGGAAGACCACAATGAAGGGCAGGCGGAATTCTTGGCCATGAGCTGAAGCTGCTGTTGACAGGCAAAATTCTGAGGCTCAGAAAAGCCTCAGTTCTGCTCTGAAAGCCTTTCAACTGATTGAATCTGGCTCATTCAGCTTATCTAGGATAATCTTCCTCTCTTAAAGTAAACAGATTATAGACTTTAATCACATTTATAAAATACTTTTACAGCAACACCAAGATGAGTGTAGGACTGAATAACTGGGAACAATAACTTAACCAAGTCGGCACGTGAAGCTCATCACCCGAGCCGCTATGGAAATACACAACAGCCATGTCCATCCTCTGAGTCCATTCTCACTGGAATCCATTGGCTCCAGACAGGGAAGCTTATAGAAAGCTGAAGAGTTCTGCCTTGCATGAAAGGGAGGTAGTAGCAGGTTGATGGCATCAGTTTCATCATCCCAAACGACCTCTCCCAATCTTCCTTACTTGCTGCTGACTGGCTGACAGGAGCAAGCAAGCTGTGCAGGCATAAGAGTAATCCGAGAGAAATAGTAAAACTAAAAAAAGGAGTGTCTGATTCATTTGGCTGTGCTCCAGAAACTAACACAACATTGTGAAGCAACTATATGCCAATAAAAAAAAATAAAAATTTCAAATGATAACAAAATAGATCACCGCCACCAACAGCAAAAGAAAAAATGTATTTGCTTAAAAATTAAGGAGTGTCCACCCCCTGGCCTCAGCTCCCCACTCTCTCTCTTTGATGTCCTTGTCAACCCTGGAAAATTCATGATGCCCTTGTATTTTCTTTTTTTTTTTTAATGAATTATTTATTTTTGGCTGTGCTGGGTCTCCGTTGCACTTTTCTCTAGCTGTGGCGAGCAGAGGCTGCTTTCTCGCTGCAGGGCACAGGCTTCTCCTTGCGGTGACTTCGTTTGTTGTGGAGCCCGAGCTCTGGGGCACGTCGTTGCGGCACTCAGGCTGAGTAGCTGCGGCCCCAGGACCCTAGAGCACAGGTTCAGCAGCTGTGGCCCAGGCCTAGTTGCTCCCCGCCATCTGGGATCTTCCCGAATCAGGGATCAAAGCTGTGTCTCCTGCATTCTTTACCGTTGAGCCACCAGGGGACCTCTGCCCTTCTGATTTTTTGTTTGTGTCTTACAAACTCTTCTGAGGGTTATGTGGTGAGTTTCAAAAGGTAAGGTGTGAAGCAGAAGAGGAGAGTGCTAGGGCCAGGTTGGTGGGCAGTCCTGATCCAGTGAAGGGTGGAGGGTGACAGGAGGGCCCTGACACCGGAAGTCAGTGGTGAGAAAGTACAGTCCTCTGAGACATCGCGCAGTGCTATTCCATCAAGGGACACAAGTGATGCTATTCTTCACAGTGAAAATCAGTCATGAATTGGTTCCCACAAGTTGGTGACTCCCGAGGGCATGTTCCACCATGTCAATGTGATAGACAACTCGCAAGAGCAGGAATGACCTGGCCCACTGAGAAGACGATGAACCACAGGCCGTGGCCGCTGGGTAAGGAAAGAACTGGTCATTTTTAATGGCAACTGGAATCTCAAACAGTGTAAAGTTTTGGAGAAAGAGTCACATTCAGGCACAGAAAGCAAATTATCTAGCAGCAAAACTTAGTGCCCAGAAAAGGAAAGGCCACACAATTGGTGAAAACCTAATAATAACAGTGACGTTTTAGTGAGTAAAACGCCAGGACGAGACTCAGGACGAGGAATTAGAAAGGTTCTTCTCTCAGAGAGCATGATAAATCAACACACTGATGTCATGTCACAGGATGCTGAAGAAGTTTATGTAATAAACTGAAAAATAATAGCTTCTTTATCCAGAGAAAATGACAATAGATTTCACCAATACATGTCTTGGTGTAGCATTGGTAAAATTTATAAATGAGGACACATAAGAATACTTTTTATGGTGGAAAGAGTCGCTCCAAATAAGTAAAGGCCAACATGTACTTTTTTATTAAGGTTTTTTTGCATTACTTTAATTTTTCATTATTAATGTGTAATGGTCTTACACTAAATTGCATAATTTGATGACTTTTGACATATTTGTTCACCTGTGAAATCATTACCTCAATCAAGATAATGAATTTACTCATCAACCCCAAAGTTTCCTCATGCCTCTGTGTAATCCATTTCTCTCTACTCCTGTGTCCAGGTGAAAATATTGGTCTTACTGCTACTGTAGTTTGTATTTTCAGAATTTAATATAATGCAATCAATGCAGTATGAATTTTTTGTGTCTGGTCTTTCGCTTGACAGAATTATTTTAAGATACCACAGAATCACCCTGTTGTGTGTATCTGTAATTTGTTTCTTTTTATTGTTGAGTTGTATTTCATGGTATGGATATACCATAGTTTTTCTATTCACCTGTTGATAGACATTTGATTTTGTTTCTTTTGACAAAGCTGATAACATTCATGTAATTGTTTATGTAAACATATACTTTCATTTCTTCTGAGTAAACACTTAGAAGTGGAATGACTGGGTCGTATGATTGGTATATGTATAATCTTATAAGAAACTACCAAACTGTTTTATAAAGTGGTTGTACCACAGTATATGTATCACCTGTAGACTATAGGAGTTCCAGTTGCTCTGTATCTTCACTGATATTTGATATGGCCATTCTTTTTTTCTTGCTGTTGTTATTTAATTAATTAATTTTAATGAAAAGATAATTACTTTACAATATTGTGATGGTTTTTGCCATACATTGACATGAATCAGCCATGGGTGCACATGTGTCCCCCCATCCTGAACCCCATTTTTACATCATTTGTACATCAATTCCTGGATCCCAGTTCCCAGCAGGTGATATGAAGAGAGCCAGATGACAATGGCACATGAAGCAATGTGTTACAAAAGGACTCGGGGCTTAAAGGTCTGAGTCTTTTATCCTTTTCTTTATATATAAATTTATTTATTTTAATTGGAGGCTAAGTACTTTACAATATTGTATTTGTTTTGCCATACATTGACATGAATCCGCTGAGTCTTTTATCCTTACTAGCAAATCTTCCCTTTGCTCATGAGGGAGATACTGTATCTTCCAAGGGTGTTTGCTATACAACCTTGAAAAGACAGTTCAGAACAATGGACAGTAAATGCTTTGCTCAGAATTTGTGCAGGCACATGATGAAGCCATAGAGGACTGCTCCCCAACAGAGCACGCCTTGAGGACGGTTTATTGCACCAGCCTCAATCAGATGACCAGTTAATGATTTCTGACACCGACCCTGGAGAAAGTAGTCACAGCATTTAAGCCACATATTGCGTATTACATAATTAATTATCACAAAGATATAAAATGATAAGAACTATAAAAGAATTCAGTGGAAATATAAAAATAAGTATATATGAAAGCATAATGTAGACCACATCTTCTAATCCTAAATTTTATCCTGCTTGAGATTTGAATGGCTTCTTGAATCTGTAGCTTGACAGTTTGGAAAGTTTCAGAAATTGTCACCCATTATTTCTTCAGATATTGATTTTGCCTCATTCATTCTTCCCTCTCTTCCTGAATTTTAAGTACACGCATGTCGCATCTTCTTTCTGTCTTCTCTGTCTCTTAACCACTCTTAATTTTTTCACTCTTTTGTGACTCTCGCATTTTTAAAAATTAATTAATTTTTTACATTGAAGGATAATTGCTTTACAGAATTTCATTGTTTTATGTCAAATCTCAGCATGAATCAGCCATAGGTATACATATATCCCTTCCCTTTTGAACCTCTCTCCCATCTCCCTCCCCATCCTACCCCTCTAGGTTAATACAGAGTCCTTGTTTGAGTTTCCTGAGCCACACAGCAAATTCCCTTTGGCTACTATTNTTTACATTGAAGGATAATTGCTTTACAGAATTTCATTGTTTTATGTCAAATCTCAGCATGAATCAGCCATAGGTATACATATATCCCTTCCCTTTTGAACCTCTCTCCCATCTCCCTCCCCATCCTACCCCTCTAGGTTAATACAGAGTCCTTGTTTGAGTTTCCTGAGCCACACAGCAAATTCCCTTTGGCTACTATTTTTACATATGGTAATGTAAGTTTCCATGTTACTCTTTCCATACACCTCACCCTCTCCTCCCCTCTCCCCACGTCCATAATTCTTTTCTCTATTGCTGTGATATGGCCAGTCTTTTTAATTTTAGCCCCTCTGGTGGTAGATACTGTTATCTCATTGTGGTTTTCATTTTTAGTTCTTTTATTAGGAATATGTTGAGCATCTTTTCATGTGTCTATCTGTCACCTGTATCACTTCTTTGGTGAAGTGTTTGTTCAAATGTTTTGTCCATTTTAAAAATTAGGTTGTTTATCTTCTTATTGAATTGTTAGTACTATTTATATTCAAAGGATATACGTCCTTTGTCAACTATATGTTTTGCAAATATTTTCCTTCCAGTTGGGTTTGCATTTTAATTTTCAAAGCTGTCTTCTGAAGAACAAAAGTTTTAAGTTTGGATGAAGTCCAATTCATTGATTTTTTTTTTCTTTCATAGTTCATGATTTTTTATGTTCTACTTAAGAAATCACTGCTAAACCCAAGGTCATTAAGATTTTTTCTAATGCTTTTGTTCAGAAATGTAATATATTTAACATTTTTACACGTCTGAAAAGAAATAGTCTGTCTTGAAGGAATTATTTGGCCTCTGTGAGGATGATACTCCATTCATGATTGACTCCAGGAAAGGTTTTTTTCTCTCTTACAAAACAGAAATTCTGGATGTTGTCAAAACATTCTGCTTTCTTCCTTGACACCTAAGGGTATGAAAAACTAGTGTAGATTAATTGAAAAAATCCTAGTTGATGCTATAATGGTTAACTTTATCAAGTGAAGACAGGGCTTCCCAGGTGGCACTAGTGGTAAAGAAACCTGCATGCCAGTACAGGAGAATTAAGAGACACAGGTTTGATCCCTGGGTTGGGAAGATCCTCTGAAGGAGGGCACAGCAACCCACTCCAGTATTCTTGCCTGGAGAATCCCCATGCACAGAGAAGCCTGCTAGGCTACAGTTCATAGGGTCACAAAGAGTTAGCCTGAAGGTTAAGTCATTACTGAAGTGACTTAACATAGCATGCACAGCACAAGCAGAGACACATTCATTCGCTATTGTTTCAAGACGCTGTGAAAACCAGGGGAGAGGAAGGACTTCTTTTCTCCTAGAATGCTCACTGTTGCAACCGAGCCGCCATGTGAAGAAGCCCAAGCCAGCTATGTGACCATGGGAGAGAAAAGAGAGAGAGGCCCAGCCTTCCACTGCTATGATGCCAGATGTGTGAGCAAAGCCATTTTGAAAGTTCCAGTCCCAGCTGCCATCGTACTGAAGCCACAGAAGAGACCCCAAGGGAGGCCAGCAGACACTGTTACGATGCAAAGGGCTCAGTGCCCAACACACATGGAAGCCAACTTACAGTACTGGCTTTTGGGAAAAGAAAGAGGTGCATTGTGAGGTGGGCCAGCAAGGAGACAGGAGGCAAGGTTCAAATCTACCTCCCCAGTCTGGGGTTCAGTCACCCTTCTCTGAGTTAGAGGAGGAAGGCTGGGGTGTGGTGGCGCTGGTGGGCGGGCGTTGGCTGGAGGGCCCTGGAACTTGGCCTTTTACGGTAAGGCGTGCTAGAGGGGCTTCAGCATCAGGTTTTCCTGAACCACAGACCCTGTGCTTCTAAAAGGTCTCCAGCCTTCGAGTTCTGGTCATGCCCCTGTCCTTGGGTTCCAGGCGTGGTCTGAGGTCAAAATCTCCTCTGCGCGTGGCAGCTGCCCGACTTGGAGTTTTGTTCTTTGTCTCTGGAAAACAACTCAGTATCTTGTTCAAAACAGGATAGGGCCAGTTTGCGGTTGGTTCTGTGGTTACAAAAATGAACCAGCTGGCCAACCCACAGAATTTTTGTGAGATAATAAAATAGTTGTTGTTTTAGCCATTAAAAGCTAGGATAGTATATTACCTGTCAATTGATAGTCAAGCAACCTAGTATAAAAGTCCCTATCCAAAGCTTCCAGGGTTGAGAAAATAACCCTGCTGTAGAGTGTGACATCTACTCTCTTCCAGCCTTTGGAATATGCTTCCGTTACTGCTGAAGCACAAAAACCCAACCTCTGCCTCCCTCGTGTCCCACGGTGGGTCCCAGCCTCCTCCGAGCTCAACCAGACCCAGAGCTGCAGTTCTTGGGGTCAGAGGTGTGGACTCGCATTGCCCTGTGCACGCCTGTCTCAGAAGTGTTTTCTTCGTGCCCAAGCATCCCTCTGTCTTTCTAGAAAGATCTCTGGCTCTCAGGTTTGCGGTAAGAAAAACACACCCATGTGACTTGTTAAAATGCAACCCCCCTGGGCCAGGATGCTGTAGTTTCGCCTTCAGGATGCACGTTTTCACACATCAGGTGACTGTGTAGAGGGATTTATGGGGACCACGGTTTGAGAAACTGTGCCCAGGGTTCAGGTTCTCCTAGTGGACAAATGGTTTTGTTTGTCCTGAGTCACTCTTGATGTGAGATGGTATGAACATGCATGTGTGTGTGTGTGTGAGCGCGTGACTGTCAGCACATGAGCCTGTATGAGTGAGAATGTACGTGTGATACATGTGTGTCAACTCAGCCCCATGAGCACACATGGGGGGCCTAGACCCAGGGTAGCGTGCAGGCTTGGGCGGCCGCGGGAGCAAGGCGCAAGGTGGGGAAGAGGGGTAGGTACCCTTGGAGAAGAAAAGACTTTTGGGGAGGGACACAGTTAACTAGGTGGCAGTAGCAGCTGGCCCTGGTGGCCGCCTGCGTCCAGCATCTGCTTTGCTTTTCCTACAAGTACCTGCGCCTGTGCTCAGGCTGAGTCCAGAAGCTCACGTTATAAAAAGGTGTCCTGTGGCGGTAATGGAAAAAGGGCAAAGAAAACCATGTGGACCCGGGAGGGGATCTGGAGGTTGGCAGACAGCCTGGCCCTCCCGGGATCCCCACTGCCCCCTACCAGCCCTCCATGGCCTGTGGCCATGCTCGTAAAGGTCCTAGATGGCGGGGGGATTATACTGTGGTACCACCCTTTGGCCCCCTTTAAGCGAACTCCTGGCAGTCAAGCTGGGAATTAGTCGTGGTGTACTTTTCAAAAGTTCTCCACTGCCGTTTGGAAAGTCAAAGACATAATAAGAGTAATAATAACACTTGCTAGAATTTATATGGTGTAGCTCTCCATTCCAGACGCTGTGTTGAGTGCTTTGGGGGCCTTTGTGCATTTACTTTCAACTTGGAAGATCACAGGCATCTCTGGAATAGCAATCCTGAAATTAACATTTGAAACAAAGTATAAATATCTCTGTTTAAAAGAAAAGTTTTAAGTAAAAATATATAGGAAAATTCACAGTCTATCAGTGTGATCCTCAATGAGTTAGCACAGGTGAGCACAGCTGTGTGACCACTCTCCAGGTAAAGAGATAAAGAAATAGAGCTTTGCCTCCTTCCCAGACTTCCCTGGTGGCTGAGACAGTAAAGCATCTGTCTATAATGAGGGAGACCTGGGTTCAATCCCTGGGTTGGGGAGATTCCCTGGAGAAGGAAATGGCAACCCACTCCAGTACTCTTGCCTAGAAAATCCCGCGGACGGAGGAGCCTGATGTCCATGGGGTCGCAAAGAGTCGTACACGACTGAGCAACTTCACTTTGACTTTGACTTTCCTTCCCAGACACCCGCCTTGCCCCGCAGGCTTCTCTACTGCTTACCTCTGCCTCCTTCCCAAAGGAACTTCGGTCCTTTCCTCTGACCGATGGGTTCATAAACTTCTATGAGTTGAACCACACAGTAGGTAGTTTCTTGTGTCCAGCTTGTTTCCCCTGATGTGTGCCTGTGACACGATGCATCCAGGTTGGGAAAGGTGGCAGTGTCCCCTTCATTTTCTTCCTTGTATTCCACTGTGTGACTCCACCCTGCCGTCGAGTATTCCATTTATCCACTCTGTTGTTGACAGATTTCTTTTTTCTGGATTGGGCTGTAACAAATACTGCTTAGATAGCTCCACTTTTCCTCATTTGGTTTAAGGAAATATTATGGTGTCTTCATATTCAACTCACAGTCAGAAGTGCTCAGAATTTCCCTGGTGGTCCAGTGGTTGAGACTTCACCTTCCAGTTCAGGGGGTGAGGGTTCTGTCCCAACTGGGGAGCTCAGATCAGATGTGCTTTGGGGCAAAATGTAAAACAGTGGCAACACTGTAACAAATTCAGTAAAGACTTAAAAAGTTGTCCACATCAAATAAAAAAATCTTTTTTAAAAAAGTGCTAGATTCACATTCTCAATCCACTACTGACTAGCTCTGTGAGCTTCCGGCAAAATCCTTAACTTCTCTGAGTCTCAATTTTCCCCCTTTAGAATGAATAATAACGCCTGCCAACTTCAGTCTCCTCATCTTTCAAGTTCTTGTTCAGTTGCTCAGTCATGTCCAACTCTTTGTGACCCCATGGACTGCAGGAAACCAGGCTTTGCTATCCTTCACCATCTCCCAGAGCTTGCTCAAACTCATGTCCATTGCGTCAGTGATGCCATCCAACCATCTCATCCTCTGTCATCCCCTTCTCCTGTCTGCAATCTTACCAGCATCAGGGTCTTTTCTAATGAGTCACTGTATCAGGTGGCCAAAGTATTGGAGTTTCAGCTTCAGTATCAGTCCTTCCAATGAATATTCAGGATTGATTTCAATTAGGATTGACTGGTTTGATCTCTTTGCCTTCCAAGCAACTCTCAAGAGCCTTCTCCAATACCACAGTTCAAAAGCATCAATTCTTTGGCGCTCAGCCTTCTTTATGGTCCAATTTTCATATCCATACATGACTACTGGAAAAAACCATAGCTTTGAGTATACTGACCTTTTGTCAGCAAAATAATGTCTCTGCTTTTTAATGTGCTGTCTAGGTTGGTCATAGCTTTTCTTCCAAGGAGCAAGTGTCCTTTAATTTCATGACTGCAGTCACCATCTGCAGTGATTTTGGAGCCCAAGAAAATAAAGTCTGTCAGTGTTTCCATTGTTTCTCCATTTATTTGCCACGCAGTGATGGGACTGGATGCCTTGATCTTAGTTTTCTGAATGTTGAGTTTTAAGCCAGCTTTTTCACTCCTCTTTTGCCTTCANAGTACTCTTGCCTGGAAAATCCCATGGACGGAAAAGCCTGGTAGGCTACAGTCCATGGAGTCGCAAAGAGTCAGACACGACTGAGCGACCTCACTTTCACTTTTCACTTTCATGCATTGGAGAAGGAAATGACAACCCACTCCAGTGTTCTTGTCTGGAGAATCCCGGGGACAGGGGAGCCTGGTGGGCAGCCATATATGGGGTTGCACAGAGTCGGACACAACTGAAGCAACTTAGCAGTGTGTTTATGGGGGCTTGAAATAGCTCAGCTGGAATTCCATCACCTCCACTAGCTTTGTTCATAGTGATGCTTCCTAAGACCCACTTGACTTCACACTCCAGGATATCTGGCTCTAAGTGAGTGATCACACCATCACGGTTATCTAGGTCATGGAGATTCTTTTTGCATTATTCTTCTATGTATTCTTGCCACCTTTTTTAAAAAATATCTTCTGCTTCTGTTAGGTCCATACTGTTTCTGTCCTTTATTGAGCCCATCTTTGCATGAGATGTTCCCTTAGTATCTTTGACTTTCTTGAAGAGATCTCTAGTCTTTCCCATTCTATTGTTTTCCTCTATTTCTATACATTGTTTGCTTAGGAAGACTTTCTTATTTCTCCTTGCTATTCTTTGGAATTCTGCATTCAGTTCAATACAGTTCAGACATTCAACTGTGTCCGACTCTTTGCGCCCCCATGAAGCGCAGCACACCAGGCCTCCCTGTCCATCACCAGCTCCCGGAATTACTCAAACTCATGTCCACTGAGTCAGTGATGCCATCCAGCCATCTTATCCTCTGTCGTCCCCTTCTCCTCCTGACCCCAATCCCTCCCAGCATCAGAGTGTTTTCCACTGAGTCAGCTCTTCACATGAGGTGGCCAAAGTACTGGAGTTTCAGCTTTAGCATCAGTCCTTCCAATGAACACCCAGGACTGTTCTNCCGGGAGGGGATCTGGAGGTTGGCAGACAGCCTGGCCCTCCCGGGATCCCCACTGCCCCCTACCAGCCCTCCATGGCCTGTGGCCATGCTCGTAAAGGTCCTAGATGGCGGGGGGATTATACTGTGGTACCACCCTTTGGCCCCCTTTAAGCGAACTCCTGGCAGTCAAGCTGGGAATTAGTCGTGGTGTACTTTTCAAAAGTTCTCCACTGCCGTTTGGAAAGTCAAAGACATAATAAGAGTAATAATAACACTTGCTAGAATTTATATGGTGTAGCTCTCCATTCCAGACGCTGTGTTGAGTGCTTTGGGGGCCTTTGTGCATTTACTTTCAACTTGGAAGATCACAGGCATCTCTGGAATAGCAATCCTGAAATTAACATTTGAAACAAAGTATAAATATCTCTGTTTAAAAGAAAAGTTTTAAGTAAAAATATATAGGAAAATTCACAGTCTATCAGTGTGATCCTCAATGAGTTAGCACAGGTGAGCACAGCTGTGTGACCACTCTCCAGGTAAAGAGATAAAGAAATAGAGCTTTGCCTCCTTCCCAGACTTCCCTGGTGGCTGAGACAGTAAAGCATCTGTCTATAATGAGGGAGACCTGGGTTCAATCCCTGGGTTGGGGAGATTCCCTGGAGAAGGAAATGGCAACCCACTCCAGTACTCTTGCCTAGAAAATCCCGCGGACGGAGGAGCCTGATGTCCATGGGGTCGCAAAGAGTCGTACACGACTGAGCAACTTCACTTTGACTTTGACTTTCCTTCCCAGACACCCGCCTTGCCCCGCAGGCTTCTCTACTGCTTACCTCTGCCTCCTTCCCAAAGGAACTTCGGTCCTTTCCTCTGACCGATGGGTTCATAAACTTCTATGAGTTGAACCACACAGTAGGTAGTTTCTTGTGTCCAGCTTGTTTCCCCTGATGTGTGCCTGTGACACGATGCATCCAGGTTGGGAAAGGTGGCAGTGTCCCCTTCATTTTCTTCCTTGTATTCCACTGTGTGACTCCACCCTGCCGTCGAGTATTCCATTTATCCACTCTGTTGTTGACAGATTTCTTTTTTCTGGATTGGGCTGTAACAAATACTGCTTAGATAGCTCCACTTTTCCTCATTTGGTTTAAGGAAATATTATGGTGTCTTCATATTCAACTCACAGTCAGAAGTGCTCAGAATTTCCCTGGTGGTCCAGTGGTTGAGACTTCACCTTCCAGTTCAGGGGGTGAGGGTTCTGTCCCAACTGGGGAGCTCAGATCAGATGTGCTTTGGGGCAAAATGTAAAACAGTGGCAACATTGTAACAAATTCAGTAAAGACTTAAAAAGTTGTCCACATCAAATAAAAAAATCTTTTTTAAAAAAGTGCTAGATTCACATTCTCAATCCACTACTGACTAGCTCTGTGAGCTTCCAGCAAAATCCTTAACTTCTCTGAGTCTCAATTTTCCCCCTTTAGAATGAATAATAACGCCTGCCGACTTCAGTCTCCTCATCTTTCAAGTTCTTGTTCAGTTGCTCAGTCATGTCCAACTCTTTGTGACCCCATGGACTGCAGGAAACCAGGCTTTGCTATCCTTCACCATCTCCCAGAGCTTGCTCAAACTCATGTCCATTGCGTCAGTGATGCCATCCAACCATCTCATCCTCTGTCATCCCCTTCTCCTGTCTGCAATCTTACCAGCATCAGGGTCTTTTCTAATGAGTCACTGTATCAGGTGGCCAAAGTATTGGAGTTTCAGCTTCAGTATCAGTCCTTCCAATGAATATTCAGGATTGATTTCAATTAGGATTGACTGGTTTGATCTCTTTGCCTTCCAAGCAACTCTCAAGAGCCTTCTCCAATACCACAGTTCAAAAGCATCAATTCTTTGGCGCTCAGCCTTCTTTATGGTCCAATTTTCATATCCATACATGACTACTGGAAAAAACCATAGCTTTGAGTATACTGACCTTTTGTCAGCAAAATAATGTCTCTGCTTTTTAATGTGCTGTCTAGGTTGGTCATAGCTTTTCTTCCAAGGAGCAAGTGTCCTTTAATTTCATGACTGCAGTCACCATCTGCAGTGATTTTGGAGCCCAAGAAAATAAAGTCTGTCAGTGTTTCCATTGTTTCTCCATTTATTTGCCACGCGGTGATGGGACTGGATGCCTTGATCTTAGTTTTCTGAATGTTGAGTTTTAAGCCAGCTTTTTCACTCCTCTTTTGCTTTCATCACGAGGCTTTTCAGTGCCTCTTCGCTTTCTGCCATAAGTGCGGTGTCATCTGCATATCTGAGGTTATTGATATTGCTACATCTTTCAAGTAGCAATGAATAAAATCTACTTCCTAGGACCTCAGGGAAGGATGGCTAAGATAAGTCCTCCTGGGACTGTTGTGGAATTAAATGAGGTCATTCTGCTGACATGGTTGATGACATACTCAGAACTGAGTGAACACATGTCTCTGTCCTTGTGTTAATACTGGGAAAAGAAAAATATATTTATTCCTGGAATATATTAAAGAGAAAAGCCACAGACCCAAAATGGTGTCACTTGTGCTAAAGCCCATGATACCAAATCTAGATTTAAGACCTAACCTAATTGTAGTTTCAGTATTCACCAGAAATGTAACCTTAATCAACCAGCCTGAAAATTTCTGGTCAGCACAAATGAGGTGATTTTCAAGGGGACTATGTCTATTCCTGTCTGTCCTGACCTCCAGAAGAAGAGGAAGCAATGTGTATGTAAAACCTTTATAGTTCCCTCTGCCACAAAAGATGTCCTGGCCTAAAAATAATCCTTTTGTGTCTTTTGCTAATAGTTTCCTTGCCCCATCCTTCTTCTACATAAACCTTCCAATTTGTTCAACCCCCTCAGAGCACTGTGGATGCTGCCCCATTCATAAATTTCCTAATAAACCCAATTAGACCTTCAAATTTACTTGCTTGAATTTTGTCTTAACAAATATAAGAATGTAAGCCAACTCAAATAGTTTGCTTGTCAAGACTAACAGCTTTGTAATGAAGAATCCCACCTCTACACTGATACCAGATCAAAAGCTATTTTTATTTTTATCATTGTCTATGCCCCAAATTGCAACAATCCTCAGCTATGCAAGACATACTTTGAAACCAACTGTCTCCAGCCCTAAACCCTTTAACTGTCCTCTGAGACATCCTTCTTCTGAGACATCCTTCAAATGTCATGGTGACGTTCTCTCTTAACTGCAATCAGTCTGACGAACTTAGCTTTGCTTGATCTATGGGTTTTTCTGTCTTGTGGGAGGTCGGTGGGCAACATTCCCCTTTCTGCCCTCTTCCTCCTTTCATAGGCATCATCTCATTCAACCTTTCTAAAAGCCCCAGAAAGTGGGTTTTATTTATTCCTATTTTGCAGATGAGAAAACTGAGCATCAAAAAGAAGTAGCTTGCTCAAGGCTATACAGCTGGTGGGTAGAGGGTTTGAACTCTGGTTCCCTCTAAGCCTCTGCTTGTCTTTTGCTTTCTCCTAAGCACACAGGAGGCATTGTTTATGTTGTTATTACCTAGTCAAACTGAGCCACAGGGAGGGTAGACTTGGCCCATCAGGGTTCCTGCAGGCTTGGAGGCCAGAGTGATCTGCCCACTACCTCCTGCAATGAGCTCTCTGCTCTAGACCCTATTTGGTAGCAGAGAAGGGGCTTCTTCCCTTCTAGGTTCTACTCTCTGAAAAGGTGGAAGTCCTCACCTTAAATACCATCTTCTGAACTTCCCTCGTGGTCCAATGGTAAAGAATCTGTTGCCAACGCAGGGACATGGGTTTGATCCCTGTTGAGCCTGCGCTCTAGAGCCCTCAAGCCACTACTGATACTGTGTGAAGCCTGAGCACCTGGAGCCTGTGCTCCGAAACAAGAGAAGCCACCGCAATGAGAAGCCTGCACACTGCAACTGGAGAAAGCCCGCATGCCGCAGTGAAGACCCACCACAGCCCAAAATATAGGTAAATAAAATAGTCAGTCTTTAAAAAAAGAAGCATGAATGAAGAAAACAGAAATTAAAAAAAAGAAAAAAACCATCTTCAGCTAAAGACAAAATAAGATGTTTGGGATGGGGAGTCAGTGATGGGAGGTTCGCCAAGAAAAGGGGCAGTGGACAGGGTGAGGTTGTGCTACAGATGTAAGCCTTGTCATCTCCACCAGTAAGTTTCTAGAAATTGAGTCATCTTCCTCTTCTTGGTACAGCAGGGAGACACCCTTACAAATGGAGATTTTCATATACACGGAAACATCTCTTATGAAGGGTAACTTCTACTGTATTTTCAGAGCCTCTCCTACGTCTGCTATGTTTTTTTTAAAAATAACCATGCTTCTGCCAAAAAGACACACTTCAGGATGGGGAATTCGGCTCCCCTACATTTTATATTCTAAACTAAAATAGTCTGCTCATCAACACTAACAGATGAGTAGTGAAGACTCCCACCCTTTGGCTCATCTCAAACCAAAAGCTATTGTATCACATTCTATTCACCCAATCCCATAGACGTGTTACTATTCTGTACTCGCTCATAGTGGAAAGTGCTGGGTTCAGGTCCTAGATACAGTGTTTCCCAGCTCTGTGAAACTTGGGAAAATTACTCAACCTCTCTGGGCCTCATTATTCTCCTCTAGAAGGAGTAATGCTTAATTTGCCTCAGTTTTGTATTCAATCAACACGTATTTATTGAGCATTTACCACATGCCAGGCATTTTTCTAGGAGATTGAGGCACCAACAGTACAAAGATCCCAGTGCTATTTTGTGCCTTTGTCCTTTCTGTTCCCCATTTTTTTCTTCTAGTTCTATTGAGACATAATTGACATGCATTCAGCACTGTATACGTTTAAAGTATACAATATAATGGTTAGATAGCATCACCAACTCAATGGACATGAACTAGAGCACACTCTGGGAAATAGTAAAGGAATAGGGAAGCCTGGCGCGCTGCAGTCCATGGGGTCACAAAGAGTTGGACGTGACTAAAAGACTGAACCAGAACTTGAAAGAGTCAGACAGGACTTAGTGACTAAACAGCAACAGCTTGTATGGGAAAATGCAAGAATTTAGGCTCATTGAAATTATTCTTTATCGTGTGCATCTTAGCTATCTAGGGCCAGTATCCTGTTTTGACCCACCCTGAATTCCCCTCAGGATACACTGCAGGGGCAGCGCAGTGGCTATTAGCTGGATGGCAGGCAACATTCATCGTTTACTGGTTTGGCAGACAACATTTTTTTTTGGTCCACACTAGCTTGAAAAGTGCTTTATATAGTCTTTTCTGGTGGTTCAGAGGCCAAGACTCTTTGCTCCCAATGCAGGGGACCTGATCAGGGAACTAGATCCCACATGCTGCAACTGAAAAAAAAAAAAAATCCCGCATACCGCATCTAACATCTGGCACAGCCGCCCCCCCCTCGAATATATCATATATATTTAAAAATACTTTATGTATTTTAACTCATTTAATCATCTCAACACCCTTCAGGGAGGAGCCGTCATTATTGTCAGTTCATAGATGTGGAAACCAGGGCACCAAGAATTTGGGGAATTTGCCTAAGGCTACACTGACTTAGCCCAGAAATAGCGACCTGGAAAGGAGGCTGTGATCTTGACCACCATAGACTACATGCCACCCTGGAGACTCATTCTGGAAACTTCCTTAGAGCATGGTCGCACAAGCTCTTCCCCTGTTTGCTTAGGGCCAGTTCCTGGCAAGTCAAAGGGGCCAAACACATCTTCTTTAAAAGTACAGACTCCCTTTGCCTGTCTTGTTGAGGCCTCAGAAAGCGTGAATTGTTCCCTCTGTGCCTCCATAGCAAAAACAAACAAACAAAAAAAACAAAAAACTGCCTTCAGAGAGCCATGACCTGTATACATGGGAAGCACAGGGAATTCTAATGATAGTGTATAGATAAATTCAACTCCAGATGTATTGATGATAAAATGAATTGATAAATTCATTCATTTACTTAACAAATGTTTATTGAGCACCTACTTCGGGCCAGTGTGAAGAACTAATTCTAAACAAGGTTAAGGCCCTGGACTGGACGGAATTTACTTTTTTGAGATGGGAAGCGCACAGAGAAAACAGTTTCCACCCCCCATCACTTATCTTTCTTTTACTTGCTTAATTTATCCAAATTTTGGCTTTCCTTCAAGCATTTTAGTCTTGCATTTTCCCCTAAAATATGAAAGAAGAATTTAAAAGCATTTAAATTTAAAAGCGTATATATATGAAAGTAAAAATGAGAGTGTTAAAGAGGGATTTATACAATCTAAGAAACATGAAATTATGGTGTTGGAAAGGCACTTTCTGATCCAGACACCTGTCTCGAGTGAATTCCATATGAAAAATCGCAGCCCATTAGAGCTGGCAAGGACTTCTGAAGTCTACTAGGCCAGTATTCCTCAGGCATTGATTTATGGAATGGCCTTAGATTTCGGGAAATTTTCCTATTTACAAAACCTTAAAATCTGAAGGTGTTTACTTTTGACTCACCTGGACACAGATAGACAAAAACAAACTGACTCTCGATGGTCAAGCCAAAACGGTGATTTTTTTTTTTAATGGATCAATCTGTAAATATAATTTCTCTATAAGGATCTGTGGGGTTTTATTAAGGATAAAGAATAAAAAAGGAAAGCTTAATAAGAAATTCCTACCTCTACTGAGGAATATAGTATACGTACTATAGGCTGCATGACTGTGTCTCTTCACAATTCATTGGCTAAAACCCTAATCCCCAATAGGACAGTATTTGGAGGCAGGGCCTTGGGAGATAATCAGGTCTTGAGGGTAAAGCCCTTGTGATGGGTTCACAGTCCTCTCTCTCCTCTTTGTCACGACAAGGCAAGAAGGGATCTCTCTACAGCTGCGAGGTGGGCTCTCCTCCCCTCACTCTCAGCCTCCAGAACTGAGAAACGCTTGTGGTTTAAGCCTCCCAGTGGATGGTAATTTTGTCATAGCAACCTGAACTAAGACAATATGCTCAGACACACACACACACTTATATATAACTATGCGATTTTAATGAGCAGTGATCAAGAATTTAGATATGGTAGCATTCCAAGTCTCACTGAAAGATAAGGAGGGAGTTCCCTAATGGCCCAGTGGCTAAGACTCTGTGCTCCCAATGCAGGGGCCAGGGTTCAATCCCTGGTCAGGGAACTAGATCCCACATGCCACAACTAAGAGTTTGCATGCCTCAACAAAGATTGAAGATCCTGCATGATGCAACTAGGATCCAGCACAGCCAAATACAATAAAATAAATATTAAAAAAAGAAAGATATAAGAAACTGAGGCCACCAAACATCAACACTCAGCACATCTAGTCTCCTGATCTGGGTGTGTGGAGGAGGACTCAAGTGACACTGAGAGGCATGGGGGAAAGGGCCTGGGTCAGGGATCCCTAAGACCACCCCAACCTTGAAAACTCACTAGGAGGGCTTATAGGAGTCATCATATATTATATTCATGGCTGTGACTTATTACAGTGAATGGGTACAAAGCAAAGTCAGCAAAGGGCAAAGGCATAAAGGAGCAAAGTCAGCAAAGGAGGCTGGAGGAAACCAGGTGCAAGAGTCCAGAGCCTTCTCCTCGTGGAGTCACACAGGATGCTCTCAATCACTTTAGCAGTGAGTGTGACAAGACGTGTGAAGCAGTGGCTATCAAGGAAGTTCCCTGAGCCTAGGAGTTCTGGGACCTTACTGGGGCCAGTCATGTAGGGATCCTTTGTAGCAAAACTCCAGACTTCCAGAAGGAAGGCAGGGGTTCTGCGTAAACTACATTGTGAATACAAAGAGTTTCAGAGAATCACTGTTGTCCATTCTGGGGATGTCAAGAGCGCTCTATGGATCCAGGTTCCCAGATGCCAGCCAAGGGCTACCCTTGCAAGCAGTCTCAGGTTGGCTACGTTAACTCTTTTCTGCACAGGGCCTCTGATCCATGTGTCTTCTCTGGATCAGTGACCACTGCATCATTATAGATTCTAGGTTCTGCTGGAGGTAACTATCTTTCTTTCTTTTTAAAATTTTGGCTGCATCTTAAGGCATGTGGAACCTTAGCTCTTTGACCAGTGATTGAACCTGCACCTCCTGCATTGGAAGGTGGAGTCTTAACTACTGGACAGTCTGGGAAGTGTGTGAATTGCTTGCTGAAGCCATGCATATCCCACGCCAGCCACTTTACCAGCCAGATATGTCCTTCCACCAGTGCCACGACCCTGTGCTGAATGTGACTGTAGGGGCACTTCTTGCCACCCTCCCCTCCAAGTTACTTATGGAAAGAATGGCATGACCTCCTCCCTCTGCTCAGAGTCTGATATGCCCTTTGGGTCTGATCATTCATCTCTGGCTGGGTCCCAAGGTGGAGGTGGGAACGGGTGGCTCCTCTTGTCTTCAAGGTCACAACATCCTATGAGGAGTAAACTCTAGAATCAGGGCGACCAGGCCCGGTGGTTGTTAATGGTTAATGGGAGCTAAAGAAATACAGTCTTTTTCTCCCTTGGTAATCTTGGCTCCCAATACTGCTTCATGCCTCAGAGCTGATGAGTGATCTTTTTGCTTTAGATGAGACCTTTCCTTCTGTGAGGAGACCCTGTGGCATTATTGTTGCTGTTGTTCAGTCGCTAAGTCATGTCCAATTTGTTGTGACCCCATGGGCTCCCTTGTCCTTCACTATCTCCCAGAGTTTGCTCAAATTCACGTCCATTGAGTCAGTGATGCTATCTAAACATCTCATCTTCTGCCACCCTTCTCCTCCTGCCCTCAAACTTTCCTAGCATCAGGATCTTTTCCAATGAGTTGGCTCTTCACATTAGGTGGTCAAAGTATTGGGAGCTTCAGCTTTAGCACCAGTCCTTCCAGTGAATATTCAGGACTGATTTCCTTTAGGATTGACTGGTTTGATCTTGCTGTCTCAAGAGTCTTCTCTAGCACCCCAATTAGAAAGCATTAATTCTTCAGTACTCAGCCTTCTTTATGGACCAACTCTCACATCCGTACATGACTATAGCTTTGACTATATGGACTTTTGTTGGCAAAGTGATGTCTCTGCTTTTCAATATGCTGTCTAGGTTTGTCATAGCTTTCCTTCCAAGGAGCGTCTTTTAATTTCATGGCTGCAGCTACTGTCCAGGTTACTTTGGAGCCCAAGAAAATAAGACCTGTTTCTGCTTCCACATTTTCCTCTACATCCTCACATTTCTTTATGAAAGATCATCTGCACTTGTACGATGTTCACAATGTAAATATGCTTTTATGAATATTGTGTCACAACAACTCAGCCACTGAGGTAAGCTTATTCATTGCACAGGTAAACTGAGACCAAAAGAAGGCTAATTCACGGGCAGAGCTTGATTTTGAACTTATGTCTTTAGACTTGATGTCCAGTAAGCTTCCTTTTTAAAAATTTTTATTATTTATTTGGATGCACTGGGACTTAGTTGTGACATGCAGGATCTTTAGTTGCAGCATGCAGGTTCTTTGTTATGGCACATGGGATCTAATTCCCAACCAGAAATTGAACCTGGACCCCCTGCGTTGGGAGCTTGGAATCTTCTCCATTGGACCACCAGCGAAGTAGTCCCTAGTAAACTTCTGACCTACATGACATTCCTTGCTGGCCAGAGCCAACTTTACTGACATTTGTACGCTGTGGACAGGTACAGATGTAGTTTAAAAAAGAGTAATCTTTTCTTTCCTGTCCACAATGATAGTCTGAGCAATGGTCCACAAAAATGTCCAATCCTAATCTCTGAAACCCATAAATATGTGACCTTTATATAGCAACAGGAACTTTGCAAATGTGAAAAAGTTAATGATTTTGAGATGGGAAGATCATTCTGATTATCTGAGTGGACTCAGATAGTAAGGCCTTATTAAGAGGGAGACAAAAGCGTCAGAGTCAGAGAGAGAGATATTGGAAGATGTCATGCAGAGGCTTTGAAGGTAGAGGACAAGCCTACAAGCTAAGGAATGCAAGCGGCTTCCAAAAGTTAGAGAAGGCAAAGAAACACATTCTTCCTAGAGCTTCCAGAACCGAAACAGCCCTGATGACACTTTGATTTTAGCCCACTGAGATTGACTTCCCACTTCTGACCTCCAGAGCTGTGCGATGATAAATCTGTGTTATTTTAAGCCACTAAATTTTTGGAAATTTGTTACAGAAGCAGTGGGAATGAATACATCTGGCATCCTGTCTTGTAGCAGAATCCATCTTGGCCTCTTGGGGGTGGTGGCCTCTGGGGTGCCCCCTGCCACCACTCTTGCTTCTGTGGTGTGGGTGGGACTGATCTCATATCTGGCTCCAGGATGAACATGCTATCCAGAGCTGGCTGATGAGAACACCATGATCTCTGTCCCAGTGACAGTTGACCATAGCCAGGCCCAGCCAAATGAAGCCCTGGACACTTGCTGGAGCTGTTCAGGAGGCAGGCACTTCTCACAGGGGATGCAGTGCTAAAGAAGGTAAGCCCGGAGCTTACCTGGTGGCCACCTGAAAATGAGAACCACACACAGGTGAGCAGGCGGAATGCTGCAAAGTGACACTATCCTTAAGACATGTCTTCAAACCTTGAGTCCACTCATGCCTAAAGCTGGCTTTGCCCCTTGAAGTTCCCTTTCAGTTAACACTGGTTGGAATTAGATTTCTGACTCCCAATATCTCTGACTAATACAATTGCTTGGTCAGGAGTCACTTAGATGGTATCATTGGATGATTGATTTTGGTGAAGATCAACTCTATTGAGCGTAATCTAGTACTACTCAAGAGGAGGTATGTTCTTGTCTAAATGGTATTGACGTTACAGTTAAAACCAGGGAGAAGAGATGGCTCCTTCCCCATCCCCTAGAGACTGTCGCCACTGGGAGTCACTACCGGAGTCCTTTCACTTGTGTGTGTGAGTCGTTCAGTCACGTTGGACTCTTTTTGCGACCCCATGGACTGTAGTCCACCAGAGAATCTCTATCCATGAGGTTCTCCAGGCAGGAATACTGGAGGGGGTAGCCATTCCCTTCTCCGGGGGATCTTCCCAACCCAGGCATTGAACCTGGGTCTCCTACACTGGCAGGCAGATTCTTTACCATCTCAGCCACCAGGGAAGCCCTTTTACGCAACATATCCTAACAAACACTTAGGTATCTGGATACTGCATTTCTCTGGCTTCATCTCAGGTGCCTATTGAGTCCCAGGGAAGGAGAATGACTTGTTTTAAGCCACATGATCAGTTGGTGGCTGACCTCGGATAGCAGAACTCCTGCCTGAGTTGCGGTACTGCACTCTCTCTGAGGCATAATCCATCTGCCCCCTTGGCTCTGAAAATTCACACCCTGCTGTGCGCAATTAGTCCTTGCTGCTCTCCCTTGCCGATCAGCATTCTAGGTTTCATTTTCAGAGCCCTGGGTTTATCATTATTATAATGAGATTATTTAACATCTTGTATATTAAAGATTTGACTCCACAGAATAAGATTTGTGTTCCAAGGTGCTTGTTGTCTGCCAGTGCCCAACATTCAACCTGCTCTTTTTTGAGAAACATCATTTTGAGGGCAATACACCCCGCTCCAACTCCTGGTAGAGGTCATGTATAAAAGCTTCTCTGTTTGAATTCCAATTGTTAATGGCACTGACCTGATCCAACTACAGGAATCTGGAAATATCAGGTTTCAATTCAACTGGCCCCAGAATCTTAAAGGTTGCTTTTAGTCCCATCTTTAAATTTAAATTCTTTAAATCATAAATTTTTCCTATAATATAAAGATGTCTTTTTAGGGACTTCTTTGGTAGCCTAGTGGTTAGGATTTTGGGCTTTCACGGCTGTGGCCTGAGTTCAATTCCTGGTCAGGGAACTGAGATCCTGTAAGCTGAGGTGTGGCGAAGAAATAAACTAATTAATTAAAAAATATTTGAAGATGTCTTTTAAAAATTAAGACAATTTGGTAGATCAATTCAAGGTTCACAGCAAAAGTGAGGGAAAGTAGAGGTTTCTCATATGCCTGCCCCAACTCATGCACGACCCGCCTGATGGAACATTTATCACAACTGATGAAGTTGTATTGACACATTATAATCACCCAAAGTCCATAGTTTCCATGAGGGTTTGCTCACCATTATGGTATCATACAGAGTGCTTCACTGTCCTAAAAATCCTCTGTGCTCCAACTATTCATTCCTCTCTCCCCCTAATCCCTGGCAACCACTGATCATTTTACTCCTTCCATAGTTTTGCCTTTTCCAGAATGTCATATAGTTAGACTCATACAGTGATTTTTTTTTTTTTTCACTTAGAAATACACACCATTCCTTGCATTTTCCCATGGAGAAAGTGAGCTTTGAAAAGTCAAGTGTGTCAATCAGAGTTCTTGGTTAAAGGCAACTACTCTGCTAGCTAAGAAGATCGTGAATATCTTAAAGACTGTTCAGTAGCTCACA
This sequence comes from Neotragus pygmaeus, assembly GCA_006410875.1. NCBI lineage: Eukaryota > Metazoa > Chordata > Mammalia > Artiodactyla > Bovidae > Neotragus > Neotragus pygmaeus. The sequence goes on from SJYV01055119.1 coordinate 824,559, forward strand.
GGGATCAGGGAGGTCAGAGAAGCAGAGAGCTGTCTCTTGACCTAGAACCAAGTCCTTAGGGGCTGCTGCAGTAAAGACATCACTATCACTGCTTGTAGTGGGTTGTAGCAGGGCTGGTGGCTGTCATACTTCATGCGTTATACNGTTTTTTCTCATCAGCTAAAATTCAACAGATAAATAGTATACTTTTGCATGGCTCCAGCTACAGTGACTGGGTTTGTGTGTGAAGCTTTATGAATACCATGGCGTAGCTTTGATTTGTCCCTGGTTGTCTCTTGTATAAAGACATTTGCTAGTTTTCACTCAACGTATGTGCTACAACTTCAAAGAAGAGAAATCACCAGCAAGGACCTCCAGAGGTGGGGAGAGAGTTAAGTGTTGGTAAAAGCTAAATTGTGATTCTCTCCTTTCACTGGCTCCTGGCTTGGTGCCTGGGTCTGTTTATCATTATTGGCCAGTGCCTTCCATATACAGAAAAAAATATTTTTCCTGAGATCTATGTGGTCTGAGAGCTTCTACAAGTCACAGCTCGAACTTGAACTTGAGGAGGGTCCTTTTGTTACCTTTTTATGTAGAGTGGTTGGCGGAAGGAAGTTGATGAGGAGAGTTCGTTTCTAATCACTCAGGCACACAGGACCTCTATGAAATAGGATACATATTCATTCTGTCTTCAGCCTATCTGAAGAATGTGTACAAATGCTGAAAAGGAAGACTTCTGACAACATATGTGTGAATAGAGGCAGGTAAGTTAATAGAATGCAAGCTGACCACACACATGCTGATCCTAACAAGATTCATATCAAGATATTTGCCCTTTAATGGGAAGCTCATGGAAAGCAAAGGCCACATCATTTTTATCTTGGGATTCTTTACCACCACAAGTAGTAGCTTACAAATCTAGGCACCAAAGAAAAAAGAAAAAATTTATTTAGTGATGAGATTAATTCATCCATCCTGTGGTCACAACATATGAGTCAAACTTCAGCTCTTAGGGAAATAGGATAGAACTAACACTGTGGAAGGGAGTCTTACCTGTCTGTCTCCCTGTCTTCATTACCTGTGTATATGGTAGTGGAGAGAGCACAAAACTGAAAGTCAGAGGCCTCAGTCCCACCCTAATGCCACCACTCACTCAAGCGTCAACTTCACAAGAATCATCCCTTCTCTGGGGGCTGCTGCTGCTAGGTCATTTCAGTCGTGTCCAACTCTGTGTGACCCCATAGATAGCAGCCCACCAGGCTCCACTGTCCCTGGGGTTCTCCAGGCAAGAACACTGGAGTGGGTTGCCACTTCCTCCTCCAATGCATGACAGTGAAGTCACTCAGTCATGTCTGACTCTTCAGCCACCCCATGGACTGCAGCCCACCAGGCTCCTCCGTCCATGGGTTTTTCCAGGCAAAATAATACTGGAGTGGGGTGCCATTGGACAGCAGAGTGTAAATCTTAGATGAAGGGGCTAGATTTGCTAATTTCTGTGGTTCTTCCCAGCATTTCTGTATACTAGAAGACAGCTATCACTTTGTGGGAGAGAAGCTAAGTCATAGGAAGAGAATGTCTTTATGTATAAAAAATAATTAGTGTTGCCTGTGTGCCTAGGACATGGCAATGTGGCTGGAATTGATTTGTAGAAGGAATAAGATAACAGACAAAAACCCACTCAATTCCAATCCAAGTTCACACTCAGCCTTCTGTCCTTCCTTTGCTCAGACATTCATGTCTACTATTCACTGTGACTCCTGGCATGAGCAGAACTGCCAGGATGGCAATTCAAGGCTATGGTTTTTCCTGTGGTCATGTATGGATGTGAGATTTGGACTGTGAAGAAGGCTGAGGGCCCAAGAATTGATGCTTTTGAACTGTGGTGTTGGAGAAGACTCCTGAGAGTCCCTTGGACTGCAAGGAGATCCAACCAGTCCATTCTGAAGGAGATCAGCCCTGGGTGTTCTTTGGAAGGAATGATGCTAAAGCTGAAACTCCAGTACTTTGGCCACCTCATGCGAAGAGTTGACTCACTGGAAAAGACTCTGATGCTGGGAGGTATTGGGGGCAGGAGGAGAAGGGGATGACAGAAGATGAGATAACTGGATGGCATCACTGACTCGATGGACGTGAGTCTGAGTGAACTCTGGGAGTTGGTGATGGACAGGGAGGCCTGGCGTGCTGCGATTCATGGTGTCGCAAAGAGTCGGACATGACTGAGTGACTGAACTGAAGAAAGGCTGTGAAAGTGAGCATGTCTGTGAGTGCAAAGGCCGGAATCTAGATGACTAGTGAAAAATCTCTCCATTAACTCCTGATTGGTGGACCCCTAATTCCCCTGCATTTATATGACCTCTGCCCCCAAGCTCCTTGAAGGGCTGATCTTGATTAGATTGATCTTGATGAGAAGTCTAGGTGAGGTGCTGTTCAATGTTTGTAGTATGGATAAAGACATGGTTGATTCACTCTGAAGTGTGGGTCTCGGTGCCACGTAATTGTGGTTCAAATCCACAAGCATATGACAGCGGTGTCAATATAAGCAAGTCTCTTAATCTTTCTGAGGCTCAGTTTTGTCATCTGAGTGATGGGATGTGGGGATTTCCAGGTGGTTTGGTGGTAAAGAATCCGCCTGCCAATGCAGGAGATGGGCAGACGCAGTTTGATCCCTGGATTGGAAAGATCCCCTGGAGGAGGGCATGGCAACCCACTCCAGTATTCTTGCCTAGAAAATTCCCTGGACAGAGGAGCTTGGTGGGCTACAGTCCCTGGGGTTGCAAAGATCTGGAAACGACTGAGTGGCTGAGCATGCACACACAGCACACGTAATGGGATGCTCACGCTGTCTTTGTGTGATTGAGATGAGGATTAGTGGTGGTGTGTGTCATGTGTTAGCAGTGTCTGGCCTGGGGTAGGTAGCAACAGGAGACCATTGTAACTTATCAGGAAATTAACTGGCAAGTCCTCATGGGTCATCTGCTGCGTATTTAGCAGATGTCTATGGCAACAGGTCCCAGTGTCACCCTTCCTTAGCTTATGCAGTGTGGCCCAGGAAATGGGGTACAGCTTGCCAAATGACTCTCAAATATATGGCAGTGCTGAATTATAGTGTACTCGTGCGTGCTCAGTCGTGTCTGACTCTTTGTGACCTAATGGGCTGTAGCCCACCAGGCTTCTCTGTCCATGGAACACTCCAGGCAAGAATACTGGGGTGGGTTGCCCAGAGGATCCTCCCAACCCAAGGATCAAACCCATGTCTCCTGCGTCTCCTGCACTGGCAGGCAGATTCTTGACCACTGAGCCACCTGGGAAGCCTGCTGAATTATAGAAGAGGGGTCTAACACAAGCAGGAAGAGATCTCCCTAGGCTGAAGTAAGTAAAGAAAACATCATGGAGGAAGTAGGGGTTTAAATGGGGTGTGGTGATTGAAGAAACATATTCTCCTTTTATTAGAATAGTTTTCCCTCTGAAAATGAAAATAGTTGTACAGTTTTCCTTTTTTAAAAATAATATGTACTCTTTAAAAAACAGAGAATGCAGTAAATCAATTTAAAACAACTCAATACCCAGGAATACCTACTATTAATACTTTCTTGTATAATATATACTGTTGTTGTTGTTTAGTTGCTAACTTGTGTCCACTCTTTGAGACCCCCATGGACTGCAGGCTGCCAGGCTCCTCTGTCCATGGGATTTGCAGGCTATAGTCCATGGGATTTCCTAGGCAAGAGTACTGGAGTGGGATGCTATTTCCTTTTCCAATAATACATACATATATATATGCTGCTAAGTCGCTTCAGTCATGTCTGACTCTGTGCAACCCCATAGACGGCAGCCCACCAGGCTCCCCGTCCCTGGAATTCTCCAGGCAAGAAAACTGGAGTGGGTTGCCATTTCCTTCTCCAATGCTTGAAAGTGAAAAGTGAAAGGGAAGTCGCTNCAGTCATGTCTGACTCTGTGCGACCCCATAGACGGCAGCCCACCAGGCTCCCCCGTCCCTGGGATTCTCCAGGCAAGAAAACTGGAGTGGGTTGCCATTTCCTTCTCCAATGCTTGAAAGTGAAAAGTGAAAGGGAAGTCGCTTAGTCATGTCTGACTCAGTGACCCCATGGACTGCAGCCCACCAAGCTCTTCCATCCATGGGATTTTCCAGGCAAGAGTACTGGAGTGGGGTGCCATTGCCTTCTCCGATACATATATATGTATGTATATAAATTTATTTATATCTGTTTATCCAAAAACAGGAGCAAATATACACACTGTGTTTTAACACTGTTAACTGATTTAGTCACTTTACTTTTCAGTAAGTGTAGAGTGTTCCATCATATGGAGGTTTTACAGTTTGTTTAGCCAAACCCTAATTATTAGGCACTTTGGTGGTTTTAGCACAAAGTACATGAATGCTCTGACTCTCTCAACAATTATTTGGTGATATTAGACAAGTTATTGCTGGATCACTTTTCAGAAATGTTATAAAATTTATATCAATTTATAATCACTTCCACCATCAATATGTATGGCTTCTCTTTTCTCCATACCCTTCCCAGCACTGGGTTTCATCAATATTTTATAATCTTTGCAGGCTGCTAGGTAAAAATCATATCATTCATTTCATATGTATTTCTAGACTGCCTCGTGTCTACACTGTCATATTGTTTGATATGAACATGGTCACAGTGGTTCCTAGAGCTCAGAGACCACTGGAAAATGACACGTTAAATAAGTGCCCCATGAGTTTTTCAGAAATGTAACCTCATGTTTATCTGAGGACCAAGGAAGTGGCTATTCTTTTAGCCTCTGTTAACTCATGGAAGGATACAGTGACGGGGTGATTCAGGAGAGAAAGATGAACTCAGTCATGCTCTTCCGACCTCATTTCTACAGCATCCTTGGAATCCTATTATTAATGTCTCGAGGACTGCACCATGCCTATGGGGATTTATATCCTGGTGTGGCATCCTTTGGGTGTACAACATTGCCTGGGGTCGTGTCCAAGGGTCCGAGGGTCTGACAGCCCTCCTTCCTCAGTAAGGGAGGGAGAGGAGTCTCTTGGGCCTAAACTGGGAGGAAGGGCTAAGGCAGCATCAGAAAGCAAAACAATAATAGCGCCTCTCTCTTCTCTTCTTCCTCCACTCCCTCCCTTCTGTCTCCCCTCCTTCTCTATGTCCTCTTCTGTCCTGTCTCTCTTCCCTACCTTGTTCTGAAAGGCCGGGGAAGAAGAGCCTCGCTCAGAGCCATGTCAGGAGTGACCCACTTGCGTACTCGCGGTTCTCCTACCTGGAGCAGGGCTGCACCCTCAGACCGCCACAAGCTGTGGGCACATGGTTTCTTATTCAACTCCACAAATATTGACTGTGCTCTGGTTAACTGAGAGTACTTTGTGCTGGAGGTGCCAGAGGAGATGCGAAAAAGCAAAGCCCCTCCTGGGAGGGGCTAGTCTGGGGCCCCCGCCTGAGGTTGGCCTAAGACATGCCCCCCTCCCTCAAGGATGCAAAAGAACTCTCTGTCTTCCAGTGCCCTGGGCCCAGGTCTCTCTCCAGAAACTGGTAGCCAGTTCTGCCAGATCTGAACAAGACGGTACATTGAAGGTGTCACTGACAGGAACGGGGTAGAATTCAGGCCTGCAGGTACTGGTGGGCTTGGCAAGTGTCTGTGTTCACTGTGGATGGCACACACAAGTCAGAATTCTGATTTTGTATCCATTCCTTCCTCGCCTCTGAATTTCCCAACATCATCCACACACAGAGCCCTTTCTCCTCAACAGGTTCTAGGGGCCATTCCAGGTTTTGAAATAGACAGACCCCAATTACATTTGTACGTTGTTTTACCTGGAGAGTGGGCTTCCCTGGTGGCTCAGATGGTAAAGCATCTGCCTGCAATGCGGGAAGACCCAGGTTCGATCCTTGGGTCGGGAAGATCCCCTGGAGAAGGAAATGGCAACCCACTCCAGTACTTTAGCCTGGAAAATTCCATCAGTAGAGGAGCCTGGTAGGCTACAGCCCATAGGGTCACAAAGAGTTGGATACGACTGAAGGACTTCTCTTTCCCTTTCACCTGGAGAGTAAGAGTCATGCCTTACAATCAACCAAGGCTTAGCCCGGCCTCACCCTGAGGCAGTGCCGATGGGCAGAAGCTCTTGGGGTGAAAGGGAATTTAGAAAAATGATTAAATGAGGTCTGAAGAGGGATAGGAGGATTGCAGCTAGGAGGACTATTTCCCAAATGCTTTGGGCTCTCTGACTTCCTAGTCTGGGTGGGATGGGGAGCAGCGTGTGAGTAGTTCCGGCTGATAAATGGTGAGTGGAAGTGACATGTGCCTCTTCTGGGTGGGAATCACTGAATTGTAGGGGCTGGAACTTCAAGAGATCCTCTTTTCTTGGGCATTGCCAGGTTGTAGGTAGGGCTACTTCGGCTTCATCCTGTATGTGGTATTCCATGAGTTCAGCCCCTTTCACCTGATTTCAGGTGAGAAATCAGGAAAGGCTTCTTGGAAGAGGTGGTAGTTTCACCTGTCAGAACCTTATTCTTCACTGTGTGTTTGGGCCTGTGTGCCTGTGTGATCAGCTGTGTCCGACTCTTTGCGATCCCTTTACCTCTGCGCCACCTGGGAAGCCCATGTTTGGGTCTGTGACCAACAGTGGACACGTGGTGGAGTTAAGACTTAAGCCCTAGTTGTTCTGAGCCAGTGAAGTCAGGGCTCATTTGTTACTGCAGCATAACCTTGCCTGTTCTGAAGGCTACACTGGGAAAACCAAAAGCTTGATTTCAGAGGCAGCCTTCCACTGACCTCTCTGCAAAATGCAAAATACCAGGACTTCCCTGGTGGTATGGTAGATTGGAATCTGCCTGCCAATGCAGGGAACATGGGTTTGATCCCTGGTCTGGGAAGATTCCACATGTTGTGGAGCAACCAAGCCTGGAGCCTCACCTCCTGAAGCCCAAGGGCCTCGAGCCTGTGCTCTCAACAAGAGAAGCCAAGGCAGCGAGAAGCCCGTGCACGCAGCAGAGAGGAGCCCCTGAACAACAGCGAAGACCCACCACAGGCAAAAACAAAACAAGTAAATGAGTAATTAAAAGACAAACAATATCAAATCTCCTTTCCCCTTTGTTCTATCAGTCAGCATTTTCCTTTATCTGTNCCTGGTTCTTAGTCACTGTTGTTATAAGCAATCAGGGTGTGCTAGCCTTGGTTGGGCGATGAAGGATACTGAAGCGGGGAGGGGGGTGAAGTTGATTGGCTGCTAGTTTAGGAGGAAAGGGACATTGTGGTCCTCAGCAGGCCAAGAATTGTGTCACAAATGTGGGAGCGAGCACTCTGTGGGCAGTGGAAGGCGCCCAGTGAACCCAAGTACTACGGCCCAAGAGTGAAGACTTGAGGGCTGAAGCCTCTGGGTTGCACCTTGTTTCTGCCTGTTACCCGTGTGATGGCCTTGAGTTACTCCTGTCCTTTGGGCCTCAGTTCCCTCTTCTGACCGGAGATGGAGGGGAGAGCATCTTACTATAGGCGCCAGGTTGGGCAAACTGCCGCAGTGTTTTTATTTGTAGGTGAACTTCCCCCTTTCTGGAAGAGGTCTCTTTCCATTTCAATCCCAAAGAAAGACAATGTCAAAGGTTGTTCAAACTACCATTGTGCTCATTTCGCACACTGTAAGATAATGCTCAAAATTCCTCAAGCTAGGCTAAAACCAGTATGTGAACTGAGAACTTCCAGATATACAAACTGGCTTTAGAAAAGGCAGAGGGACCAGAGATCAAATTGCCAACATCCACTGGATCATAGAAAAAGCAAGGGAATTCCAGGAAAACATCTACTTCTGCTTCATTAACTACACGAAAGCCTTTGACTGTGTGGATCACAACAAACTGTGGAAAATTCTTAAAGAGATCGGACTCCCAGACCTCCTTACCAAATCTCCTCCTTCTGCTGGGTCCTAAATTGGGAGAACCATTCCTTTTGAACCTGGATGGTTCTTCTTCACCCTCTCCACCCTTGGTACGATGCCAAAAGCTCAGCTTTTGGACCTCAAAACACGTGATGCACACACTTTGCTGTGTGAAAGGAATCAGACACAAAAAAGCTATGTATTGGACAGTAGATTGTTACCATTGTTTCCCATTAGGCAAATAGGCCTCAAGCTTCTGTTGCCTAAACTATTCCCCTTTCCATTGTATCTGCTGAGGGAAGAAATCCAGAAACCAGCCAGAAGATGGTGGTTTTGCTTGGGTCAAATGGAAAAGCCCATCATTCTTTTTACCTGTATCTTACCTTACTTACTCAATGCCCATTTGGAAGCAAGCTCCATTCTTAACATGATGGAGAGAATATATACCATGTCTGCTTGGACCTGGTGGCAGGCTGGAATGTTTAAGCTGATCATTTGTTTTAAACATAAGCCATTTGTAATGTGTGATTCATCTGTGGCTGGAAGGTACATGGCACCTTTTACAAATACCATGATTCAAACTGTGACATATTCTTAGCTCAGAAGGGGGAAAAAAAGTCACAGGTTTATTTATCAGAATTTTCACAGATTTCACTTTTATGAAATTGAATATAATACCATCCTAGCCTATTTTAAACTAGCATCCTGGGGAAGGGACTGTTGGCATGCTGATGTAAGAAGCAAAACAAACACAAATCAAAAAAATTAAGTTCTTTTAGAAATGGGCAGATAAATGTTACTAAACTTCAATGGTTATTTTCACTAACCTTGTCCTTTTTTGTGTGTGTGTGCGCCTTTCTTCTGTTGGTAAAATAATATATTTCTGTGGAGGAACAAATTAAAAAAAATAAAAAAATAAATTCCCTTGTAAAACTCTTACTGTTTTGGATACTTGCTAGCATCATTCTGGTAAGTTCCATTTGTATTTATTTTTTCCATGTATATGTGAGTACTCATGTATTTATTTAATTGGGCTCAAACTATATATATTACTGTGCCTTGCTGTTATCACTTGACATTTTATGATGCACATTTTCTTCCACATCATTAAATATTCTTCAGGAAGGTAAACTTAATGGTCCACAGGAGCCCAGGATTGGGGTGTGCCATTGTACTTACTGTTCTCCATCAGTTATATACTGATAGTATTTTAGTTTTTTTTTAATTGTTAAAAGTTGCAGTGAAAATTCTTAAACAGAGATCTTTGAGACCATCTACACTTCCTTTGCAAAAGCTTTCAAAAGTAAAATAATTGGTTCAAGGTGTGGGCTTCCCTGGTGGCTCAGACAGTAATGAGTGTGCCAGCAATGCAGGAGACCTGGGTTCAGTCCCTGGGTTGGGAAAATCCCCTGGAGAGGGGCATGGCAACCCACTCCAGTATTCTTGCCTGGGAAATCTCATGGACAGAGGAGCCTGGCAGGCTCCTATGTCCACAGGGTTGCAAAGAGTTGGGCTTGACTGAACGACTAAGTGTCACTTTCAGTAGACTTCCAGTAGGAGTTTTAGCAATACTTATCTCTTAAGACATTGGTTTACTTGCCTTATCAGTTAGGAATAGGCTTGAAAAAGACTTCAGCTCTTAATGTTACACACAGGTACTATTTTTCTATGAATTATGGTGGNTCTGCCATAAGGGTGGTGTTATCTGCATATCTGAGGTTATTGACATTTCTCCCAGCAATCTTGATTCCAACTTGTGCTTCATCCAGCCCAGTGTTTCCTATGATGTACTCTGCATATAAGTTAAATAAGCATGGTGACAATATACATCTTCGATATACTCCTTTTCCTATTAGGAACCAGTCTGTTGTTCCATGTCCAGTTCCAACTGTTGCTTCTTGACCTGCATATAGATTTCTCAGAAGGCAGGTCATGTGGTCTGGTATTCCCATCTCTTTAAGAATTTTCCACAGTTTGTTGTGACCCACACAGTCAAAGAAAGTGCAAAAAGGCAAAATGGTCATCTGAGGAGGCCTTACAAATAGCTGAGAAAAGAAGAGATGCTACAGGCAAAGGAGAAAAGGAAAGATATACTCATTTGAATGCAGAGTTCCAAAAACTATCAATAAGGGATAAGAAAGCCTTCCTCAGCAATCAATGCAAAGAAATAGAGGGAAAATAATATACTGGAAAAGAATAAAGATCTCTTCAAGAAAATTAGAGTTGCCAAGGGAACATTTCATGAAATGATAGGCACAATAAAGGACGCAAATGGTCTGGGCCTAACAGAAGCAGAAGATATTAAGAAGAGGTATGAAGATACACAGAACTATACAAAAAAAAAAGTCACAGTTATAACCAAAGAAACTGCATATTAAAAAGTTCATAATAATTCATTTCATATGAAGTTCAACAATAAGGACAACCAATCTATTGTGATAGAAATNAGAAGCAGAAGATATTAAGAAGAGGTATGAAGATACACAGAACTATACAAAAAAAAAAGTCACAGTTATAACCAAAGAAACTGCATATTAAAAAGTTCATAATAATTCATTTCATATGAAGTTCAACAATAAGGACAACCAATCTATTGTGATAAAAATCAGAACAACTTTCACCAATGAAGGATGTTAGGATGTTGGTTACAAAGGTGTTCAATATTCCAAAGCGCATCAAATTTTTAACATTTAATACATTTATCAGCTTTCTGTGACATAATCATATAATTTTACACTTAAGACCTGTGTGTTTCACTTTAAATAAAATATATTTATAAAATAGGTTTAATATTGATAATCATTTGTATATGTAATAAAACACTCATAAAGACATCATTCACTCAACCATAGATTAATCCATCCACACATCTATCCATACATTCAACAATATTTATTAATAGTGTCCTAATCAATTTTACTAGTCAATTATTGATGATCTGAATATTTCAGAGGAGCTTCAATGAATGTAAATATGAAATTACTAAGCAATTGTATACATTTTCTGAAAGAGAAAGCAAAATTTACTTTTGAATGTTTCTAATCAAGCTTTTGAAGTCATAGCTTAGAACCTTCTCCAAGAAGTTCTGTGATTCTCTCCTCTTTCTCTAAGAACGTAATTCGTTTTCTCCCACATAGTGCTGGTATACATCTGGGGCCAATGAAATATTAGAAAGTAATGGTAAGTCATTTCTGTTTTTCCTTTATCTTAGTTAACTCTTGAGATGATGCGCCCTGGCTAAAAACTCAAATGCAAACTAATGAAAAACCATAAGAAGGATTTAGCAGAACTAGTCACTTGAAATGCTATCACATTCCTTACCAACAAAAACTGACTCTGTTTTATGTTGCTACACTTTAAAATAATTTCTTATGATCTAAGAGATTATCCCATATATAATATCATTCTGAGATATGACCTGATGTGTGTTTACATTTTTTAATATTATAATTTATTTTGGGTACAGAATTTAACCTACTACTTGCTAAATTCTATTGAATTTTTAGCACTTTAGAACTGCAAAACAGTTTCAAAATTCATTTGGTTGCTTTTATCAAGGATACAATATATTCTTTAACAAGAAGTATTAACTTCCACAGAATATATTAATATTTACGAAGTGCTTTTTAAGAATAGGAATTCATCTAATCTCACTACAATTCTATGGAGTAGACATTCTTATCTGCAGTATATAGATATAAAAGCTGAGCTCAGGAGTTTATATAGCTTATCCACAATCATACAGTTAACAAGAATCAGCACTTGGATTCAAACTCAATTTATCTATTTTAGAGAGAGGAAAATGGGAAACTTGTAAATAGCCCAAAGTCACTAATGGTCATGGAAAATGTGAACTCAGGTTTTCTCATTTCCATTTTTTTAAAATTTTTAATTAAAAATAACTTTACTTATACTTCCTCCATAAATAGATTAATTTTTTCTTGATCTTAACTATTGATTAAAATATAGCATTGCATAAACCAAGTATACATCTTAAGATCTTTACTCATATTTTGATGTTTATTAGGTAAAAGTAAAGCTATTCAAACACACTAAGTGCCACATAATAGAGTCTGTTACAGTACAGTATTGGTTATAAACAACCAATATACAAGTTTTTTTTTAACTTATTGAGTTCTCTCATATTTAAACTATCTCTGCCCTTACAGATATTCGTGGTCTTCCCTGGTGTCTCAATAGCAAGGAATCTGACTGTGATGCAGGAGACGCAGGAGAAGTGGGTTCGATCCCTGGGTTGGGAAGATCCCTTGAAGAAGGAAATGGCCACCCACTCGAGTATTCCTGCCTATGAAATCCCATGGACAGAGGAGCCTGGCAGCTTACAGTCCATGGGGTCACAAAGAGTCAGACACGACTGAGCACGCATGTACGTAAAGATGTGCATACAAGGTTACCCCCATTCTCTGTGGTTAAAACTGTCTGCTTCTCCCTTCTATAAAAATACACTACTTTGGTTTTATCTAAATGCAGCCTCTTTAAAAACCTATGGCATTAGTATAGTACTGAAGAAATTATCGACACATGATACTCTATTTGCCTATTTCTAAAAAGTTATACATTTTCCTTAGTTGTTCTTGCTTCTTTTCTTCAAACCCTCAAATTAAACAATACACTTTACTAGTGATTGTGGTGTGTATTCCAAAGAGTCACACCAAGAATAATAATCATTCTCAGTCATATTGGCAAAATCCTGCATTTTACTAAATCAGATACCCAACATGCCTCTGTACATGATACTGAAATCAAAGCTGAAAATTTCATGTTAAAACCGAACTGAAGGTGATCTTATATAAAGATAATGACCACAGATATGCAGATGACACCACTCTTATGGCAGACAGTGAAGAGGAGCTAAAAAGCCTCTTGATGAAAGTGNATTGTGTTCATAGTAGTAAAGCTTTGATGAAAAAAGTGAAAGCATTAGTTGTGTCCGACTCATTGCCACCCCATAGACCGTAGTCTGCCAGGCTCTTCTGTCTATGGGATTCTCCAGGCAAGAATACCGGAGTGGGTAGCCATTCTCTTTTCCAGAGGATCTTCCAGAGCCAGGGATCAAAGGCAGATTCTTTACCTACTGAGCCACCAGGGAAGCCTAAAGATTTGATAATGTGTGCAAAACAGTCTTTACAATAACTTTTCCCCTGGTATATGTTATTGTTAGAATTTAAATAATCCTTTAACTTTTACAAACATGCTGTAAATTTGTAAGGAAAATAAAAGGCTGTAAGTCTTTTCTCTTTGCTTAGGGAATTCCCAAAGGGCAGACAACAAGATCTTCCATTCTAGGTAGTCAGATGAGCCGACTACAGTAACCGATTTTCTCCAGCTCCTACTAGGTAGGTGCCACAGTGACCCCTGCACTGTTCACCTGCCTCCGCCTTGACTGCTAAACAACCTAAACGCACGTAATTGGAATTTTAAAACCACTTCACACAACACAAGAAAGCAACGCCATCTTTCCATTTACCTGCCAGTGCTAAGGCGGGCTGGTTTTTTTCCAGCAGTCAGTTGTCCCGGGAGGAGTGACTCCGTGGGGGCATCCTTTCCCATTCACCCTGCTAAGACTCGCACTGTGAGGATGTGGAGGGAGCTCTGTTCTTTGGAAAATCAGACTTCGAAAATCCACAAAACCTCCTTTGCCCTGACCGAGGATATATGTGTATGTGTGTGCGTGTGTGTGTCTGTGTGACAGAGAAAGAGAGAGAGAGAGAGACTGACCCCTGCGAGTTATGCAGTTTTCCTAACCTGGACCTGAAGCCAGACGTCTTTAACCCCTTTCCAAAACGTCGCTCGCGCTGGGCTGCCATTGGAAAGGGGAAAAAAAGGAAAAAGAAAAACGAAACCTCCTTGTTCCGAGACTCGGGTAAAGAGCACTCGCTCCCAGGGGGCTTGGGACAACTTGCCGGCTACCTTGCCCAGGGCTTTGAAATCAGCACAAACCGCCGGACCCCTTCGCGCTTCGCGTGCCCGACCCTCATCCCGCCACTTCCCTCTACCCACGCCGGCAGGAGCGGGTGGCGGCACCGAGGCGATTTTATTCGTATGTTTTTCCTCCGGGTTTTGTCATGGAAACGCTGACACACAAGCTCCAGACGGACCTGGACTGAGGGCCTTTGGGACCCTGCGGAGCGCGGCGCGCACTCCCCGGGAAACAGCTGGACGCGACCAAATCCCGGGTAGGGGCGGGGGGAGCAAGACGCTCCGCCCCGACGCTCCGGTCCCGCCCTCCGCCCGGCTCTCCGCAGGCGCCCTCCCCTCGCCGGGGGCTGCGAGTTGCATTTGGTAAAACCCAGCCCCGAAATACATAGATCTTTGGAGCCCAATGAAGTAGCCTTTGGAGAGGAGGGAGGGGGCCGGTCCAACAGCCACAGCGGCCAGCGCAGCGGCAGCGGCGGCGGCGGCGGCGGCACCACCATCAGCATCACCGCTCGCACCCCAGCCGCCCGGCCCGTGAGGAGGCAGCGGCGGCCGCCGGCGGGAGCGGAGGCGGCGGCGGCGGAGAGGCGAGGAGGAGCCGCGGGAGGAGCAACGGCGCGCAGCCGGCGGGTCCACGCATCTCCGCACTTCCAGAGCAACTCCGGCGCCTTCCACACCCCTGCCCGGGGCTGGGGGCTCCGAGAGCAGCCGCGAAGCCAACCCCTATCCTCCCAGTGATCCTTGCCCAGCCCTGTCCTGCGCCTCCCGGGCTCCGCGCCGCGCCGCGGGGTCCCCGCTCCTGCGCTCCGGGAGCGCCTCCCGGACACCCGGGTTCCGGTAGCCAGGACAAAGCCATGAAGCCGGCGCTGCTGGAAGTGATGAGGATGAACAGGATTTGCCGGATGGTGCTGGCCACTTGCTTGGGATCCTTTATCCTGGTCATCTTCTATTTCCAAAGTATGTTGCACCCAGGTAGGGGGCGCGTTAGCGTGGTTTTGTTGGATATTTTCTTCTTTCTCGTGCTCTCGCTCCCTCGCTCACCGTGGCTGGTTTCTGACTCTTCCAACCTTACCTCTTCTCTCTGGGCCACCTCGGGGTTCCTTGCTGACCGGATCTGCCCGGATCCCCGAGTCGGGCTGGGGAGAAAAGATAAACTCCTTCCTCTTCTTCCTCCCAACTCCAGGCTGGAGGATGGGACCAGAGGGGCGGTAGATTTTTTTTTTTTTCTTTGTGTCTCTTGTCTGTCTGCGAGGTAGCAGAGCAAGGTAGAGGTTGTGGGAAGCTCCTGCGGGTGGAGGATCAGTTTGCAGAGAACGAAACTCCCTCCTCGCTTCTGCCGAGGTCCGAGGTTGAAAGAGGCGCCGGGAGCCAGTCACCCCGCTCCCCAGAGAGCTGCCTCTTCCTGATGGGGGGCCGGGGACGAAGGGTGAGCGCTGGGCGAGGTTGCCCGTCTGGCCGCGAGCTTGGGAGCCTGAGGGTAGGCTCGCACGTGTGCGGGCTTCGGCGCCGCGCCGAGCAGGTGGAGGGAGAGATTGAGGGTGCCCGACATTGCCCCCCGCACCAGCTGGGGTTGGGTCCCCGCGCCGGCTGCTAGCCCCCGGTGCTCAGCTCCGCATTGACCTTGCGGCTGGTGCCACGGGGCCTGCTCCCTCCCTCACTAAGCGGCTCGCGACCCTTGGCTGGGGGGTACTCAGAGCCCCGGTATCGCGCCGCTTTAGTTTGGGAGGAAACTTTGGTCGGTTCTGGACTAACCGTCAGTTGCACCCCCACACACACACACCCCGCCCCCCACTCGTGGGTTCTGAGCATCCGGAATCCCCCGGAGCTCGCCGGGCCGTGTGGGAAGGAAACCCAGCCCCACCGCCACCCCGCGCCTCCCCGCAGTCCCGGGTGGCTTAGACAAGTTCCACACCTGAAATCTGGACTCGGAGAGGGACGAGGCTGCCCCTTCCGAGGGGCGGGAAGGAAAGTTTGGGAGGGACGGGCGGCCTCGAGCGTGATGGCCTCCGGATCGCAGCCCCACTCCGAAGCCCAACAGGTAAAACCTTCCCGAGAAGCTTCCGGGGAAACGGGCATCTCGCGGTGGAGTCATGACCTTCCATGCCCTGGCCCCCAGCAGGCCCCCTCTGGACCACATGGGGTCCCAAATCTACCAATCATGTCTCCCAGTTGCCTTTCTCAGTATAGTCATGGCAATAATTTGCTTTTATAATTGCAAGGAGGGAGCTGGAAGCCCGTTTCCTTCCAGGGCTATAGGGTTATGTTCTGCTTTCAGTGTGTATCTGACCCAGAGCCAGCATCAAATTCATCTAGCCTGCTTTTGGTGGTGGCACAGGACCAAAGCTGTTCTTTCCATCAAACTTTGGGATTCCTTGACAGCTCCGACAGAATGGCCCCTCTGCCTGGCTGGGCCTGGAGGAGTTGTTAAGGCGGCCCGGTGGCCAAGAATAAGGTCTCAGTCTGGTGTGGCCTGACACTACCACATGAAACCTCAGGACATCGAAGCCAGCCTGGTAAAGGGTGGCTTTTGTTTGCAGCCGGGTATTTTTAGTTTCATGTCAGCAAACTGCAGCGGTGTTTGTCTCCTCACCCAAACCAGTGGTTGTGAAACTTCTTAGGGAATTTAAAAATGGACCTGGCTTGCCTGCCGGCAGCCAGGCAGTGGTTGCAATGGGCAGGACCAGACAGACTGCTGTGTCCTGGGCCAGGCTCCACCTGGAGGCCTGGGGGACTGGGTGGTGTACAAATACACTGGGGGCCCAACAGCTCAAACAAAGAGCTGAATGATTTGGTCTAGACACTACAGATGTGTTTAGGCCACTTAAGTTTTGCCTGGACTGAACGTGCCGGGTAGTTCTCTGTGGAAATGCCTGGGACAGTGAGGTATGTTAGTCTCCAGCAGGAATGTGCTATAACTTCTCAGTACCTGTTAGTTGTCCAGGGAGATACTAACTAGTAAGACTGTTGCTGCCTATGATTTTCAAGCATCCTATGTTTCTCTTACCCTGTGTGAGATTTAGGAAATAACTTTCCATCTGGAGAAGGCAATGGCATCCCACTCCAGTACTCTTGCCTGGAAACTCCCATGGACAGAGGAGCCTGGTAGGCTGCACTGAGTCAGACACGACTGAGCGACTTCCCTTTCACTTTTCACTTTCATGCATTGGAGAAGGAAATGGCAACCCACTCCAGTGTTCTTGCCTGGAGAATCCCAGGGACGGGGGAGCCCAATGGGCTGCCGTCTGTGGGGTTGCACAGAGTTGGACACAACTGAAGCAACTTAGCAGCAGTAGTAGCAGGGATACCAGGAAGAAATTTCCAACTTGTAACTGACACTTTGTGAAATTTCCAGCCCTAGTTGGAATATTAAGTTGGCTTGAAAGTGGTGTTAGCTGCTTTCAGTCTGGCTTTTCGGTACCAGGGACAGAAACTTTGCCAAGGCTTTCCAGATAAGGATTTGCCATCTTTGACCCTCTGCTCTCAACCTTGGCTTCCCTTCCTGGTCCCACTTCCAACCCCCAAATGGCATTTGTGGATTATTTGCTTATATGAGTATACTCGTCTGTTATTTTCTGTCAGTCTATAGCAAAGACTACTTTCAATATGTTCTGTTGAATGTAGAACTGTATTGGTCTACATTCAACTGAAAGGTCTTCCTTATTTTGAATTATGTATAACTGTTTCACTGTTCCATGAAAACTCCATGCCAATAGTTTATTATGATATGGGACATAAAAATATACTTTGAAATTAATATTAAACATTTACGCCCCCCACCCCCCCTCCACACACACATTTTATTAAACTATGCTCTTGACGACAACTGATGCTATCTCTTTTTCCTACTGCTTGGAATTTCCTTAAAAGTTAGCTGCTCTTTGCTTCTCTGAAGGATTTTGGGTTGTGACAGCTGATCTTTTAGCCTGGCACTGCAGTTTTCATTTCTCCAGATCACCCTGGGAGAGGCAGAAGGGACCACAGCATGGCACAGATTGTGTTGCTAAAAATTAGGAGCCCTCTGGCAGAGAGGCTATTTCCATTCCTATCTGAAATAGAAATGTAGTATTCCAAAAAGAAATGGATCCCTGGCTTCATTGATGGCCAGGGAATACCTGGAGTGTGTGAGGAGGAAGGGAATAAACAGAGACAAGCTGGCGAGGGGCTGGTTGGCTGTTCCTCTGATTCTAATCTGGGGTTCATTGTCTTTTGTACTTTTCTAATACAGCAACTTGAGTAATTGATCTTTAATTTGGTTGTTGGGTTCAGCAGAAGTGGGCTCCTTGTCAGCACAGGCAGTTTTCTTTAGGTTTTTGACACTCTGAGTTAATAGTCTTAGGGCAGGGCCTGGGTTTTAGGCCCTATTCTAATCCCAGTGTCTGGCACAATGCCCAGCCCATAGTAGTTTCTCTATAAAGTATTTGCTGGATGAATGAATGAAGTGACTAGATTCTAGGAGACCTGCTTCTCCAATTTTTGGAAAGTTGTATCAAACCTTGCCTAGATTGCTTCGTCAGTAAGTCTGGCTCTCTTGAGGGAGTGTGGGACACTGGAGACAAGGTCTGAACACTTCTCTACCCTCCTGGTCTCTGAGATCCCTCAAGTCATGGGTCAGGTTTAAGCTTATCACACCCCAGACAGAACGCACCTCTTGGCCTAGAGTTGCTGCCCCAAGGTGTGAGACAGTGAGGCTGGGTGTCTTGGGTAGGGGGAAGCTTGGTCTCTTTTAGCCACTGACCTTAGAAACCTATCTGCAGGAGAGACACCCTCTGTGGGCGTGAACTGCTCCTGATCTCAGTGAGAATGGAGCGCCATGCCTGTGCTTTCTGCACAGGTTTTGCGTCCATCAGCAATTGCCTCCTGAACATTGACTTGTCTTGGGTACCTGCCCCAGACAGGCGGCCTTTGATGGAGCTGTGTCTTGGGGCGGGCTGGGCAGAGCTGAAAGGCCCCCAGGCTACATTTGTGCTGCGTGTGTGAAGGTGGCTCTCCTGAACCTTCCTTTTGTGTTGCTCCTAGGGTTGTGGTTTTGTTTGAAAGCTCCTGTTCATGGGAGAGAAGCCTGGGGAGAAAGCCTTTCTTCTCTCTTTCGCTTCCTCTGTTTCTTTTTTTTTTTATGTTTATTTTTACTGTCGCCTGGAATTTCTTTGCCTTGGTCAAATGTATTGGAAGATTATACCCTTAATTTAAAGGCTTCCTCGGTTACCCCTTTGTAGTTCACTTGATTAGATTGGATGTAAAACACTTGCATTATAATTTTAACCTAATTATAAAAGTAATATGTGCTCATTTTAGAAAATTTAGGAGGTACAGAAGACAAGCAATCATCCATTAATCTACCACCAGAGGCAAGGGGTCCTTTTTTCCTGTCTATTATAGAATATATATATTAAAAAAATAATTGAGATCCTATCCTGGATTTTGTACCTTGTTTGATAGATAATATGTATTTTAGACAAATACATCATTATGGTCATTATGGTGACCAGTAATTAAGTTGAAAAACAGAAAATTTAGCCACAAACTTTTAAATTTATAGGGTTGCCTATACCTCGAACCTCACATCCCCACTACTTTGCAGAGCGCCATTCTGGTATCTTGGTTTTGTTTTTTTTTTCCCCTTTCTGCACGTATTTAACTTTAAAGAATCTTTGTGCTGATACATGAAATGAATTTGGAGTTAGACCAGCTTTTAGGAGCTGTTCTCTTCTATATCTGAAACTTCTTTTGAAAAGAAGTCAGGAAGTTCTCAAATATGACACTGTTATAAATCCTGGAAACAGCATCAAATAGCTGAAAGATAAGATGTTTCCAGCATCTGGTCTCCCCTTGGCGGTTTAAATGTTTGCCTCCATGGGGAGTTTCATAGCTGCTCAAAGATGAGACAGATACACTTAGGCAATTAACTTGAACAGTTAGATATGCTGTCCAGGAGTCCTCATTTTGGTGCCTCTGAAATAAAAGTGGTGATCGGGCACCGGAGGAAGAGTGGTTGGGGGGTTTCTGATGGACGAGGGGTGGGAGAATCAACCCGCCAGCAGAAGGGGCTGCTGTTTATATTTATCTGGATGAAAAGCCATTTTGCTTATGAACTGTATTGGCCACAACCATTTAAAAACAGGAAATCAAAGGCTTACAAGTGGGCACCACCCTTTCCCTTCTTAAATCTACCAAGAGGACAAAGCTCTTCTTAATCTGGGGACAGTGAGTGGAAAGACTTTCATGAAAGTCACAGCCACTGGTAAGGGCAGATTCTGAAAAAAACCAGAAGTAGTGTTATGTATTCATTTTCTCTTTTTTGTTTTTCTTCTCTTGAATTTTGAGACCCCCATCTTTATCACAAAAGAAGAGTGAGGCAGTCCCTCCCCTGAGGTCATTGAATAGTCTGATCTGTCCGTTAAAAATTCCTAGAATTGTAATTTGATGCATCTTGCATCAGAAGTGATTCATCACAATTTGAGATCAGAGTTGCTCTTTCTTTCTCTCTTTCTCTCCTCTACTCTGTACCGGATATTGTTCTGGGCACTGGGGATACCATAAAACATTATTTCTGTCCTCAGGGAACTTACCTTCTAGTGAGGTATAGGCAGACTTTAAGGAAGTGCAGAAGTCACATACACAGGTGATGTGTCAGATGGTGTGAAGAGAGAAGAACAAAGCAAGAGATAAGAATGAGGGATGTGAGAGTCCAGGGTTGCAGTTTAATACAGAGGTCATTACAGGATGTCGCTGACAAGTTGACATTAGAGAGTAGAGATGGGAAGAAGTGAAGGAGCTGGCCACATGTCAACCCAGTCCCAGATAGGATATTCCAGGTCTGTTCCCTGAGGCAGGACCTTGCATGGCAGGCAGCTCTGAGTGTCTGGAGCAGAGGGAGGAAGCAGCTAAGACCAGAAGATGCAGAGAGATTGTGTGGCTCTTGGCCTTGACTGGCGACAGGATGGGAAGCTCTGGCAGAGTTTGGGCTGAGGACTCTTGGGGGAGGGGTTGTAGAGTGGGTGGACCGGCCCAAAGCCTCTTACTTGCACTTCTGTGTTATCTTCAAGCAGCACCACAGTGCAGCTGGGTGAAGTGTTTACTGTGTAAATCCCACTTCTCCTCCATCAACCTCTGCCTCTCCCTCACCTCCAAACTAGACCACCTCCTTTTTCCAGTTTTGTAAAGCAGCAATGTATAACTCAGAACAAAGTAAAACAAAACCAATTTGACAGGAATTTTAACTAAGTGTGTGTTGGGAAATTCTTGAAATGTCTAAGGCATGATCCACAGCATTCATAGATGGAAACCAACAGCCCCTGACTTCTGGAGGCACTCAGGAAAAATAGAGAAGGAATGGATCAATAATTTGGGAGTGAAAGACCCAGGTCCTAGTTGGACATACCCCCTCTGCCTGCTCCTGTGAGTTACTATATTTAATCAGTTGTAAAGCACTCATTCTTTTCACCTTTCTGACATTTGACTTGTTCTAACAGATGGTATCTTAGTGCTGTGCTGACCTTTAATGCATAGCCTT
Organism: Neotragus pygmaeus; assembly: GCA_006410875.1. Classification (NCBI taxonomy): domain Eukaryota; kingdom Metazoa; phylum Chordata; class Mammalia; order Artiodactyla; family Bovidae; genus Neotragus; species Neotragus pygmaeus. The sequence goes on from SJYV01055119.1 coordinate 845,864, forward strand.
TATTTTCTTAGTGGAACACAAAGTAACAGTGATTCTTATAGTTGATGCCCTTGGACCCACCTCTGTAGATTGTGAAAGTACTTTCTGTACACCGTCACGTACCTCAGAATCTCAGTAAGGTGATAACAATGGCACTCAGGTTCCAGCTGAGGGCCCGGAGGGGTGGGGGGGGTACCTGATTAATCCCGATCACCTGCTTCTTAAAGGCTTTGCTGGTCGGCAGGCCTTTCAGTCTTTTCTGCTGTACCTGGGAAATTTGCACCTATTTTCAGAGCCACAGAGCTTGTATCTCTTTCTGATTTAACAGATGAGGTTGGTAAGAGTCAGAATAGGAATGTGGGGAAGTGAGTTATTTAATATGGGGCTCAACTCCCTGATGGCTCCCACGGTAAAGCATCTGCCTGCAATGCAGGAGACCTGGGTTCGATTCCTGGGTTGGGAAGATCCCCTGGAGAAGGAAATGGCAACCCACTCCAGCACTCTTGCCTGGAAAATNGAGGAGAAGGGGACAACAGAAGATGAGATGGTTGGATGGCATCACCGACTCAATGGACATGGGTTTGGGCAGACTCCGGGAGTTGGTGATGGACAGGGAAATCTGGCATGCTGCGGTTCATGGGGTGACAAAGAGTCGGACATGACTGAGCCACTGAACTGAACTGAAACATACTAAAATCACACGTGCTTAAAAATTATTATAAAATCAACAAATATTGATTGATTGCATCTTAGGAATGAGAGATGTGTACTCAGTCTATGGGGTTTTACTAATCTTTCTAGTATTGTACTGGTTACACTGGTTTGTGATATTGAAGGAAACTTGGTTCCACTTGCACACACACACAGTTAAGCCAATCTTCTGACACCAGGTTGTGGTGAAAGTGCAGTGTTTGTTGTAGGGCGCCAAGCAAGGAAACCAGGGCAATTAGTGCTCAAAACACCTGAACCCCTAGATGTGTTTCAACAAAGCATTTTTAAAGGCCAAATGAGAGGAGCGTGTGTATGATCAGTTCATGCACAATTCTCTAGCTGATGGTGAGGTGCCAGGATGGTATCACATTATCCATTCTTAGGCTCCAGTTGGTCTGGAGGCTATGTGCTCATGGTCATCAGGTANCTTCAGCTTCAACATCAGTCCTTCCAGTGAATATTCAGGGTTGATTTCCTTTAGGATTGACTAGTTTGACTTCCTTGCTATCCAGGGGACTCTCAAGAATCTTCAGAAATGCGTGATAGTTGTTTGTTTACTTGTATTCGGTACATGTTCCTCTTTTGAGGAACCTCTGCCAAGTTCCTCTTTATAGCCTCTAAGCTTGGCCCAGAGGTACTTAGGAAACATTTAAAGAGTAAATAAGTGACTGGCAAAGATGCCTCTTCCGCCCATGTGCCCACCTCCCCAAGATGCATAAGCCCAGAGGGAAGAGCAGGGTGGCTTGCCGTGACCAATAGCTTCTGGTATGCCCTGCTTTGTTTCTCAGACCTGTTTGCTTCTGGCCTGCTAGGATTCAGCCAGCCTTCAGGGTGTGAACTGGGAAAGGGTCTAGGTATTTAAGTAGAAAGGTATTTAATGGAGGGAATCTGGTCCTTAAAAAAGTTGGAAATGCTGGTGGTCAAGAATCTACCTGCCAATGCAGGAGACACAGGACATGCAGGTTTGATCCCTGGGTTGGGAATATCCCCTGGAGGAGGAAATGGCAACCCACTCCAGTAGTCTTGACTGAAAAATCCCATAGACAGAGGAGCTTGGTGGGCTACAGTCCATAGGATTGCTCAGTCGTGTCTGAGCATGCACACACACAGAAGCGTAGGGCTCTCAGCTGGGCCTCCAGGAATTAGCCTCAAGTAATAGTAGTAGCATATGTCACAACATAGAAGCAAACATATACAGGCCTGGCTACTCAAAAAAACTGACCCACTCAGTGTGCCGCTGCCTCTGAGACTATCTTTGGAACTACCAAACCAAGAACAAACTAATGCCATTGGGACCCTGGGATCAGAAATCCTGGTTCCAGAATTGGGATGCTCTTGCAGCCACCTCTCAACACCCAGCAAGTCAGAGAGTGGTCCCAGAGAGTGTTGCCCAAACCCCTCATCATTCTTACATCATCGGGAGGCTGAAGAAAACCTGGAAGATGGGGAGGTGGCCTCTCACCTGTGGCCTCTTTCTAAATCTGAAGTCAGTGCTTCTGACTAGGGGAGCCAAACTCACATTCAGAACCTTAGCTTCAGAACCAGGACGGCTGGGAAACATAGCTTTTAAGTCAACAGCCCCTTACTGGATAGAAAGGCTTTCTAGAAGGGAGTAGAATGGCTGATGAGCAGACATCCAGAGTGCTCACCACTCTCTATTGGTAAAACATATGTGGGCACGCATCTCCCATCTATTTTGCTTATAGTAAGTGTATTCATATTATTCCCATTATCTAAATATGTAGGATAAGGATGTTTCTGTTTCTAACAATAGTTATTGTAAACCCACATGTTCATTGCCATCTGGGAAATTCTGTTAGCGAACTCCCAGTCAGCTCTGATTCTCTTAGCTTTTTTACCTTGTAGTGTGGCATTTCCCAGGTGGCGCCAGTGGCGCCCAGGTTCCCACTTGCTAATGCAGGAGATGTAAGAGACACAGGTTCGATCCCCGGGTCAGGAAGATCTCCTGGAGGAGGGCATGCCACCCCACTCCAGTCCTCCTGCCTAGAGGATCTCATGGATAGAGGAGCCTGGAGGGTTGTAGTCCACAGGGTCACAAAGAGTCGGACATGACTGAAGTGACTTAGCGTGCAGCACATGGCATACAAGACTCAGGGAGAGAGAGGAATTTTCTTCTGTGCATTTTTTTGTGCACATAATATGTGCATGCATTATGAGTATTATCTCCAAGCTGCAGTGTTTTTTTATTTTTAATTTTTGCAGCTTGCAGGGTCTTAGTTCCACTGTGTGTGTGTGTGTGTGTGCTTAGTCACTCAGTCATGTCTGACTGCTTGCGACCCTATGGACTGTAGCCTGCCAGACTCCTCTGTCCATGGGGATTCTCCAGGCAAGAACACTGGAGTGGGTTGCCATGCCCTCCTCCAGGGGATCTTCCCAGTCCAGGGATAGAACCCAGGTCTCCCACATTGCAGACAGATTTCTTTACCGACTGAACCACCAGGGAAGCCCAACCAAGGCTTCGGCAGTGAAAGGGCTGAGACTTATCCATTGGATCACCTGGGAATTCCCTCCAAGCTGTAGTTTCTTGACTGGAATCTCTTTAAGCCTCTATTCCACTTTGTGAGGACTAGTTTAGGTAAAAGTAGATGATGTAATCTGTAAGTCTACTTGGGATTCAGTTGTAAATGGTGATCTTAGAGCAGTGGGTTGACTGATTTCCTTGGTCCCTCTCTGTCTCCCTCCTCAGGATGCCTGAATTTCGTAAATGCATGTAACTTGGTACACCAGATTAGATGAGGGTGTTTGTTCCAATTCGTATTTTACATTAATTCATGTTTTTAACATTAAATTTCTTTTTCTAAATTCAATGAAAATGGAAGGCCTGATGTTTCCTTTCCAGGCCCCTTTGTGATAGTCGGAGTGTGTTGGCTAGACTTTGGAACCCGAGGTGGAGACTGGTCTTGAATGTACTTGGTGTTTGTCAGACCCACCTCAGTCAAGTTTGGGTAAAAGTATAGTTTGCCACCCAGGTGGCTCAGTGGTAAAGAATCTACCTGCCCATGCAGGAGACGCAGAAGACATGGGTTTGATTCTTGGGTCGGGAAGATCCCCTGGAGTAGGAAATGACAACCTGCTGCGGTATCCTTGCCTGGAGAATCCCATGAACAGAGGAGCCTGGCTGACTATAGTCCATGGGGTCCCAAAGAGTGAAACATAACTGAGTGACTAAGCACGTACACACAGTTAGTGCTGCTTAGTTCTAAAGATAGTTCTGACAGTGGTGAGTCAGAGTCTGGCATTAGACATGTGGTGTGGCTAGGACTGATATTTCCCGTATCACTGGAGTTCAGGTCTCACTCAGATAGGTATGGATGGAAATAAAGAGGGCTTTCCTGGTGGCTCAGACGGTAAAGAATCCACCTGCAGTGCAGGAGACCCAGGTTCAATCCCTGAATCGGGAAGATTCCCTGGAGGAGGAAATGGCAACCCACTCCAGTATTCTTGCCTGGAGAATTCTATGGACAGGGCAGCCTGGCAGGCTGTAGTCCATGAGGTTGCAAAGAGCTGGACATGACTGAGTGAGTTTCAAGCCCAGCAATGTAAATGTTGAAATCCATATCAGTCTTCGGCTTAAGTGGTTATCTTAAAGGCCTTGTGAAAGAGACCCACAAAGGCAACACCAGTTCAACAGGCTGGTAGTTGGGTTTCTGTTAGAATCTGCTCATTTCAAAGAATCCCAGAAGAGGGAAAACACAAAGGCTCCTCTAAGGTAGTGTTGTAACACTTTACATTTCTTAATGGTTGACATATCTTACCTTCAGGGCCATTGTTCATGATCATTCACTATGGCAAAAAAAAAGCACAGAATTTGCAGCCCAGGATCAGCTTTCAGGCTCTGATTGTCTACTGTGTCCATTTGACATCACTCAGGATGTTTGGTTGAATGCTGTTGAGAGTTAGACTCTGTGCTGGGTGCTGGAGATACAGCAGGGACCCAAGTGGACAAGACTTGAGGCGGGGAGACATAATATAAACAAATGCATGTTTGAACCATTGAGTCTGTTGGATGGTGACAAGTGCTGCAGAGAAAAAAAAAAGCCAGGAAGGAAGATGTGAAATGGAAGCAGTGAGTGATCATTTCTAAATAGAGTGATCAGGAAAGGTTCCCTGAGAAGAGGGCTTTAGGATCAAAGGAGGTGAGGGTTCATGGGGGTGCACTGACAAGTGCACATTTGTGCATACAGCTATTTATTGGGTATTATCTCCTGGAGGCTGACATAGGTCAGGTGTTTAATATGTATTACATATTCCTTATAGGGATCTTACAGGGTTCATCTCTTGTAATCACTATTTTACAAGGAGGGTAGGAGACTAGGGTGGACTTGCCAGGTGGCGTTAGTAGTAAAGAACCCGCCTGCCAATGTGGGAGACACAAGGGATGTGGGTTTGATCCCTGGGTCGGGAAGAGCCCCTGGAAGGGAGGAGGGCATGGCAATCCAGTCCAGTATTCCTGCCTGGAGAATCTCATAGATAAAGGAACCTGGCTGGACACAGTCCACAGGCTCGCAGAGAGTCAGGCGTGGCTAAAGTGACTTAACGCAGCAGCACACAGGAGGCTAGGGCATGGAGAATGTGACTTGTCTGAGGTCACACGAGAGCTGATGACTCTAGGATTGAACCATGGCTGTCTGACTCTTTCTCTAAATGGCTAGTTGGGGCTCTCAGTTTGGGGCCTCTCCCTGGCCTCCACGTTTGGAAATGTGTCATGATGTGCTTGTTTGTCCCAAAGATTGAGGACCTCAGTTTATTGGGCAGAGCCAAGGATGCTAGACATCCCGCATGGGGTGGGATCTTTCCTCCCATCAGATTGGCATCCTAGCCATGGGCCAACGACTCTTCTTTTGGAGAGATCCCTTAAGACTCTCCACGCTTCAGTGGTGTCTGGCATAGTACCTGGCCACACTCAATGACTTGGGAAAGTGCCCGGCACATTGTAGGGGCTTAATAATTGATTGATTACAAGTCACCCACTCAGAGATTTGGTCTCCTCATTTGCCAAGGGAAGGTAGTAGTATTACTTCTTTTCCTTGGTAGTGGGGAAGATTAAATGAGAAATGAGATGTGAAAATACATTGAAGATGGGTGCAAAAACAGTATACATATATTTTTAAAATAGGTACACTGTGGTTCCTCGTTCTAAGCTTTTCTTCTTCATGTTGATGACAGTGCTCTTGTAATGCATCCTGCTGGAATCTTGAGCAAATGGTGTATCTGTTTCGTAGGTGTGACCTACCCTGTAAGGTTTGCCAAACGGGTCCTGCTTTTCGGCCCCAGTGACACCATCTTTCTGGAGGTCCTGACCCTCCTTCTGCTGCGCTGTCACACCTCCCCTGCCAAGACCAACACTTAGCACTGCCTCCATGGAGCCTGGAGTGTTTTGCAAAAGCTGAGTTTATCTGGTAAAAAATCAGCTTTGTGGTTTCACACCAAATGCAGAGACCATAGCTCTCCCCCACCCCCTTATGCACACAGTTACCTCTCAGGTTCCCACAAACTTTAAAAAAGTGGCACTTGAAAAATACAGCACAGGCCACCTGTCAGTGCCTTTTCTGCAGCTGAACTCTGAGGAGGATGGAAGTCATTTTGGAAGAGGAGACGCTGTGGAGTGTCAGGGTGCATTACACGGGATAGAACTGATTATCCTTGGTCTCCACATTCGAGCCCGAAGTGTGCACAGGAGGAGTTTCTGGGTTCTTCTTGCACAGGCGCCAGTCCTCCCAACTCTTATCTGCAGGGGTGGAGTCTCCTTGGCAGGCTGGCACTCAGAGCATGGGCAGAGGCCCATTTCTGCCCACCGTCACCAGAGCAGGTACTGAGATGCAGTCAAAAGACTGTGATTCTGAGTTGGGCGAGGCCCTGGGTTCTTTAGGATTCCTAGGGGGCTCAGTGGTAAAGAATGCACCTGCCAATGTAGGAGACTTGGGTTTGATCCCTGGGTCAGGAAGATCCCCTAGAGAAGGAAGTGGCAACCTACTCCAGTATTCTTGCCTGGAAAATCCCGTGGACCAGAGGAGCCTGTCAGGGTATGGTCCATGGGGTTGCAAAGAGTCGATGCATGCACACACACAGGGTTCTTCGGCCTGAGACCAAGGACCTGTCTGATGCTCTTCTGCTCCACCTCTGGCCCTTCAGACAGTCCCTGCTGGGCTTGATACTTAACAGAGGATGGAAAAGTCTGTCAGTGCTCAAAGTTCTTTTTTTTCAGGCAGGGCTTTATTGGTGCCCCTGTTGCAGCAGGTGGAAACCAGCAACAAACAAGTCCCCTTGCTTGCTTACTCCCCAAGGTTGGAGCAAGCTTGTTCCTTATATGGGGTGAGGGTGAGGGTCCAAGTTGAAAAAGTATCTTTAAGCATGTGGTCCTCTGGATGAACTTTCTGCCTCATCTAATTGACTTAGAGCTGGGATTCTCAACGGGTGACAGTTTTGCTCCCTTCTCTTCCACATGGCAGGGGACCTATGTCAACGTCTGGAGACAGTTTGGTTGGCTCAGCTGGGCAGGTGGGTCCTACTGGCCTCTAATGAACAGAGGTCAGGGATGCTGGTAAACATCCTACAATACCCGGGACAGCCTCCTACAATGAAGAACACTCCAGCCCAGAAAATCAGTAGCTAGGAAATCCTTACTTAGATTCCCTGTTTTTCTGGTACTTTACTGAAAATAGCGGTAATGAGATGGTCAGTTAGTGATACTATGTATCAGACCGCATGCCAGGTGCTGTACTTAGATAATCACATTGACTCTCTACCACAGCCTGGTGAGGTGGGCATTTACCAATCCCATTGTACAGATGAGGAAACTGAGACTTTGGGAGGCTGAGGAGGTTGCCTGAGGCCACAGAGCTGAAAAGTTGGAACAGGATTCCTGCTCAGGTCTGACACCAGAGACTGTACTCTTCATCTCACCGGTGTATCCCACCTACATGTGCTTGGTTTTAGCTAATTAGGTCAAGAGGTAATTATTTTATAAGGGCCTTCAGCGCAGCTGTGGGCTTTGTGTGGGACATGAGTGGCAGTACCTTCTCTTCCTACTGTGCACACCAGCCTGGGTGAGCTCATCCCCTCTTGGGGCCCGTGCTATCACCTATGTTTGGATTACGCTCACCTCTCTTCAGCTTGGATTTGTCTTAAGGTAAAAGTCCAGTTTATATGTTACCTCTTGTGCAAAACCAAGATCCGTCTCCTTTTGGTCAGAGGAGGGGGGCGTGTCCCGTGGCACTCTGCATGTGCCCAGCTCTGTTATTACGTGTTGGTGCTCTGGCTCGTCAGGAGCAGGCCAGTTCTGGTGATAGTAGTGGCTTACCTTGTCCGAGCTGCTGCAGCAAAACCCCACTGTGTGGATTATAAAGGACAGATGTTTGACTTCTCATCGTTTATCTCCACAGGGTAGAAAGGCTGAGGGACCTCTCTGGGGCCTCTTTTTCAAGGGCACTCATTCTATTCATGAGAGCTCTGCCCTCACGCCCTAACTGCCTCCTGATGGCCCTGCCTCCTGATATTACCACTTTGGGCATTAGGTTTTTCAGCATATGAATTTTAGGGGGGACAGAAACGTATAGACCGTGGCAGCAGTCAGGAAATGTTGAGTGAAAGAATGAGTACATTGGGACTTCCCTGGTGGTCTGGTGGCTAAGACTCTGACCTCCCAATGCAGGGGGCTTGAGTTCGATCCCTGGTCAGGGAACTAGATCCCACATGCCACAACTAAGAGTTAGTATGCTGCAACTAAGGATCCTGCATGCCGAAACGAAGCTCGAAGATCCCACATGCCACGACTAAGACTTGGTGCAGCCAAATAAATAAAGAAATAATTTTTTTTTTTTAAAGGAAAGAACGAGTACCTTCTTCCCTGGGCTTCCTTGGTGGCTCAGATGGTAAAGAATGATTCTGCGGTGAGCTGCATGTAAGAGAGCAAAGAGCAATTCATGTAACACCATGGCTAGATGCAGACGCAACAAAAAAAGTGAGCGTCTCTCAAAGATAGCGCCATATAGTGCTGTAACCAGTGTGTGTCAGCAAGGGGTCTGCAGATTCAGCTCTGGGTGCCCTGCTGGGGCAGTGCCACCCAAGAGAAGATGCTGTTAACAGTGCATGTGTGCTAAGTCGCTTCAGTTGTATCTGACTCTTCGCGACCCCATGGACTGTAGCCTGCCAGGCTCCTCTGTCCATGGGATTCTCCAGGCGTGAATATTGGAGTGGGTTGCCGTGCCCTCCTCCAGGGGATCTTCCTGGCCCAGGGATCAAACCTTCGTTTCCTGCAACTCATGCATTGCCGGTGGATTCTTNACTGTGTGGATTATAAAGGACAGATGTTTGACTTCTCATCGTTTATCTCCACAGGGTAGAAAGGCTGAGGGACCTCTCTGGGGCCTCTTTTTCAAGGGCACTCATTCTATTCATGAGAGCTCTGCCCTCACGCCCTAACTGCCTCCTGATGGCCCTGCCTCCTGATATTACCACTTTGGGCATTAGGTTTTTCAGCATATGAATTTTAGGGGGGACAGAAACGTATAGACCGTGGCAGCAGTCAGGAAATGTTGAGTGAAAGAATGAGTACATTGGGACTTCCCTGGTGGTCTGGTGGCTAAGACTCTGACCTCCCAATGCAGGGGGCTTGAGTTCGATCCCTGGTCAGGGAACTAGATCCCACATGCCACAACTAAGAGTTAGTATGCTGCAACTAAGGATCCTGCATGCCGAAACGAAGCTCGAAGATCCCACATGCCACGACTAAGACTTGGTGCAGCCAAATAAATAAAGAAATAATTTTTTTTTTTTAAAGGAAAGAACGAGTACCTTCTTCCCTGGGCTTCCTTGGTGGCTCAGATGGTAAAGAATGATTCTGCGGTGAGCTGCATGTAAGAGAGCAAAGAGCAATTCATGTAACACCATGGCTAGATGCAGACGCAACAAAAAAAGTGAGCGTCTCTCAAAGATAGCGCCATATAGTGCTGTAACCAGTGTGTGTCAGCAAGGGGTCTGCAGATTCAGCTCTGGGTGCCCTGCTGGGGCAGTGCCACCCAAGAGAAGATGCTGTTAACAGTGCATGTGTGCTAAGTCGCTTCAGTTGTATCTGACTCTTCGCGACCCCATGGACTGTAGCCTGCCAGGCTCCTCTGTCCATGGGATTCTCCAGGCGTGAATATTGGAGTGGGTTGCCGTGCCCTCCTCCAGGGGATCTTCCTGGCCCAGGGATCAAACCTTCGTTTCCTGCAACTCATGCATTGCCGGTGGATTCTTTACCACTGAACCATCAGGGAAGCCCCAGCTGCACATGGCACTCTAAACTTTCTAGTAGCCATATTAAAAAGGTATAAACCAACAGGTGAAATTAATATCTACAGTAGTATCATTTTAAGAAGCAATACTTTTTTTTTTGGCTGTGTCACAGGGCATGTGGGATCTTAGTTTCCCCTGCTGCTGCTGCTAAGTCGCTTCAGTCGTGTCCGACTCTGTGCAACCCCAGAGATGGCAGCCCACCAGGCTCCCCCGTCCCTGGGATTCTCCAGACAAGAACAATGGAGTGGGTTGCCATTTCCTTCTCCAGTGCATGAAAGTGAAAAGTGAAAGTGAAGTCGCTCAGTTGTGTTGTTCGACTCCTAGCGACCCCATGGACAGCAGCCTACCAAGCTCCTCCGTCCATGGGATTTTCCAGGCAAGAGCACTGGAGTGGGTTGCCATTGCCTTCTCAGTAGTTTCCCCTACCAGGGATCAAACCCTCACCCCCTGCATTGGAAGTGCAGAATCTTAACCATTGGATTGCTAGACCCAAGAGGCAATAGATATGAACAATTGTTGAGATATTTTGAATTTTTTTTATACTAAATCTTCAGAAATTCAGTGTATAGTTTACATTTAAGCACATCTTAATTCAGACTTGCCACATTTCAAGTGCCCCATAACTGCATGTGGCTCAGGGCTACCTTGCTGGAGAATACAGCTCAGAAGTGTTGGAGAGCTTTCTGTGCAATGGATTATATTTTTTTTTTTTGTTTACTTTTCAATCTCTCTCTCTCTCTTTTTCTTCCCCTTCCCCTTTTTTTCAGTTCAGTTCAGTCGCTCAGTCGTGTCCGACTCTTTGTGACCCCATGGACTGCAGCATGCCAGGCTTCCCTGTCCATCACCAACTCTCAGAGCTTGGTCAAATTCATGTCCGTCGAGTCGGTGAAGCCGTCCAACCATCTCATCCTTTGTTGTCCCCTTCTCCTTTTTAAGGGGACGTTTTCCTTCCTGGCTTTAAGCAATGCCCTTTGGAAAGAATGTTGACTCTCTTAGGACTCTAGGTATTAAACAACAGTTATTGGTAGTGGAGTCACATATGTATAGCTAAAGTAATGTCAGTCCTCTGAGGCATCTTCACAGTCTTCTGGCGAATCAAGGCCATCTGAAACTTAACCCTTTTTGTTGCTGTTCATTCGCTCAGTCGTGTCTGACTCTGTGACCCCATGGACTGCTGCACGCCAGGCTTCCCTATCTTTCACCATCTCCCAGAGTTTGCTCAAACTCATGTCCACTGAGTCAGTGAGATCCAACCGTCTCGTCCTCTGTCACCCCTTCTCCTGCCCTCAGTCTTTCCCAGCATCAGGTGACCTCCTAATTCTCATATAGCCTAACAAACTCTGTAATGTAGAGAGACTTATCAACTTCATTCTACAGACGAGAGAGTGGAAACTCAGCGAGGCTTGGGGAGCTGCTTAAATTTGGGTTAAAGTGAGTTCTAGGGCCTTCCCTGGTGGTTCATTCGTGGTTCTTATTCTCAATTTATGGGACCTGGGTGCACCTAAGAGCTGGCATGGCCAAACTTAAAAAAAGAGGGTTCTAAAGTAAACGTTCACATGCAAAGACTGGTCCAAGAAAGACTTGTTCTATCAAGGTGGGCAGAAGCGCACACGACTGAACTGTCTGTGGGGCCAGGTGTGACTGGGGCTACAGAGGGAGATAGAGAACTCGGGAAGCGGGGGTGATTGATTCAGAGGGGCGTGTCGAGGAAGACTTCGCAGGAGAGGTGGTGTTTGCACTGGGCCCTGAAGGGTGAGTAGAGATTTGCTGGGGGGATTTAGAAGGAGAGGACAGGCACTCCAGGGGAGGGAAACTGCCAGGACCAGGGTGAGGCAGGAAGGAGAGTGATGCCTGGGGGCAGAAGAAATTCCAGGGCGGAGAAGCGGATCACCCACCAACCTGGAGAGCTCGGGAGGCTTTGAAGTTTGAATTTTATTCTGGGGGCCCAGGAGCCATAGAAGGTTTAGGGTAGTGTCTTCTGTTTTTCAGATGATGAAATGTAAGTTCAGTTGACTGAAACACTCATGTTTCTTTAGAAGGGTAAAGGTTTTCAACTCACTTTCTTCAAAATGAACTTGGAGTCATTTTGAAATAGTTTCTATTATGATCACTTAATGGTGGGAGAAGAAGGTTATTCACAAATGTCTAAAGTGCAAGCTAAGAAACAGCTTGAAAGCACTCTGGGATGGGATTGAAAACTCCGCTGTTTGCATTGCTCCTGCCAACATCTGAGGCCGTGGAGGTCGCCTTTCAGGCTCCAGTTGCTAATGGTGCCCTCCGTTCACCCTGGGAGGGCCCTGGGAGAAGTGGCAGGAGAAAGGGAAAGTGTGTAAATGGTTGCCCGGTGGAGAAGTTCTTGCTTCAGTGTAAACTCTTGGGTCTGTCGGGTCAGGTGGAGGCTGTGGACTGCCCTGGAGACGAGCAGTGCAGGCTGGATGAAAAGTCAGCCTCTTCCTCCTGGCAACTGAGACCCCAGGCTTTCATTCCACTCCCCTCGCCCCCCACCTCACCCCACTCACCCTGTGTACTGTGTGTGGGGTCTGGTCTCATTGTGCCCCTGAAAGATGCTGCCCTGTGTAATCTTCATATCAAAAGGCTGCCTCTTTTGAGTCCCCACTCCTGGGCTGTGGGAGAGAGGATGGGTTAATTGTAGAGCTCTTATGCTATAGAGAAAGCCATCTCTGGCTTTCAGAACCACTTCTGGGGGGGATTGGGCTTGATTCAAAACTGAGGGCCCCCTTCATTTTCTCTGGGGGCCTGTGGCACTTGACATTCTGAATGTCATCAGAGGAGCTGGTTTCCTCATGGGATATCTCACCACCCTTGATCTCTGTTTTTTTCTAACTCATTAAAACAACAATACACAAGGAAAACTCTCTCAAAGTCTTAACTTTAAAAAAAAAGAGAAAGTAATGTCATCACAGATGTGCAGCATTTTTTCAGGGGGCGTGTGCCTGTGCAGGCAACAGTGGTTTTGGGATTTACCCTCGCCAGCTTGTATGGATCTAGGGATTAGAGATTGGAAGGCCTAATTAAGACAATGCTTGTTATTGGGAGTCTGTGCCAAAATGTCAGAATGGAGATTGTTCTGAAAATGCAAAAGTTAGGTCATGAATCCTTTAGGAGCCAGTTTTTTATGGTATGTAGGGCTCTCTGTATAATTTTGCTATTCAAAAATGGAAGTACAGGTTTGAAATCAGAAACTGAATGGGGCAATTTTTTAGTCACTTGTAATAAAACAACTTTTATTGGAAGAGTGCGAGCCATTCTGTGAAAGACAATTATGTGCTTAAAAACATTAACAGTAGCTTTGCTCCTTTTAGGATAATCTGTTTAATTCAGGAGAGGAGTGGCTCGGGGCTTTTTCCTGTAGGATTCTGCTGAGAATTCTTTTGAGGCTTGTGCAGACTTTGTTTCCTGTGTCTGTAAAAGCAAATTGAGAATTTAAAAATAAATATAGGTCCGATAGCAAGTACCTTCCTGCAAATGGGATTCGAGCGATGTGAAGGATGTTGTCATTGGAAAGTCACAGTGACATTCCTCCTTTATTTTCATAGGAAATAAAAGAGTCATGGATTCAGAGCAATGAGTTCTCAGCCTTGTAAACCTTGGCTGAGTGTTTGGTTTGTTCTAAAGCATGGGTAGCCCCTACCGGAAGAGGAGGGACAGTTAAGTAGAAAGGGCATTGGGTGGAGAGGTCAGGAAATGAGCGTTCTGGTCCTGGTTCTTTTGCTGCCTTTTGGAAACCCTCTCACATGGCTCAGAGGGTAAAGAATCCACCTGCAATGCAGGAGACCCAGGTTCAATCCCCAAGTCGGGAAGATCCCCCGGAGAAGGGAATGGCAACCCACTCCAGTATTCTTGCCTGGAGAATTCCGTGAACAGAGGGGCCTGGTGAACTACAGTCCATGGGGTTGCAAAGAGCGTGGCAGGGTATGGTTCATGGGGTCCCAAAAAGCTGGACACAACTGAGCGACTAACACTTTCACTTTTCACTTCACCTGTTACTAACGAATGTCAATGTCAGTTGGCAGTTTTCAAGCTGTTCCTCCAATCCCGAAGGGTCCAGAGCAGCTAACTTAATGTCTAAGAGAGTTCTGGCACTCCACCCTCCTCAGAGTGGCTCTGTGCCTATTTTATATTTTGGGGTTCTGAGTAAAATTTTGTTAGGAGAAAGTGTCTCAGGGCTAAAACCATGAGCAACTTTGTAGTTAGTTGACTGCTGAGACGATTTCTAAAACTTTTACCCAACTCAGGTCTTATTCTGTTAGCAGCTCACAAAATTGATGCACATTTACAGTTAGAGTTAAATCTCAGTTGAAGTGAATAATTACTGAACAGGCTGACATCTCTCCACCTCTCCATCCATCACTCAAACGTTTATTGACCAAACATTCATCTGACTACAGAGACAAATCTAAATAAGACTTAGTTCCTGCATTCAAATAACTTGCAATTTAGCGAGTGGCAGCAGACCCATAATTGTGAGCTGTAAAGCTTTGTAATAACGGCTCTGGGTCTCTAGAAAAAGAAGAGTAATTAGTTTAGGGAGGTCAAGGGACTTCACAGAGAGGAAGAACGTTTGAGCTGGCCTGCAGTCATTTATTCAGTTACTCAACATGCATTTACTGAATACTGTCTGTGTGTGCCAGGACCCTTTCGAGAGCTAAGGAAACAGCAGGGGACAAAACAGACAAGATCTTTGTCTCAATGGAGCTGACATTTCTTGCATATGATTTATCAAATGGCAAGGGTGGTGACACCCCTGGCCTTGTTCCACCATTGCCTCATCACCTGCCCTTCAGTATCAAAGTAAAGCAGTGGTTTGTGTACATATGTATATTCCCCCCCCCCTTTTTAAGATTATAAACTTATTTCAGAGAATTTTGAAAGAATGAAACCCACTTCCAAAAATGTGACCCCTTATCCTACCATCCAGGAGGAATCTCTGTTAACCTCTAGTCTGTTTTTCTATGCATCTATGGGCTTCCCTGGTGGCTTGGTGGTAAAGAATCCACCTGCCAATGCAGAAGACTTGGGTTCAATCCCTGGGTTGAGAAGATCCCCTGGAGAAGGAAATGGCTACCCACTCCAGTATTCTTGTCTGGAAAATCCCATGGATAGAGGAGCCTTGCTGGCTATAGTCTGTGGGGTCACAAAAGAGTTGGACATGACTTAGTGACTAAAAATAAAAATCCCATATATATATAATTTCTTTTTTCAAAGGTGAAATTATCATTCATATCATTATAGTGTGTCCTGCTTTCTTTGCTTTATACTGAACCATAGGCATTTTTCTCATTTCATCCAATTTTCTTTGAAAACACTGTAATATTCAGTCATGTGGATGTCATAATATTCCATCATATGGATATGTCATCATATGAATGTAATTTAGTTGTGCTCTTTTGTAGGACATCTTTGAAAGTGATTTTCCCTTAAAAAAATGACACAGTACACCTTTTTGTACATAAACCATTGCGTTCTAATGTCTCTCTGAAACAAATTTTCAGAAGGGGAATGCACAGGTCATAAACCATTGAAGGCTCTTGATAGGTGGGGCCAGAGCATTTTCTAGAATGTGGCATCTATTTATGCTTCAGCTGCAGCCTATGAGAGTGTTGGTTGTACCAAAAGCAGCCAGTTTGATTTGGCTGCTATCCAGATTCCTAACGGAGCCTTTCTCAGACTCAGCGTGGATGCTCTTGTTTAGTTTCCAGGCCACACTAGATAACAGGCTTCCAGAGAGCATGGAGTAAGTCCCCAGTGCCTGTCCTGTCGCAGACTTGCAATAAAATGCAGGTTTGTTGAATACACGCTTGTGTGTCTCAATACGTGAGCCACAAAGGGTAGGAGGGAAGTCTCACTTGACCACTGGGAAGAGAGTAGACCTCCTGTCAGTGTCCCAGAGCACCTTATCACTGTACTTTCAGGAAGAGGGAAACCAAACAATATGCAAATACTTGTCTGAACGCCAGCTCCACAGTCTCCATGTGAGCCTGAGAGCTTGTAGATCATCCGCAGGGTTGAAATTCACTTAAAAGATAAGTCTTGGCTACTGACTCCCTGGTGACCTTTATCTGTGTCTCAACAGCCTGGCGAAGGAGGCACTCATCTTTAGGTGGGACTCAGAGAAAGTTCTATAATTAATCTTTTTTAATTAATTAATTTATTTATTGGCTGTGCTGGGTCTTCATTGCCGTGTGGGCTTTTTCTCTAGTTGTGGCGAGCAGGGGACTTATCATTGCTGTGACTTTTCTTGTTTCAGAGCATGGACTTAAGGGTTTGCCTGCTTCAGTAATTGGGGCTCCCGGGCTCTGGAGCACAGGCTCTGTAGTTGTGGCGCATGGGTTTACTTGCTCTGCGGCATGTGGGATCTTCCTGGACCAGGGATTAAACCTGTGACTCCTGCATTGGCAAGTGGGTTCTTTACCACTGAGCCACCAGGGAAGTCCTGTAACTAACCTAAGGTAACAGAGCACTATGGTCTAAATACTTGTGTCCTCTCAAAATTCGTGTGTTGAAATCCTAACTTCCAAAGATGGTGGTATCAGGAGGAAGGAATTTGGGAGGTGCTTTAGTCTTGAGGATGTAGCCCTCATGAATGGGATTAGTGCCCTAATAAATGAGAGTCCAGGGAGCTCCCAGCCCCTTCCACCATGTGAGGGCATAGAGTGAAGGTGCCAGCTATGAGGCAGGGAAGACCATGCTGGCACCCTGATCTTGGATTCCCAGGCTTCAGAACTGGGAGACACTGATTTCTGCCATTTATAAGCCACCCACCCTGTGGGGTTTTGTTGTAGGAGCTTGAAGACACACAGCTGGCTAGTGGTAGAGCTGGGATTCCTACTAAGGACCTAACTTCTGGGTGCAAAGCAGGGGTTAGTGTCTGTATGAAAACCTCCTTTCTGTGACCGAGAAGAAATGGACAGCAGGGTGATTCCTGAACTGGAAGGAAAATGGACAGCTGCTGAACATTGATAAGACATAATATATAGCCCTGGGAGGCACTGTGCACTCAGGGGTCCTAACCAATGTGAGGAGGGAATTCAGATATGAGGCTGTTTGGGCAGTGACCAGGCCTGGGATACTGTGGCACCGTGGAGTGATTCTCTACACACCTGCACCATTCCCAGGAGGGAGATGGTTTGCAGCACCTAGGAAGGGAAGCCTTTTCCTGGGAAGTTGTGCCTTGATCATGCTCTCAGTGTTAAGGGAACAGGCCCCCTGCTAAACAGGAAGCAGGAGTGGAGGGAGTGGGGAGAGAAAACCAAAACCAAACCTGACTCATGACGATGTCTTTCCTTTTGCAAAAGTGAAAGACATTGCTGTTGGACACGTACACACACCCACACATACCCCTCACCCCACCCTCTCCCCCTCCAGATGGGGGTTTCGTGTGCATTCTCTGCGTTGCCTCTGCCTTCAAAGGGGAGGCCTGGATGTATTTAATCCCTCTTTTCTTGGATATTTTATGATGAGGTTATCCATTTTGAGAAAAACCACGATAAACATTCTTATACATGTATCTTTGAGTTTTATATTCTTCCTTTGAAACAAGAATGGAAAGTTAACTTATTCTTGATATTAGAGTGAAACTGGATATAAGCCACTCTACTGGCAGCACGAACAGGTGTCTTGGGGCACACTGTAGTTTCCACTAGTCTGCACTGGATCACCCCAAAATACACGTCAAGGAAAAATGCAACATCTGCTCTGCAGATGTGGTGCTTAGCACCTCTCTTCTTCCAGATAGTCTCCTCAAAGCCTTTTCATCTCTGGACTCTGGAGTTGTCACTGTCCCCCTCCCCATGTTTTCATAATACACACTCTGACTTTCCATCAGCCTAGAGTTGTGGTAGAAGTGGACGAGGGGGAAGTGAGATGAATCTAAAATAGCTGGCTATTGGGTTTCCTGTTAAGTAGGATGTGGTCAGTTAATTTCGGTTATCTGTGGGCCTAGTTCAGGCCCTGTTGCAACAGTGGGTGTGCAGAGGACCCCAGAGATGGTGGTCTCTGCCTGGGCTGAAAGCAATTTAAGAAGCAAAGGGACGCAGCAGCCACCTTGAGAAGAGCCAGTGTGCCTTAGCTCTTTGGGAAATACAGGTGGTGTTCCCTGTAGCCCTCCGTGGTGGCAGGCGATCTCAAGGGCCCCAGGTCCAGGCAGTGGCTGGAATCATCCAGTCTCTGGTTGTTCGTGGGCTAGTGCACAGTGGTTTGGTTCCTAATGCACAGTGGCAGCAGCTGTGACCTGGTCCCTCCTTTCCAGGATATTATTGGAGGGAGATTCTTTTCAAACTAGAAAGGACAAACATGGAGGGTAGGAGGGTGAGTGCTTGGGGGTGAGGAAATGTTCAAGGGCCAGTTTCAGAGAAGTTATCTGTCTTTACAGCATTTCCAGATGTGTCTCAGATGTCTGAGAAAGTCTTAACATATTGGTCAATTCTTTTTGGGGGGGGGACCATGTTGCATGGCTTGCAGGATCTTAGTTCCCTGATCAGAGACTGAACCTGTCCCCAAGTGAAAACACTGAGTCTTAACCATTGGACTGCCAGGGAATTCTTTGGAGTCTTTTTTTTTTTAAAATTATATTGAAATATAATTAATTTGCAGTGTTGTGTTAGTTTCAAGTATATAGCAAAGTGATTCAGTTATATGTTATACGTGCTCAGTTGCTCAGTCACGTTTTACTCTTTGTAGCCTGGCAGGCTCCTCTGTCCATGGAATTTTCCAGCCAAGAATACTGGAGTGGGTTGTCACTTCCTCTTCCAGGGGATCTTCCCCACTCAAGGATTAAACCCACATCTTTTGCATCTCCTGCATTGGCAGGTGGATTCTTTACCACTGTGCCACCTGGGAAGCCCCATATATATGTGTGTGTGTATAAATTCCTTTTAGATTCTTTTCTTGTTTTAGGTTATTGTGAGGTAATTGCAAGGAAAGCTGGGCAAGGTAGTCTTTATTGTATGTGGTCATGTGCTCAGCTAAAATGTTGACCTTTTAGCTTTAAAGAGTAAAGAGAGAGGGAGGGAGAGAGGGAGACAGACAGAGAGAAAGTATATTGAGGGATAACCAGTAGATCTACTTTAAGGTTCTACACTTCAGACTGTTAAGTGCTCAACCCTTGTCAAAGGCAAGTATATTTCATAATATTCTCCTACACTGGATTATGCCCCTCCAAAATTCATGTCCTTCCTTGAACCTCAGATTGTGACCTGATTTGGAAATAGAGTTGTTGCGGATGTTATTAGTTAAGAGGTCATACTGGAATAAGCGTGACGAAGTGGGGGGTCCCTAATTCAATATGACTGGTGAACTAAGAAGAGATGCAGAGACACAGGAGTACTCACGGGAGGAAGGTCATGTGACAACAGACGTAAAGATTGGAGTGATGCTGCCACAGGCCAAGGAATGCCAAGAGCCGCGAGAAGCTGGAAGGACAAGGAAGGGTCCTCCCTTAGAGGTCTTGGAGGGTGCATAGCCCTGCCGGCACCCTGATTTTGGACGTCTAGCCTCCCAAACTGGGAGGGGATCAATTTCTGTTGTTTTGAACTGTGGCGCTTGTGTACTTTGTTACGGTAGCCTGAGGAATCGAGTACAGTCAGGAAGAATGCATTTCTGGCCTTGACCCAGTGGAATTGTTTCCAACTGGAGTCAGTGTGGCTTCTCAGCTTTGCCCTGTGTCCAGCTGTGACTCAACTGAGGTCACAGTCCAGGGACATTGTAAGTTGTCAATGACATATAGCTATGATAATTGTCAGTCTGATGGAAGATCAGACCTTAAACAGACACATGAAAAGGTGAAGGTGTTAGTCGCTTTGCAACCCCATGGACTGTAGCCCGCCAGGTTCCTCTGTCCACAGAATTCTGCTGGCAAGAATACTGGGATTGGTAGCCATTTCCTCCTGCAGGGGATCCTCCTGTCCCAGGGATGGAACTCAGGTCTCCTGCATTGCAGGCAAGATCCTTTACTGTCTGAGCCACCAGGGGTATATTTAATAGCAATTAATTTTCATACAAAAGAAAAGGATATCTCTTTTGTTAGACAGAAGGAAAGGGTATCAAGAAAGGCCATAGCAAGGAAACCTAGTCTTGTGTTGGCTGATGGGGTTGGGGGCAGTGGTGGTGGTCACTGAAGGTTTTCTCTCCTAAGAAAGCCGCACTGGAGCTAAGACATGGATGAGTGAGAGTTAGGGCAAAGATGGGAAGGGAGTGGGGAGCACTTTCTTTGGGAAACATGGCTTGGATGTCAGGAGCTCACAAACATGTGTACTCTTTGGGGAGTTACGTTTCCAGGCCCCACCCCAGACCTTCTCTGTCGGGCTTTGGGGAGGGCGCTCTCTAAGACTGTGGGGTTCAAAAGTGTGTGTTTCTTTTAATTTGCTCTTGGACATTGTGGGGGCAGGGATTGTTGACTGGGGCAGTCAGTCTCAAACATTCTGCGTCCTCTGCAGAGCTTGCTCAAAATGCAGACTTGGGGTTGGATTCAGTAGATTTGAGGTGGAATTTAGGAATCTGGGCTTCCCTGGTGGCTTAGAGGGTAAAGAATCTGCTTGCAATGCAGGAGTCCTGGGTTCAATCCCTGGGTCAGGAAGATCCCTTGGAAAAGGAAATGGCAACCCACTCCAGAATTCTTGCCTGGAGAATTTAAAGGACAGAGGAGCCTGGTGAGCTACAGTCCTGTGGGTCGCACATGACTGAGTAACTAACACTTTCACTTTCAGTTAGGAATCTATTTACCAAACAAATCCTTCCACCCCGCCTCCCCTGGTGGTTCTGAGATAGGAGTTCCCTGACCTCATTTTGAGAAACACATCCCTGGAAGGTTGGGTGACTCTGAAAAATCTGCAGTTGATCTTTGCAACAGCAAATGACTCCAGTGGGCAATAAAAGGGGTCAGCGCAGGAACGCCTGTGTTTGATGTTAGAAAGTTTGGAGGGGGTTGGTCAGACATGCAGCAGCAAGGGGGAGCCTGAGATGGCAGGTCGCAAGAAGGGTCCATGGACACTGGGAACTGTTCCAGGCCTTCGCCTCACCCCAGAGGGTGAACACAGCACCTCTGACATCCAGTCCTGACTCGGGGCCGATTGGTTCCTGTCCAGTTGTGCCAGCAGTAAAATACTGTCCGTTGTCAGACTGGGGAGCCAGGTCATGGGGAGCCTTAAATTCAGATTCAGGGCTTGGTCTTGTTCATAGTGCTTTTCTAATCAGTGGGGCTCATCATAGCACTTGAGCTGGAAATGGAAGCAGTGGGAAAATGAAAAGGCCTCTGACCACAGACTTCCTGCTGGCCCGCCTTCCTCCTCCACTCGGGGTACACCTCTGGTTGTAATTACCTGCACACCATTTTTAGGAGGCAGGGCGATCTAAGGTGAATTGGGGCTTTGCACATCTTGTCTTGGTTTGAAGCTGGAGCATAAATTATCATGCAGCTCCATGTGTCTGTGTATCCATGTGTGTGTCCGTGTGTGTGTGTCCATGTCTGTGTGTCTCTGTGTGTGTGTGTCCGTGTGTGTGTCTCTGTGTGTGTCCCTGTGTGTCTGTGTGTCTTCCCTTACCCCTCACCTCCTTCTCTTCTCTTCTGGGGATTCAGTGCTTCCTGCCCTGTGAGCCTCGCTTTGCTGGATGGCTTCCATCCTGTGAGACGGCAGCTAGTCATTCCTGCTTGACCTTTAGATTTTTCTCTTTAGGGAAAATATGATCGTAAGTCTGTATTCTCGAGCAGATATATTTGACTCACAGGCTACCTTCCCACCTCACTTCAAATTCATGGAAGAAAAGGGTTTTTAAAATCCATGTACATATTTTCTTAATTTTTATTTTGTATTGGAATATTGTTGATGAATAATGTGTGTTAGTTTCAGGTGTACAGCAGAGGCATTTAGTTGTACAGATACATGTATCTATTCTTTTTCAAATTCTTTTCCCATTTAGGTTATTACAGAATACTGAGCAGATTTAAAGAAATGAGTATCAGGTCAGAGGACCTGCTGTATGGCCATCGGCTGTTCAGGTGGGCGTCCTTGCTTTTGGAAATGATGACTTCAGCCTCTGGGGGTCTGACTTTTTGGCCTGGGGGCCATGTGTTGTGGCTGGACAGTGGGGTGGATTAGCCAGAGTCTGATCCCGGGCCTCGCAAACGTATGTGCTGGGGAATCAGAGAGAGCCAGGCCGAGTTCTTGGGCTGCCTGTTCCGCTTCATTCCTCTGGATGGTGAGATTGTCTCAAGGGTGTGTTCCTGGAACTTTGTAGTCAGGCTTCACTGTGGTGTGTATTTAATGACCACACACGAAAGGCTTGACTGCCTGGGCCGATCCCTAGGACAACCCTAATCATGGAATCTCAGAGCTGGAAAGAGCCCCCTGGGCAAATCTGAGGGAGGAGACCTTCCCTGGGATGAGGGAGACCCCCAACTTGGGGTTCCAGTTCCAAAACCGGGACTTCTGATGGAGAAGCCTGTTTAAAAGCACTGGAGGACTTGCCAGCTTTCTACTTTTGTTACACAAATTAATAAGTGTCCAATGTAGCAGTCTGGGAGAGCTAGGTTTTTCTACAGAGACAAACCCAGATAAGAGTTAAGACTAAACAGCCAACCACATTTCCGGTCTGAGCTATTTTTAAGTCTCACCTTGTTTTTGGTGCATCCATTGGTGGATGCTGGGTAAACGAAGAACCCAGCCTTGGGTGATTTTCATTTCTCTTTGCCTAAAAATAGCCTTCTTCCCCTCCCATGACTGTCAAAAATTCTTGCGTGTAATGACCCATTGTTCCCAGGAATTGCTATAGACTTCTCACAGTGGCGCCTCTCCTTGCCTGCCCAGTGAACTTCAGAAGCAATGCCATGTTTTATATTAATTCAACTTTAGAGGGGTTCTTTCTCACTGTCCTTATGTTATAGATGAGGAAGTTGGGGTTGGAAAGGCAGGGAAATTTCTTTCAGGATCACTAATGGAACTTAATTCACTGGTTCGTTTTGCCTTGAGAAACCTGTTAAAAAGGCACTTGGAACAGTATGTATCTGTTTTTGTTTAAAAAGAAAAAAAGTGACTCTTCCTGGGTAGGAGGTAGACTTATAGGCCATTTTATTGTTGATATTTCCTTGTGTGTATTCTTTGCATACTGATAAACTTTTCAGAGGGGTACTATCTGACAGCTAAACTTTTGATGTGGATGGGGCTTTTTTCTTTTGTTAGATTAGCTGGTGAGGGCCACTTCTGGGAGTCAGCCTATGCGCATGGGACTAGTGTTTGAGAGGAGGAGGAAGAGACTCCTCTGCCCCAAGAGGGAAGTTCAGGTCAAGGCCCCAGGGAGACTGAGGATTTGCTCCATCAGCTAGGGCAGCCTCAGTGGGGCAGTGTGTGTGTGTGTGTGTGTACACACTTAAGCCTGCTTGGTTTTTACTGTTGTGTCTGCTTGGGCTTTCACTAAAATAAACAACCTCAGACCAGGTGGCTTTAACAACAGAAGTTTTCTCCCCTTTCTGGAGTCTGGAAGCCCAAAATCAAGGTGTGGGCAGGTTTGGTTTCCTCTGAGGCCTCTCTCCTTGGTGTGTGTAGGTGGCTGTCTTTCCCTGTAGTTTTGCGCCGTCTTTCCTTTTTGTGCATGCATCCCTGGGACCTCTTTTTGTGTCCAGGTCTCCTCTTCTCATAGCGACACCAGTCAGGTTGGATTAGTACCTACCCTGAGTATGTGCTTAGTCATTCTGTCATGTCCAACTCTTTGCGACCCCATGGACTGTATGTAGCTCACCAGGCTCCTCTGTCCATGGAATGCTCTAGGCAAGAATATTGGAGTGGGTTGCCATGCCCTTCTCCAGGGGATCTTCCTGACCCAGGGATCGAACTGGGTCTCCTGCATTGCAGGTGGATTCTTTACTGTCTGAACACCAGGGAAGCCCAGTACCTACACTAATGACCTTCCTAAAACTTCAGTTACCTCTTGAAAGACCCAGTCTCTAAATACAGTCACATTCTGAGGTCCTGGGGGTTGGGACTTTGGCATTGGAATTTTGGAGAGATGCAGTTCAGCCCTTCACAACCATCATTGGCGTATCTGGGCAGAGCCCTGTGCCTCCAGCATTTCAAGGGAGCCAAGGGCCATTGGGCCTCCCATGTAGTCTATTTCAGGAGTGTGAGGGTGAAAGCAAGTCTTCAACCAGGTTCTGCCTCATGTGCATTTCCAGAAGGCAGCCACAAAAATGTTCCTGTGCAGCTCGTCCTTGAAATCTGGCCAAGTGCAGTTGTCTATACTTTCAGGCTCTCTGACTGTATCTTGCATGGAGGTTTCCCTCCCAGTAGAAGAGAAAGTTCTGGCGCCAATTCAGCTCACTTTTTAATTGAAGCAGGCATCAGCATCCTCTGCAGATATCGGCTCACAGAGCAAGCAGTGCTCTGGGTCAGAGTGTGCTCTGAAAGATGAGGGTCTTGGCCTACAGTTTGTTGAGGAAAAGTGGAGAAGTTTAGCCTAGCCATCTTGAACACCACTCAATTCATGATGTAAGATTATTTCTAACATTCGCTAAGCTGAATTTCCTACCTTCTGGTCCCTGTGGGAGATAAAGATTGTGAACGTGCTATTAGATGGTCAACGAGGAGTGGGCTTCTGATGGTCATCTCTCAAATACTGACCACCCCCAGCAGTGTGCGTTTCCTCCTCAGGGACCTTCGAGGTTACCTGACTGCTCCTAGCTTAAGACAGACGTACACTGTATCACACAGCTGGTGCCAACGTGTAAATTGCAGACAATGTAAGAGTTTATCAGAAAACTTCACCATATCAACCTTGTGTCTTGAGCCTGTACTGTTCCCAGATCAAGATGATAGAAGTACAGTGATTTATTTCTTTTTTGAAAAGTTCAACAAAAATCAAGAGGGAGATTGGATTTGAAACTGCATTTTTATTATATGTTAGGTCTTGAAAATGTTTTTGCTGAACATTGGTTAGGGGAATTGACAAGTAGAAAGGGGCCTTCTTTCAGCCTTTGAAAAAAGAGAATAGATTCATCTCAAGAACTGACATCTCAAAAAAGAAAAGCTTTAGTGTGTGTGATGTGTCTGAAGAGATAACAGTTACATCTCAGGAGTGCCTGTTTTTGAACTGTTTCCAAAATTCTAGAACCAGATTTGAGAAATAATAAAATATTGACCATTGTTCAAAGAGAAACATACAGGGTGATCTTTGGCAGAGCTTGTCATTTAGCTTACATTTTACTCAGTTCTCTGACTTGTTGGGAGTCCTTGCTGTGGACCAGGTCCTCTGCTGCATGCCAGGGGTAGTCTCTGACTTTTTTGATCTCTGCCTTCACATCAAATTTAGTGGAAACGGTATATTGAATCATTTATCCAACAAACATTTCTGAGAGCCTGGTGTGTTCAGACATGGTTCCAAGCTTTCAAGTATTCTCTCATTGGATATATAGCAAACACACATCCTGTTAGATTGTCTCCAGATATCTCCTTTCATGACCATTGGAGAGAATCCTGTCATTGCCAGTCCCATCAACTATACCCACTTCATTTGATCCAGACTTTTCTGGGAGTGCTCTGGGGTAGGACAGACAGGAGAGTTTAGCCAGAGTATCTAAGTAAAATCCACAAGGACTTCCCTGGCAGTCCAGTGGTTAAGACTTTACCTTCCAATGCAGGGGTCATGGGTTCGATTCCTGGTCGGGGAGTTAAGATCCCACCTGCCTTGCAGCCAAAAAACCAAAACATAAAACAGAAGAAATATTGTGAATAAATTCAATAAAGACTTTAAAACTGCTCCACATCAAAAAATCTTTAAAATAGATAGTTCAGTTCAGTCTCTCAGTCGTGTCTGACTCTTTGAGACCCCATGAATTGCAGCACGCCAGGCCTCTCTGTCCATCATCAACTCCTGAAGTTCACTCAAACTCATGTCCATTAAGTCAGTGATGCCATCCAGCCATCTCATCCTCTGTTGTCCCCTTTTCCTGCCTTCAATTCCTCCCAGCATCAGAGTCTTTTCCAATGAGTCAACTTTTGCATGAGGTGGCCAAAGTACTAGAGTTTCAGCTTTAGCATCATTCCTTCCAAAGAACACCCAAGACTGATCTCCTTCAGAATGGACTGGTTGAATCTCCTTGCAGTCCAAGCAACTCTCAAGAGTCTTCTCCAACACCACAGTTCAAAAGCATCAATTCTTTGGTGCTCAGCTTTCTTCACAGTCCAACTCTCACATCCATACATGACCNTCAGCATTAGTCCTTCCAATGAATATTCAGGACTGATTTCCTTTAGGGTTGACTGGTTGGATCTCCTTGTAGTCCAAAAGACTCTCAATGCAAGGAGTAAACACATATTATTTACTTATGAATGCACAGGATCCAATTCTCTGACCACCAAAATAGGTGAGGTCCCTGTAACAGACTCACATACAAAATGACCTTTCCTTCCTGACTTCTAATTTTTATTTGACTGCCTGTATTTACCAATGGTCTATAAGATTCATGATGAAGGCAGTGACTATATCCTTGTTTTTTGCTCATAGGAGCCCATTAGAGAAAAGAAATAACTTGTCAAATTGATAGATGAATGATTTGCACCTCATCATTCCCCTAAACTTGACATTTTATTGCACAAAATTCACCTTCAAAAGAATGAACTGCTTGAAGTGGAAGGTACTGGATGAGGTTTGGGATCAATGGAAGATCTTTCTTCTATTGTAAGTTAGATCTTTCTTCTATTGTAAGTTAGATCTTTCTTCTATTGTAATACCTTATAATGTGTTTTGATGCTTTACAGTGTTGAGTGAAAAGTGAAGGCATTGAGAGACACCAAGCTTCACCAATCAATCTTTAATACTTCCCTTCTTTCCTATTACATTCAAATAATATGTCCTTGAGAAGCATTTATAACCATTCTCAAGTCTGTCTTTAATGAATATATAGAATTAAAATCTAAAGGCCATTGATAAGGATCAGGTTGAATTGTTAGTTATGTTAAATGAGATCATGTAACATGCCAAAATTCACTTAGAATTTATTCATTCATTTTAACTGAGGTCATTGTGGGAAAGGGGAAAAGAAATGAACTTTACTGAATTCAGATTGTACTTACAAGCTATGTGACTTTGAGAAAATTACATATATAACCTCTCAATGTTAGTTTCCTTATTTATAAAAGAGGGAATATAACACCTAATATCAACCTGATGGGAAAACAAGAAACATAGAGATAAAATATATGAAAAGCTTAGCAGAATAATTGGCCTATCAGAAATACTCGGGCTTCCCCTGTGGCTCAGCTGATAAAGAATCCACCTGCAATGTGGGAGACCTGGGTTCTATCCCTGGGTTGGGAAGATCCCCTGGAGAAGGGAAAGGTTACCCACTCCAGTATTCTGGCCTAGAAAGAGGAGGACACAACTGAGCGACTTTCACTTTCAGAAATACTCAATAAATGGCATGGCAACCCACTCTAGTGTTCTTGCCTGGGGAATCCCNGGGTTCTATCCCTGGGTTGGGAAGATCCCCTGGAGAAGGGAAAGGTTACCCACTCCAGTATTCTGGCCTAGAAAGAGGAGGACACAACTGAGCGACTTTCACTTTCAGAAATACTCAATAAATGGCATGGCAACCCACTCTAGTGTTCTTGCCTGGGGAATCCCCAAAGACAGAGGAGCCTGGAGGGCTACAGTCCATAGGGTCGCAAAGAGTCGGACATGACTGAGCGACTTAGTACACGTTAATATAAAAGCAAAAATAATATTATGTAATAAATTAATTAGATGGAATAATTACTCTTTCAACCTAGATATTACATAACCAAAACACTCCTGCACAAATGAATGCATTTTATCAGGTTACTAAGAATTTGTTGCCCTGGCATACTTTATCTCAGATTTGTTTGTCAGGTATCTATTCTTTCAGAAGCAGACCATATTTCTGAATCAGAAGAGAAAAGGTACTCAGGAAATACTGAGGCTCAGAGTTAGCCATAGGGTTTGGATTTTGTGTTTCTCCTCTCTGGCATTAGGAACATTTGCTTTTAGTTTTTACAGGTAAAAATATGTGAGTAGAAGAAGCTGGCTAATGTGAGGGCAAGGAAAGAACTCTAATCCAAACATTCATCTTCTATATCAACATTTACAGTTTGAAATCCCCGTTAATAGTAACACTTTTTCTAAATGAGACCTGCTATTTGTTCATTTTCTTTTAATTATGGAAAATTTCAAAACTAAATAAAAAGACACCACAGTATAATGCTCCTCATATACTTGTCACCTGGCTTTAACAATTCATCTGTACTCCTACTTCCATTCCTCCTCCCATGCTATTCTGAAGCACATTCCAGGCATATTATTTCATCTGCAATTATTTCAGTACACATTTCTAAAAAATAAAGGCTCTTAAAATTATAGACACAACATCATCACTACAATTAATAGTCAGTTATTAGTAACATCAAATATCCAATGTTTAAATTTTTTGATTCTCTATAAATGACATAGACATTTGCTATTGTTCTTTTTGAGACTGCATGTTTGAANTAAAGGCTCTTAAAATTATAGACACAACATCATCACTACAATTAATAGTCAGTTATTAGTAACATCAAATATCCAATGTTTAAATTTTTTGATTCTCTATAAATGACATAGACATTTGCTATTGTTCTTTTTGAGACTGCATGTTTGAATCGAGATGTAAATGAACGTATACATTACCACTAGTTGATATGCCTTTTATGTTTCTTTCAACCTCTAAGTTTCTTCAGCTTTATTTTTTCCTTGCAATTCATTTGTTGAAGAAATTTGGTCCTGCATATTTTCCCCACAATCTGGACTTGCTGCTTGCCTCTATGTTGTGTAATTTAACATGTTCTTTACCATGTTCTTCTGTTCCCTGTATTTCCCACAGTTCAGTATATCTCATAGTAGAGGCTTGACTAGGTTCAGCTTCTAGAAGTGTGGTTTTCTCTCTTGTAATACCAGCAAGCCATTGGTGATCAATTTCTAGATCCATCTGGGAATGCAAAATGGTGACATTCTAATAATAAGTCAACCATTCCTATTTCATTTTTTAAAACTGAAATACTTCTGTAAGGAGAAATTTCCCCAGATCTACTGTTTGGAAACTTGGCTTTAAAATAACTTGGTGTTATTTCTTGGGGGAAAGGTAACATATTGACACACTGGCAGTGACCAACTTATCCTATAAAAAGGTATAATGAATCATTTTCTTTAAGCCTGTAGAAATCCTCACCTTGAGAAAAAAGGAGAATATAACTACAACTGAGAGAGGAAGTAACTGTTGATAAAAAACCTGAGATAAAAAAACAAATAAACAAACCTGAGATATTTGGGAAGAGATGAAAGGAGAAATTTTAGTGCTTACAGGCAGTGCTTTGCTAAGTCTGTTCTTATTTGGCATATACATTCCTATTTGGAAGCTTACCTTAAGGTTTTTAATACTGTTTGCTTATTGAGGAGTCCTATATTCTTACCTCCTGCTCAGATCTCTCCTCAGGTTTTGCACAGCACTCAAAGCTGTGCCTGACATGGCTACTTTGATGTCTAAAAGACATTTCAGAGCTAACATATCTAACATGGAACTTTTAATTTCATCTCAGAATTGTGATTCAGATCTTCCCTATTTCAATAAATGGCAGCACCACCTGCCAGTTACTAAAGACAAAAAAATAGGAGTAGTCTGTGACTCCTTCTTTCCTCTAATCCCTAGAGTCAATCAATCACCAAGTGCTGTTCATTTTCAGATTATTAACTTCTTTCTCTTATCAATGTCGCTACCCTAACCCATGTCACAACTGCTGAGAAACAACTGGACTATTACAATAGTCTTCTGGCATCCATGCTGACAGGCTGGCCTTCTCTAGAACATTCTCCACAAGAAGAGAGAGTGACCTTTCTAAAAATGTCAATCAAGGATCATGAGCTGATAACTGTTGAAGCTGTGTGCTGGATTCATTATACCAATTTATTGCCTTGTTTATATGTTTGAACTTTTCCAAATTAAAAAAAAATTAAATGATGGGCATTCTATGGCAGTCCAGTAATTAGGACTTGGTGCTCTCACAGCTGAGGGCCAGGTCAGAGAACTAAAATCCCATAAGACGTGCTTTACAGCCAAAAATAATCAATTAAAAAATAAAATAAAACAAAATGTTATTCAGTTTATTTACCTTCTTATTATTGTACTTCTTAGATGACTCTTCTATTTTCTTGGAATAAAACTGAAATGTCTTACCTCAGGCTGTGAGCCCCAGCCAGCCCTCTGTTTACATGTCCAGCTTTATCTGATGCCACTCTTCCTGCCCAGGGTGCCCAGGCCATAACCAGTCAGTTCTGAGAAACCTTTAAGCTCTTTCTTATCTTAGAACATGTGTGCTTGTTACTCCCTCTACTAGAAAATGATCATTCCCTAGCTTTTTGCAAGGTTGGCTGCTCCTCTTGCTTCAGGTTTCAACAAAACTGCTCAATCTAAATTAGATCATCCTCCTTTACCATTAATCTCTATCACATTATTCTGTTTATTTTATACCTTACCACAGTTTATAAGTATCTTGTTTGTTTATATATAAATATAAGGTGAATGGCTACCCACTCCAGTATTCTTGCCTGGAGAATTCCATGGACAGAGGAGCCTGGCAGGCTTCAGTTCATGGGGTTGCTAAGAGTTAGACATGACTGAGCCTTATGCAGATGACACCACCCTTATGGCAGAAAGTGAAGAGGAACTAAAAAGCCTCTTGATGAAAGTGAAANAGTTCCTCTTCACTTTCTGCCATAAGGGTGGTGTCATCTGCATATCTGAGGTTATTGATATTTCTCCCGGCAATCTTGATTCCAGCTTGTGCTTCTTCCAGGCCAACATTTCTCATGATGTATTCTTCATAGAAGTTAAATAAGCGGGGTGACAATATACAGCCTTGGCGTACTCTGATCTGTGTATACTTGGGAACTGGTGTTTATCAACAGCACAAGGTCTTTATTGAGTTCTCAAACTGATGGATGTGGAAAAGAACATTTTTACCTGGAACCAGGTATGCTTCCTTAGGACATTTAATTGACTCTATTTTAATAGACACAGGTGTTTTCAGAGGGACCCGGGTATTCCCTCAGCAGATGCTGAGTACCCTGTTTCAGGTGTGAGGGCTGTGTGCACACTGATAAGTGGTCTAGGCACGCTGGGCTGTAAAGCTTGTGGACTGGGGCTGTCCTGGGCATGTGCTAGTCACTCAGTCCGACAGGTCTTTGCAACCCCAGGGACTGTAGCCGCCAGCTGGAGGTGGCAAGGAGGTCTCTCCCATAGAGCAGCTTGCTTTCAGACTTCTGGCCCCTAGAACTGTGACAGAATAACTTTTATGTTATTTTTTTTTAACAACAAGACATCAACAATTTTATGCTGTTTTAAGTCCAAATAAATAAACAGGTGAGTAAAATCCACATTATGAAGAGTTGCTGCTCATTCCCAAGATCTGTTCTTTATGTAATAATTTGAAAGAGATTTTTAAAGACAAAAATCCAGAAATTCCCACCGTGCTTAGGATGGACTTCTGACCATTACTTCCTAGGATCTATAGGATGCTTCAAGACCAGGCCCTCGCTCACCTTTCCTCCCGCCCTTGGCCTCACTGGCCATGCTTCAGTCACGTGGATCTTCTTTCTGTCTCAAAAGTGGCCCCAGGGACTTTGCACTTGCTAGTCTCTCTACGGAAAATGCTGTTCTTCCTAAAGACTGCCTGATATCCATGAACTAGCCTCTGCTTACATGTTACCCCCACTTGGAGACACCATCCCTGACCATCTGTTCTAAAGAATTCCCTCTTATCACAGCACTCTCTTTTATTTTCTTCAAAGCACATATCACTCTTTGAAATTCATTTCTTCTTTTTCCTTTTTACCTCCCCTCACCCCCCAATCAACATAGAGACTGCCTGTGGGCAGAGCCTTTCTCTGTTCATCCCTCCCTGGGTATCCCTGGCATGTACCTGACTGCCAGCTCCAAAGAAGGAACTCAATAAATATTATTGTTGACTCACTGAATGAATAAATTCCTGTTAATGAACTTTGGAAGTTATGAATAAAGAATGAAATTCCTGTTTGAAATTATACTTTTGGCTGTTAAACAGTCCTTCTGGAACAAGATTCAGCTTGGAGATATCACCATGGGATATGAGATCAGTTGTGCTGACGAAGGTTTTATTAACAAGCATCCAGGATGTAGCTGAGGAATATTGTGGTGTCAAAATCCTGTGCCACACTTCCCCATCACTCTCTTTCCTGCTTTCAGTCGAGTTGGATTTTCTTGAGCTGAAAGAAAAAGCTCAGAAAGTGAAACAAGACAGTAATCGAATGGTGTGTTACAGCTCAGCAGTTTGCTGGCAGCAGGGTAGCCTCCCTTACTCACAGGCACAGGGGAACCTCTGATCTGTGTGTACTTGGGAACCGGTGTCTATCGACAGCACAAGGTCTTTGTTGCGTTTTCATTAAATGATGGATGTGGAAAAGAACATTTTTACCTGGAACCAGGTATGCTTCCTTAGGACAGTTAATTGACTTTATTTTAATAGACGCAGGTGTTTTCAGAGGGACCCGGGTGTTCCCTCAACAGATACTGAGTACCTCGTTTCAGGTGTGAGGGGCTGTGTGCACACTGATAAGTAGTCTAGACACGCTGGTCTGTAAAGCTCGTGGACTGGAGCTGTCCTAGGTGTGTGCCAGTCACTCAGTCCTGTCCAGCTCTTTGCAACCCCAAGGACTGTAGCCGCCAGGCTCATCTGTCCATGGGATTCTCCAGGCAAGAATACTGGAGTGGGTTGCCATTTCCTTCTCCAGGGGATCTTCCCAACTCAGGGATCAAACCCAGGTCTCCTGCATTGCAGGCAGCTTCCTTACCTTCTGAGCCACCAGGGAAGCCCCTGACCTGTGTGGGATAGATGGAAATAATATATGCAAATATGTCAAATGCTTCATAAATGGCAACTGTATTTCTTATGTATATGGGAGGTGTGCTGTGGAAGTGAACTTCAGGCTGGCAGTGGAGGGACCGTTTGAAAGCCTGAGGATGAGAGCAGCCAGCAAATCTTCCCTCCCTCCATCCTTTTCCCTACCCCAACTCTGGCTCAGACTCATGCTGGCAGTGACTCACCCTGAGAGCAAGGGAAGGAGGAGAGGAACTTGCATATAAGAACACAGGTTTAAGGTCTGTGGAGGGCAGTCCCTTCTGAAGCATCTCATCTCTTGGTGTGATGCTCCCTGGGGTCTGACATGCACAGAAATATGCTTTTCGTTATCTGTGACCCAGTTGCTCTATAATGACTGGAGGCTGGGGCTGATGGATAGAATTGGGCTCATTCCCCCAACACTCCACAGGATCCCCTCTAAAGGGATGCCCTGGAGGTGAAAGATAGAGCCTGCACCTCTCAGCAGAGCCTGGGACTTGGCAGCTTGCTGGTGGGCCCCTCTGGCCTCACTGGTATCTCTAAGCCCTCACTGCCTTGGAGCCATCGCATCACATGTTAAATGTTCCTTATCAAGGCTCTTACTTGAAAAGCTTGGTGATAACATCTCTGAAATGAAAAGTAGGGTCTCCACTGCTGAGGATGTGATGAGTGAGTTGGAGGCAGTTTCCCAAGGGAAGGATTTTGTCTCCAACCTCTGAAATAGAATCCATTCTCACTCGGAAGATTTCTTTTAATTTCCTCAAAACCCCTCCAATCCTGATCTTCTCCCTAAGGGGAGGGCTTCCGGCGGTGAGCCCCACAGCTTCTCGAGCAATCTTTAGGTAAACACAGTGTGTGTGTTAGTCACTGTAGTCGTGTCTGGCTCTTGGCAAGCCATGGTATAGCCCACCAGGCTCCTCTGTCCAAAGAATTCTCCAGGCAAGAATACTAGAGTGAATGGCTATTTGCTTCTCCAGGGATAAAAAAATCCCCAAATTGACCATTTTAAACATTTTTAAGTGTACAGTTCAGTAATGTTAGGTATATTCCCACCATTGTGCAACACATCTCCAGGACTCTGCTTGCTTGCAAAACTGTGTCCATTAAACAATTCCCCGTTGCTCCCTACTCCCAGCCTCTGGCAAGCACCCTTCTCCTTCTTGTTTCTTTGAACTTTGACTCTTGGTATGTGTCTTGTGACTGACTTATTTCACTTAGCACAGTGTCCTCAAGGTTCGTCCATGCTGTAGCATGGGTCAGAATTTCCTTCCCTTTTAAAGGCTGTATAATATTCCACTGCGTGTGTGTACCACATTTGCTTTATCCATTTATCCATCAGTGGATGTGTGGATTGCTTCCACCTTTTGGCTAGTGCGAACAGTGGTATTTGAGATCCTACTTTCATTTCTTTCAGACGTATGTCTAGGAGTGGGATTGCTATGTCATATAATAATTCATTTTTTAAATTTTTGAGGAATCTTTGTACTGTTTTCTGTTGCAGCTACACCATTTAATAGTCTTACAAACAGTGTATGAAGGTTTTGATTTCATTACATCCTCACTGGCACTTGTTATTTTCTGTTTTCTTGATAGTAGCCATCCTTGTGGGTATGAAGCTGTATCTCATTATTGTTAAACAATGCAGTTTTATTACTTTATACTTCATATTATAATCAATATATAGATTGGTACTAATCCAAACTGATGGACTTCCCAGGTGGCTCTGCGGTAAAGGACCTGCCTGTCAATGCAGGAGATACAAGAGATGCAGGTTGGATCCCTGGGTCGGGAAGATCCCCTGCAGCAGGAAATGGCAACCCACTCTAGTATTCTTGCTTGGAGAATCCCCATGGACAGAGGAGCCTCGTGGGCTACAGTCCATGGGGTCGCAAAGAGTCAGATGTGACTGAGCGACTGAGCACGCAATCCAAACTAATAGCAGCTGTTTATTGAGTGCTCACTAAATCTTCCAAATACCTTGTGTGTGACTTACCTCTCACTATGACTCTATGAGGAAGGTTCCAGTTTTTACTCCATTTTATAGATGAGGAGATTGAGGCTCAGAGACTTTGAGTAACTTACCCAAGATCATGCAACTAGCAAAGGCTTACGTCTGGATTTGAACCGGCTGTCTGGCTCCCAGAGCATTCTCTGCCTCCTTCTTCCTAACTAACTCAGCTGTTTAAAATTCATATCCCAAGCTGACCCATATCATGGAAGGTTTAATGGACAATGAGATCCTTTCTCGAGAACAGACTTCCTTCGTAGGCTCAGGAGTGGAAGATTCCAGAATAAGGCCCATGCCACAGTTGTCATAGAAGCGTCCGGTTGCACATGGACTTCACAAACAGTGGCCAAGTCGCTTAAGCCCTTGGCTTGTAAAAAACTGGGTTTTTTTTGGCCTGAGTTCCCCTAAGTCTTGAGCAAAGAGACACATAATTTTGAATATTTTTTTCTTGGCACTATTCAGCTCCTGAATTTGGTTTGTATTCTGTATGTGTATGTGTTGGAGGGTGGGGGATGTTGCATTAATGAGTTATTATTGCATTAGAAGGTTTATTTCTTAGAGTCCCTGGATTTTCTCAAAAGCTGTGGGAGCACTGAAATGCCTGCCAGTTTAAAAATAGCTGTCAAATACAGCTTTCCCTTGATATTCTCAGGGGCTTGATTCTAGAATCTCCTGAAGATACCAGAATCCTCAGGTACTCAAATTCCTTATATAAAATGGTATAGTCTTTGCATATAATCTATGCCTATCCTCCCCTGCACTTTAAAATCACCTCTAGATTACTTGCAATACCTAGTACAATGTAAATCATGTGTAAATAGTAAATACAGTATAAATGCTGTGCCCGTGTATGTTAAATTCAAGTTTTGGTTATGGAACTTTCTGGACATGTTTTTTTAAGTGAAAGTAAATTTATTCTATAGAAAGAACATTGTCTCTCTCAGAAAGTAAGAGCCTAGAACATTAAAAAAGTATATTTTTGTTGCTTGTTTGGTTGAATCCACGGATGTGGAACCTGCAGATGCGGCTGACTATATTTGGTTTATTTTTTGTTAATCTTTATCTTATCTGATTGGGGGTGTGTGTGTGTTTTTAAAATAACACTTTAAAAGCATTGTCTGTGCTTCGCTGCACGTCATGTGGAATCTTAGTTCCCAGACCGTGGATTGAACCCGTGCATGCTACAGTGGAAGCGGGGAGTTTTAACCAATGGACCACCAGGGAAGCGCCCTAATTGTTTTTGATTAGGCCTAATATTAGTCAGGTTTCCTTTAGGGTGTTACCGAAGTGACTGCTGCCCGCAATTCCCCGTATCACTTCTAAAGTTTGCGTTGGCTTATTGTATTAACAGACTCTTCAAATTACATTAGGAAAAGTACATTGCATTATTTCAAGCCGGGGGAGCAATTCCATGCTCACATCTGCTAATCCTATTAGTAAATAATGGCCCAGAGCCCATGAAATCTGCAGGCCCCCTCCTCACTCTTGGAGATACCTGTTTACAGTTGTCTTGTTTTGACACTGTAAAATCAAATCTCCATTAAGAACTCAACTCACAGATTAATCCCCTGAAACTTTTTTTTTAAAACAAAAGATCAGAAAACCCCCATGATGTGTCATTTCCTGTCACAACATCCTGGACAGAGTTTGAAGGATGCGTTTTCTGGTGTTCT
This sequence comes from Neotragus pygmaeus, assembly GCA_006410875.1. Taxonomy (NCBI): domain Eukaryota; kingdom Metazoa; phylum Chordata; class Mammalia; order Artiodactyla; family Bovidae; genus Neotragus; species Neotragus pygmaeus. The sequence continues at coordinate 882,457 of SJYV01055119.1, forward strand.
GAGGATCACTGAACTGAGGAGTCTGAAAGAATTTGCTGTCTAGAAACAGTCTTTCCACTGGAGCTGGGGAAGGGAGGCCTTGCTCTTCCGCATCCTGGGCTCAGACCTACCTCTATGCTTAAGCTTGTGGGTTATTTAGGCACCTTCTAACTGTGTGATTTGTAAAGGAGAATATCTGCCTCATGGGAACTCTGCAAAGATTTAACAAACCGAGGTGCATCAAGGACCTGGCATAATCTGATTATCAGATGCCTTAAGTGCAGTGATTCCCAACCTTTTTGGTACCTGGAACCGGTTTTGCAGAAGACAATTTTTCCTCAGACCAGGGGATGGCGGGGATGGTTTCAGGGTGATTCAAGGACATTATATTTGTTGTGCCCTTTATTTCTATTATCATTACATCAGCTCCACCTCAGATCATCAGGTATTAGATCCCGGAGGTTGGAAAGCCCTGCTTTAAAGGACAGTTACTGTCATTGTCATTTGTTTTGGGCTGAATTCTTCTACTTTCATACATTGAAGTCTTAACCCCTGTGACCTCAGAATGTGACTGGAGACAGGGTCATTAAAGAGGTGACTGAGTTAAAATGAAGTCACTTGGGGGACCCTAATCCAGTCTGACTAGTGTCTTTGTAAGAGGAAATTTGGACATACAAAGGGTTGGCAGAGGTCCATGCTCACAGAGGAAAGACCGTGTGGACTTGGGGAGAAGGTGGCCATCTGCAAGCTGAAGAGGGAGCCCGCAAAAGAAATCAGCCCTTCCCTGCCTCCTTGATCTTGGACTTCTAGCCTCCAAAACAGTGAGACAGTAAAGGACTATTTCTTCAGCCCCCCGAGTCGGTGGTATTTTTTATGGCAGCCCTAGCAAACACATACATGATTTCATTCCTCTGATGCTGTCACAACTTCTCGAGTACCTTGTGAATGGCAATAATAATAATAATAATAATAACAACAACATTGTGTATGTCTTCTTTGTCCCATCCTTTCTGGGGTCACTGGGTCACACCGCCAGTGATGGGGGTGAGAGATGGGATGGGGAGGAGGAGGGCCGTGTGACAGCAAGCCTGCTGAAGGCACCTGCTCCTTGACGAGGCCACTCTGCCCTGCAAGAGCTGCTGGTGGGCATTTCCTAAGTGCTTCTTTCTGCCCCCTGCTTTCTTCCATCCTGTCACTTCAGGGATGTTGGACATCACGTTTCACCTTAATAATGTCACCATCTTTGAGGGAGCTCTTCTCTCCCTCCTGGGCTGTGCATGAGTCAGATGTAAGATGCTTCCCTAAGCAGATGGGCCCATTTTATTTCAAAGGCTTTACTGCCAGCCATTACTGGGAATTGGGCAGATAGAATAAGGAGTGACTAGGTTTTAGGGGAATCTTCAGCTGCCAGAGTGAGCTTCACTTCAACCCACTAAAAAGCTAGAAGAACAAAGGGATGTGCACACGAAGAATAGGGATGGTGTTAATGTCTCGTGACCGCAGTAATCCACCATGCAGTTCACAGGAGGGTCAGGCCTTCAAAGATGCTTTTGTTGGAAACTGCCCTTAGAGATTCTTTTCATTGAAGATTTCAGCAAGTTTCACTTCTGGGTTATCTGACTTGTCAGGAAGGGGTCTTGGTTATTTGTGCAGCTCTTAATGATTTCCGAGAGCCCATTCAAGTGGAAGTGGGGAGGATTCAGTTCAAAGAGCTGGGATGCTTGAGTTAGCTATTGATTTTAATAGTCTTTTGCAGCTGATAGCATTGTGCATGCAAGGTTTCTTTGAGAAAACTTCGAATAGTTTTCAGGTGGCCGGAGGAAGGAATTATTTCTGTTAGTGTTCTTTTCCAGCAGTAAGAAGGGAGAAAGAAGTGATTTGGTTGTGAATTTCTTTTCATTGTGCCTATCTTTTTAACTCTTTTTCAGCAAGGCCACCACCCTATTGTTTCACAACATTCAATGACTCACTATGGCCAGTCCTCATCCTCTTTTTCTTCCCAGGATTAGTTTCATTTAGGTCTCTCTATCTGGTCCATGGTTCTTGTTTTTCAGTTCACATGGATTCTGAAAAATAGAGCAGTCACTTAGCAAATATTTATTGGTAAATCTTTTCTGTGGGGAAGGAAGTGTTTGGTTTTTCATCCATTTCTTACAGCCTGTTAGAGAAGCAAGTTTTTTCCTCATTTAAAAAAAAAATTGAAGTGCAGTTGATTTACTATTTTGTTAGTTTCATATGTACAGTGAAGTGGTTCTGTTCTATATATATTTTCAGATTATTTTTCATTATGGGTTATTGCAAGATGTTTAATATAATTCCCTGTGCTACACTAAGTCCTTCTGGCTTATCTGTTCTTTGTGTGTGGATGAAACCATAAAGTATTTGCTTATCTATTTCATGTACAGTAGTCTTTACCAATTTTTCCCAAACTTAAAATTTTAATCCTTCCCCCCTCCTTTCCTCTTTTGGTAACCATAAGTTTGTTTCTATGGAGAAGCAGACAGTTTTGATTTACTTCTCTGTACCTGGGCTTTCTGTAGAGGCCATTGGGGGTAGGAATGAGAGTGATGGGTAGGGTGGGTATCTTTGAGCCTGGATTGAAATTGGGGTGAAGTCTGTAACCAGCCCTTGGAGCTGCAACAGCTGAGGTAGAAATGCCTGTATCCTCCTTCTGGTTTCTCACCTGGATGTGAGGGGAAGGGAGGACTTGGGGGACTTCCACGTCCAGGTTGGCGAGACTGTCCTTTGACCTTCCCACCCAAGCCTGGAACAGCAGTTGGTTACTGGATCATCGATTTTATGCTCTTCTGGGGTCAGACTCTGCATTCTTTAATCTTGGCTTCAGCAAGAAAACATCAAGAGCAAGGACTTGGAGAAAATGTGCCCCGAGCCATGCTAGTGGGTCATGAAAGCTATGTGAGTATAAAGCAGTCATGATTATATAAATCAAATAGATCCTTGAGTCTGGACAGCAGGCAGCTCAAGACTGAACAGTTCAGGAACACCACCCCCCGCCCCCTGGCCCNTTTTTTGGATGTGGACCATTTTAAAGTCTTTATTGGATATTTTTATGTTTTGGTGTTTTGGCTGCAAGGCATGTGGGAGCTTAGCTCCCTGATCAGGGATTGAACTGTACCCCTGTGTTGGAAGGTGACTTATTTTTTTTAACGTAATTTTATTTATTTATATTTGGGATCTTTCTCAGACCAGTGATCGAACCCATATCTCCTGCATTGTCAGAAAGATTCTTTACCACTGAGCCACCAAGGAAGCCCTGGAAGGTGAAGCCTTACCCACTGGACCGCCAGGGAAGCCTCATCATCAGTATCTTTTGATAGAACTAAATAAGATTCGTATGGCATTGTAGGATTTGATTGTGGACTTTTAATCCAGCACCCCTGGTGACCCTTAAGCTCTGTCTGTTTTTCGCTGGAGCTATCTTCTGAGATACACTTGCCAGGCCTTGTTAATAGTTCGTTTTTTCTGCTTTGATTTATTAGATTAGAAGCTCTGTTCTTGGCCTCCCCTGCCCTTGCTTTGTCTCCATAAAACGTTGCTATTGGGCCTTTCCCTGGTTTATTACTTTGCATTAATACCTGGCAGTTTATATTTCAGCTCTCCTCTTATTTCCTTCGCATATGATATTGCCTCTCTTTCAGAGGGCCTGGTGCTTGCTAAGAGTTTGTCGGCCTCTCATTTTTTATGTTGGTAGGTAAGGATTTGCCTTGATCAGTCCCAGCTTAGTGATAAGCAGCACAGAGAATTTGAAATGTTCGTTTTAAGCCACATGATTAGCAGAGGCAAAATGAAACGAGGGTCCAGAAATGGATGAAAAAGGGAAAAGGGGAATGACCTTCTGGTGTCTTCTGCTCTGTGGTGTCTTACAGATGTAAACCTGATTTGTGTTTGACTCAGTGTTTCTCTGTGAAGCAGTAGAAGGGATTATGTGAGCTGAGAGAGAAGCATTCAACAGGAAAGGGGTAGAGGAATAAAATGCCATGATGATTATGGTGCTGGATCTATTGAAGTTAGAGATACACTTTCCCCCACAAAACATGTTTTGGTAGAAGAATTATAGATCCTTTGCATTGCCAGGTTTCAGTTGGGTGACAAAGCTGAACAGTCATTTTTTTGTGCTGGGCTGGTGGGGGACTCATTCATCCAAAGGGTTTTAGCTTTTAGTGCATCTGATTCCCTGTGGTAAGGAAGGAGAGGAACTGAACTGTTGCAGCAGGCTGGCCAGTTAGTCTAGGATGTTAGGAAATGAAATGGGGGGAGAGTGAATTCCCTGGTGGTTCAGTGGCTAAGACTCTGAGCTCCCAATGCAGGGAGCCTGGATTTGATCCCTGGTCCAATGGCAACCCACTCCAGTACTCTTGCCTGGAAAATCCCAGGGGCAGAAGAGCTTGATAGGCTGCAGTCCGTGGGGTCGCGAAGAGTCAGACACGACTGAGCGACTTCACTCTCAATTTTCACATTCATGCATTGCAGAAGGAAATGGCAACTCACTCCACTGTTCTTGCCTAGAGAATCCCAGGGACGGAGGAGCCTGTACATCTATGGGGTCGTACAGAGTCAGACACGACTGAAGTGACTTAGCAGCAGCAGCAGCAGCAAGAAACTAGATCCTATATGCTGCAACTAAATGTGTGCATGCCGCAACTAAAGATTCTGCATGCTGCAACCTGGCACAGCCAAATAAGTAAATCTAAAAATTAAAAAATGCGGGGAGGTTCCTCAGATTCTGCTCTCTGGAGGGTCCCAGGTGGGAAGGTAGGTTTGATTGAGGGGTTGAATAGAGTCCTTTGATTCTATCCCTAGTGCAGGGCTGACATTCAGTGTAAACAGGGCCTGTTGATCAGGATGCTTCATTCCTCTCTGAGTCCTTGAGGATCAGAAAGGCTCTGAGCTTCTCAGACTTCGGGAGAGAGGGGCAGAAAAGTGGAGCAGCTTTTCAGAGCATTCTGGAAGAAGAGATGAGACCACGGTCTGGAGTTGGAGTAGAAAGATGCTCGAGATAGTTCTCTCCCCTTCTTGCCTTCATAGCTGGACTGTGAGTCCATCTGTCTTCTGCAGGTTTCCTGGCCTTGATTGTAAAGCCAGCACCTAGGAGTTACCAGGGAAGGTCAGGTGTTAGCACATACCTTGGATGGATACATAGTGGGGCCTGGGACCCAGCAAGTAGCAGGAGGGCACTTCCAAGTCCCTGGAGGCAATAACTTTGCTGGGTGGTCTTGTAGAGGCACCAGGCGGAAGGTACTGGACTCAAGTGCTTTTCTCCTTGGGGAATGTGGTCGAGAGTTGGATGGTCACATCCTCAGTTCCAGTCTTCTCCCGACCACTAGAACTAGATTCTTGGCTTTGAGTGAGTCACTTAAGTGTGCAGGTACTCAGCTGACCTGTAAAATGGGCTTAGGTTGGGACAGGAAGTGCCAACCTGAGAATTCAAATCATCTCAGACAGGAAAAGTGCTCAGTCCCAGGACTGGCCAGTCGCGCTGGCCTGGAGGGAGTGAACTTGTAGTTACAGTCTGCACTTGTTGAGGTCCTTCAGGTGCCCCCAGATGCGGGAGGAAGGAGCCAGCCTCCCCCTTGGAACACAGGCCGAGTCTTAAGTGCCTTCTACCAAACCCTGTGTCGGGAAGATCCCCTGGGGAAGGAAATGGTAATCCACTCCAGTTTTCTTGGCCTGGGAAACCCCATGGACAGAGGAACCTGGTGGGCTACAGTCCACGGCGTCGCAGAGTCAGATACGACTTAGAGAGTGAGCAACAGCAGCAGTCCAAACTTTGGTGTCAGTCATGGGAAAGTGTTCCAGACCCTCGGCTCCTGCCAAACTCCTGACCTTCCCGTCTCTCCCTCCTCCCACGACACTTCTGGGACCTCAGCTGCTCTTCCCTCTTCCTTCTAAGTGCACGGTTTTTACGATACACTGGAATGACCAGGTGACTCAGCTGATGGAGATACACTTGTCAGAGTACCTGTCGGTTGCTATGGGGCAAAAATACCCCCCAAACAGAACTCCTGTCTTCTCCCCAGATTGCTCTGTCATTCAATTGAATGGAGATCATTTGATTAGTGAGTGATAATTTCCATCTGCCCTGCAATCAGTCTTTGAACTTTTGAGCTCCACCCTCTGCATGTGTGAGACAATTAACATGAGAGCTCCCTGGGAGGCAGCATGGTGCTAAATCAGGCAGCTGGCAAACTATACAGTTCAGACTCTCACGTGCCTGTGAGATGAGGTGGAGAAAGGAGAGAGCAAGGGTGCTCATCAGGAAAGAGTTCCTGAAGGGAGTACAACAATGGAAATGGAAAAATCTTATGTTAAACTCCCCAGCTTCCTGAGGCCCAGACCCCAGGAAGGGGAAAGTGTGAGGCAGCTCCTTATATTGAATCAGGAAAGTAAGGATCTTATCAGCACCTCTCAAACTGGATGCAAGAGGCTGGGGTAAGACCGAGGATTCTGCATTTCTGACAAGCTCCCTGGTGATGCTCCTGGTCTGAGGACCACCCTTGGTGTAGTCAGGTCTTAGATCGGGGTCCCCAGCCTCCAGTTTCTGATGCCTGATGATCTGAGGTGGAGCTGATGTAATAATAATAGAAACAGAGTGCACAGTAAATGTAATGTGCTTGAATCATCCTGAAATCATCTCCCCCAATCCTGGCCCATGGAAAAATTGTCTTCCACAACCGGTCCCTGGTGCCAAAAAGGTTGGGGACCACTGTCTTAGACGGTAGATCGGGCATTACCTGCAGGTCTGTATCATGTGATTAGAGGTATAGGTACACAAGGGAAAAGGAACCATTGGCACATGAGATTAACACGAATGTTTGCCAAGCATCCCACGGTGGTGAGTAGCATGGCATGGACTCCACCTCTGTCACTTCCTAGGTGTGGAACTTTGGTGTCTTAGTCTATTCCTGCTGCTCTCACAGAACACCGCACACTGGGTAGCTTATATACAGCCAATGGCTCTCTCCCAGTTCTGGAGTCTGGAAGTCTGAGATCAGGGTATCAGCATGGTCAGGTGAGGGCCGTCTCCTTGGTTCATAGCTGGTGCTTCCTAGCTGTGTCCTCCTCTGGCAGAAGGGACTGGGGATCTTTCTGGAGCCTCTTTTATGAGGGCCCTAATCTTATTCCTAAGAATTCCACCATTCTGATCTAAGCATCTCTTCAAGGCCCTGGCTCCTAATGCCATTATCTGTAGGAGTTACAATTTCAGCCTATGAATTTTGGAGGGACGCAGACCTTCAGGTCGTACACCCTGGACAAGTCTTTAACCCTCTCAGAACTTCATTGTTGTTGTTTAGTCGCTAAGTCGTGTCAGACTCTCTTGCAACCNCTAAGCATCTCTTCAAGGCCCTGGCTCCTAATGCCATTATCTGTAGGAGTTACAATTTCAGCCTATGAATTTTGGAGGGACGCAGACCTTCAGGTCGTACACCCTGGACAAGTCTTTAACCCTCTCAGAACTTCATTGTTGTTGTTTAGTCGCTAAGTCGTGTCAGACTCTCTTGCAACCCCATGGACTGTAGCCTGCCAGGCTCCTCTGTCCATGGGATTCTTCAGGCAAGAATACTGGAATAGGTTGTCATTTCCTTCTCCAGGGGATCCTCTCAAGCCAGGGATTGAACCTGCATCTCCTGCATTGGCAGGCAGATTCTTTACCGCTGAGCGACCAGGAAAACCCTCAGGGTCTCATTCATTGCCCACTTGCAGATGGGGGTATTAATTAATGCCAACCTTCAGAAGTGTGTATGGGGTTAGGAGTAAAAAGACAAATCTGTGTGAATGCTACAACAGCTCCTGGCCCACGTATAGCAGCCAACTAGGTTCTTCCCATCATCTTATCTGGGAACACCTCTGCAGTACTCTTGCCCGGCAAATCCCATGGATGAGGAGCCTGGTAGGCTGCAGTCCAGGGGGTCGCTAGGAGTTGGGCACGACTAAGCGACTTCACTTTCACTTTTCACTTTCATGCACTGGAGAAGAAAATGGCAACCCACTCCAGTATTCTTGCCTGGAGAATCCCAGGGACGGGGGAGCCTGGTGGGCCGCCCTCTATGGGGTCACACAGAGTCAGACACGACTGAAGCGACTTAGCAACAGCAGTTGCTTAATCGGACTTGACCAGGGAGACTCTCGTCCTGTGGCCCTCTGTCCCCAGCACGAACTCCAGGACTTTGAAGCTCGTCTCCTCTCACCTGGTTCATGGCAGGGCTGCCTTGATCCTCCCCCAGAATTCTGGCACCTGGGGCCCACTTAGACCTCTAAGCCCTTTCTCTGTTTCAGGAACTGATAGGAAAAGTCAAAAGGAAGGGCAGTGACTGAATGGATGAGGATTTATGGGAAGAAAAAGAAAATCTTTGTAAAGAAAGAAAACACGGTTGGGTAGATTCATGAATTAAAAGTGGTAAAACACTTTTGGGCTCAACCTACTGTTTTTGAGCTCAGAACGCCCACGAGTTGCTTTTCTGTAGGACAGAGTCTGCGTCTAGTAACTTGGTGTATAACTCTAAGAAATTGCAGGTCTGTTTCTGGGACCAGGTGGCATGGTGGTCCTGGCTTCTGTTTACACCCTTGGGGGTGTTGACTGAATATTAAAGTTGGTTCAGGAAGGTTCCCTTCAGAGGGCTGTTGTTATTTAGTTGCTAAGTCGTGTCCAATTATTTGCCGTCCAGTGGACTGTAGCCTGCCAGACTCCTCTGTGCATGGGATTTTCCAGGTAAGAATACTGGAGTGGGTTGACATTTCCTTCTCCAGGGGATCTTCCTGACCCAGGGATTGAACCCAAGTCTCCTTCATTGGCAGGTGGATTCTTTACTCCCAAGACACCTGGGAAGGCCTTCCTTCAGATCCAGGAAATAAAAAAGCAACAAGATGGGGCCTCTAGGTTTTTTAGAAATGAACCCGGTACCCTTTCCTCCTTAAGTGCTGAGTGTCCAGGGCTCTGAACCCCAGTTCCCTCACCTGTAAGATAGAGGTGCTCAGGCTGCCTTGGAGCCTGGCTGAGCTGGGGTGAAGGAGATGGTGCACATGTGTTGGATGTCCTCCGTAAATGTCAGCTGTCTTTTTGACTTTGCTGAGAATCTTTGGCCGAGCATGCTCTTGCTTAGGATGTGTTTCCGGCCCCCTGGCATCTTCCCTGGGCTGCCCCACATACCCAGGGGCATCCTCTGCAATCAGTGTCTCCCTGCCTGGACAANTGTACTGTTGCTGTCTCTTATACACATCTTTGACTTTGCTGAGAATCTTTGGCCGAGCATGCTCTTGCTTAGGATGTGTTTCCGGCCCTCTGGCAACTTCCCTGGGCTGCCCCACATACCCAGGGGCATCCTCTGCAATCAGTGTCTCCCTGCCTGGACAATCTTTGCTGTCCTGTGCAGTGTAAGATATCAGCACCTAGGAAGAGTTAGTGGAGAGAAGTTACTAGGGAGAGTCAGTAACTAGGAAGGACCCGCTCCTCCGGGCCTGCGTTAGCACCGAGTGCAGCTCGGAGAAATTGTCTCACACGTGTGTCTCCTTTCCCAAGATTGCCCGTGGCTGGAGCAGCCCTGCCTCACCTGACTCCCCCGACTGTGGTAATGAAATTAGCGTCAGGTTCCACTGCGCTCAAGATAGTCCAGCCCCACAGGCTGCCTTCAGTCCTGCCAAGTGCCCTGCTGGAGGTGCTGCCGAGGTGTGTCCACAGTGCCTGCTGGGGCCTGGAGTGTGGTTCCTGCTGGTCAGATCTCAGTTGGGGCAACCTGAGGATTCCCGGACTTCCGGTAGGTGACATGGGTGGGTGGGGAGGAGGCCTGAGTCATTGACCATGAAGATAAAATCTTGGAATTCGGGGCCTCTTGAAATGTTCTGGTCTAGCGCTTCCTAAAAACCAGTTCAGGGATAGGGTGCCTTAGAGCATCTGGAGGAACTTGTTAGAAAAGCAAATCCCATGGGGTGGGGTGGGGAGGGCACCCCTTAATCTATATTTTAAAAAATATTTGTTTGGCTCTGCCAGGTGTTGTAGCATGTTGGATCTTTAATTATAGCATGTGAAATCCAGTTCCCTGACCAGGCCCCCTCCATTGGAAGCTCGAAATCTTAGCCACTGGACCACTAGGGAAGTCCTGTTGTTAAAAAAACAACTCCTGGGTGATTCGGGTATGCAATGAGGTTTGGAGGAACCCTGCCTTGGGAGCCCTGCTTTATTGGTGGTGAGGCTGGATTCAGGGGCACAGACCTGATTCTGTCACTCCCAGCTCCACCGGCCAGGCAGTGACAGACCTGGAACCCAGTCCCCAGAACTTAGAAGTTCTTTTTTTGGCTAACACATCCCTGGGACACAGGCCTCCACTTTGTGCACACAAACCTCTGCTCCATGCCAGAAATTCAGCCTAACAGAAAAGTACCCTCATCTAGCCAGTGGATCTCAGTTGGGGGACTATGAACATTGGATACAGCTGTAGATCTTTTCAGTCATCATGACTTGGATGGGGAAAGAGGAGTTACTACTGGCATCTAGTAGGTATACTGGGGTGAACACCTTATGCTGCACAGGACTGCAAAGAATTAGCCAGCCCCAAACGTCAGTAGTGTTTGGGCTGAGAAGCGCTGGTTTAGGTGAATGCTTCTCAGACTTAACTGTGCACTTGGTCCTGATTTCATAGATCTTGGGTGCGGCCTGAGAGTCTGCATTTCTAACATGCTCCTGCCCTTCTGGGGACCACTCTGTGTATAGCAAGTGTTTTTACTGCAGTTGATTTCAGGGTGACTCCAATGTGGGTTGGAATCACAGCTCTGCTACTTAATTAGCTATGTGACCTTGGGCAAGTTAACCTCTCTACGTTTAAGTTTTTTTTATCTGTAAATTGCTTCCCAGGTAGCTCAGTGGTAAAGAATCTGCCTCCAAGTGTGGGAGACGCAGGTTCAATATCCCTGGGTTGGAAAGTTCTCCTGGACGAGGAAATGACAACCCACTCCAGTGTTCTTACTTGGAGAATCCCTTGGACAGAGGAGCCTGGCAGGCTACAGTCCATGGGGTCACAAAGAGTTGGACATGACTTAGCGTCTGAGCACAACACACACAGTCTGTAAATTGGGGATAATATTACTTAGGCTCAAATGAGATAATATCTGTGAAGAGGTTGGCTGTGGCAAGCAGTCCATAAGTGTAGCTGTTATTTTCATTATTATCATTATTATTATTTGCTTAGCAATTCAGCTCTGTTTCTATAGTGTCTCATTATTTACCTACTTTATGCTTAATGCTTTGCTAAAATAGGATTAGTGGGAAGGAGATACAAGAGATTATGATAGTGAACTATAAAGACAGCTAATGTCAATTTCCCTTGTAAGTCGCCCTACCTTTGGCACTGGTGAGAACTGAGGCTAGAATAGATGTAAAATCAACAGTGTTCTTCACTTCCATGGAACACATTTTTACTACACTTACTCATCAAAAATAAGTATGATAAGAACTTCCTAAAAATAAGGTGCCTGTTTTCTGAGTTTTCATTCTAACAGTGGCTTTATGGGTAATAGAGAAACATGACAAGTGAACATAGGTACCCAGTTTTATCAGCTTTTGAAAATATTGAAGTTCATCTAGCTTATGAGAATTTCAGAGCAGGTTTAGAGCTTGGGGTTGATCTTTGTTCAAAGCCCTATATTGCCAGGTATTAGCCATGTGACCTGGGAATTATTTAGCATCTCAAAGGCTCAGTTTCCTCATCACTAAAATGGAAGAAAAATTGTACCCACTTCTAGAGTTGAAATGAGGCTGATGTGAGATGATGCATAAATTGCCTGCTGACTGTGGACCAGATTGTTCTAGGCCTGCCTTGGAAGGTCGTCTCTTGGAAGACTGTTTCCAAGAGTGAGTGCGTTAGAACCATGTGGGAGACTTACTGTGATGAACTTAAAACTAACCTCCTTCCTTAGGTAGTCTGATTCGTTAGGGCCAGGCTCAGGAACCTGCACGGCAAAGCAGCAGCCCAGGGGATTCTGTACTGTGTGCCGCTTTGGGAAACGCAGTCCTGGTGCTGACGTTAGAGTGGTCACATTGAGTACCATGGTGCCCAGCAGAGATGGAGAACACACAGGAAACCTGGGCAGGCAGAGGGGTACGAGGACACAGTAACTCCGGAGAGCTGTTCTGACAGACCTTTTGTTTTGGCAGAGGCTTCTGCGTTCTTGGCCAAGCCATCATTCATTACTTGGAAAGAGGAGGGAGAATGGGGAGGGGAGAGGGACAAATGCAGCTGGCTGTCAGAACAGTTGACCTCCAAATGGGATAACCTCGGAGTCGGGCTCGAGCAATCTGGAAGCAAGAAGTGGAGGTGAGGGAAGTGAGAGCAGAGGCACGTGCGGGAGGCGTTTCTGCAGGTTGCGTGGTAAATGTGGAAAGATGATGGAAAGCTTGGCAGTGGGTGAGCCTGGAGGGGGGCTGGGTGGACAGGAAGCCCCTCTCGGCTCCAGGTGCAGCTGTTACCAAACCAGACTCGAGTCTCCTTGCCTGACGCACAGCAAGGCCAATCTACTGACGCCCGTTGCGGAGGAGGAATGCACCGTGTTCACGGCAAGGCTGGTGCCAAGCAAGGAGAATGGGCAGCTCGTGCCCTGAAGACTCGAATTCCCCGATAGCTTTCAGGGAAGGGTTTTTAAAGGCAACATTTAAGCCAAGGATTGTGGCTCCTGGATTTTCTTTTGATTGATGGGTGGTGTGGTAACAGGATGGTGCTTTTTGAAATCTCCATCATCAACCTTCTGGTTCCAGCCTATTTGGGATCTCGTGCTTGTGGTCAGCATGTAGTCATCATCTTCCACTGGGTTGTGGGGGAGGTCTTAGTTTATGCAGAACTCAAAAATATGCATCAGATTATTATCTGTAGCCTTTCAGGTAAAACTAGGAGTCCTGGGACTCTGTTAACTGCTTGTCTGCTTTTTGGAACTCAGGCCAAAACAAAGAGGAGGAGACATGGAGGGACTTTTGTACCCAGGAAGGCCCAGCAGGGTCTTGCTTGGTTTCATCTCCACCTTTTCTTTAATCCTCCTTAATCCAGAGGGTAACAGGGATGGAAAGGAAAGGGAATAAAGTTTTGGATAGAGGGGTTAATCATAAACCCAGCAGGGGAATTCGGTTTTAGGGGGACTTGGTTTCAGTGGCTCCAAGGAGGCCTCTTTGGAGGACCAGGATGTGAGCTGTGACAGGGTGGAGCAGGGAGAGGCAGGGAGAGCTCGGGTGGAGAGCAGACGGTCCCCATCACTGCCAGCACTAAGTCATGACCAGAGGAAGGTGAATGGCGCCAGTTAGCAGGAAACCCAGGATCCCTTCTCCCAGCTTGCAGGCCCCACCTGGAGCCCAGGCTGAACACTTTGCCTTTTTAGATAGAGAGTCAACTCTTACTGCTTTATAGCAAGAAGTTATGGTGAACGGAATGGATAGGAGCAGAGATTATAGAGTCACTGCCTGCTTTCAGATTCCAACTTTGCCATGTATAAGCTGTGAAATCTTTTTTCTTTTTTAAATTTATTTTTGGCTGCACTGGGTCTTCGTTTCTGTGCACGGATTTTTAGTTTTGGGCTTCAGTGGTTGTGGCACAATAGTAGCATTCACGGCTGACACAGGACAATGGGCTCCAGGGATAGGCACATTAGAGGAAGCCCCACAGCCAGTAGGGGCTCTTAGAGGCTTATAAATGAATTCTTCATGACTTACTGTATTACATAAGGTAACCCTAGCTTCTATAACAGAAATCTCCAGGTCACGGTAAATGAAAGCAAGAAGAGCTTCTCACTTACGCACCAGTCTAGAGGAGGAGTTCCTGCTGGGGTGTTCCATTTGGTGTTTCAGGGACCCAGGCTCCTTCCGTCTTGTTGATTGGCCGTTTTTCCACACAAGGCACCCAAGGTCACTCTGAAGGTCATCTCCTTTTTTTTTTTTTTTTAAGACAGCCAGCCAGAGAATAAGGACATTGAGTTGACTGAACCAGGCCTGGAATTGGCTCCCATCACTTCTGCTCTCATTCTGCTGGCCAGAGCTTAGTCTCCATGGGGGCAGACAAATGTAGTAACTGTATGTTCATTGCCTATTTAGCAAGACTTCCCATGATAGTTTTTATGCAGCATCTTTTTTTTTTAATACCTTTGTCTGATTTTCTGCTGTGAAGCCCATTTTAACCAAATCCTACTTCATTTCATGCAACACTTGGTGTTGATCTGCGAGCTCTGTGACAAAATGAGCGTCTTGGACCGGGAAGGAGGGGTTGGAGAATGTGAGCTGCTGCTTGTGATTTATGCTTTTCACTCTACTCTTTTCTAGAACACAGTGAATTTTTAGGGTACATGTTTGCATATATGGTGATGCTGGCTGGCAGCTACAGGGACACAGTGCTCATTTTGCTTGGTTTAAAGCCTTTGCGATCAAGGATGGTGACGTGTGCTTTTGGGAGCAGGTTTTAACCTGCAGGGAGCTGGTGACTACTGACTTTAGTGACTGCAGCAAAACTTTGTTTCTTTTTCTTCATCGTGGAACCATAAAATAGGTGGGGTGGAGGCTGGACATTAAACACAAGCGTCTCACTTTAAAGAAAACCTCTTGCGTTAGATGTGCTGCCGCCATCAATCAAAGCACTATGGGACATGGGTTTTCCAGGCTTTCTGTGTGGAATTTCATGGCCAAGAAGCTGGACAGGAACTTCCCTCCTGGTCCAGTGGTTAAGAAAGCTGCCTGCAGTGCAGGGGATGTGGGTTCAATCCTTGGTCAGAGAGCTGAGTTCCCACATGTCACGGAAGAGTTAAACCTAGGTGCTTCAGCTACACCTGAGTCCTGGCCCTCTTGAGCATGCGTGCCACAACCAGAGTCTGTGCACTGCAAGGAAAATTCTGCATGCTTCAACTAAGAACTAAGACCTGATGCAGCCAAATAATTACATGAATAAATATTAAAAAAAAAAAAAAGTTGGACCAAGTGCCAGAGAACCCTTGATTCAGTCATTCTCTAGTCTCATAGAGTTTGCAGCTTAATTTCCCTTCTCTCCAAAAAAACCAATTTTCGCAGGTTCTGTTTAGGAATAGAATCTCTTTCCCCTTCTCCCACTGCTTCCCTCACCTCCCTTCAGAAAAGCAGGTGCTCACTTCTTTCCATCGATTAAGAAATTCTGTTTGTGAGTTCCATCTGGTCAGGAAAGCTTATTTGATACTTAGACATCAAGATGCCAGTTTCTGCTTCAGGCTTTTTTCTACCAATTTTTGCTTTTTCTCAGATAGGGGCTGTGCTGTATGTTGTCACAGAGTTTTGCCAATGTTCTTCCAAGTCTCCTGTTTTTCAGTGAGTCTGAATCCATATCATGTTAGAATAAATATCAGTACAGTAGACAGTGGTATAGTTGGACCACGCATTGTCAATTTCATGACTTTGTATAGTTTGCAGAATGTTATGCCACCTTGTCTCAATGGTAACATGGTTTTGAAAAATTAACACTGTGGAACCGAGATATTAAGGTTGGTAAGTTTCCTAGTCAATGGAAGGGAATGAATTTGGCCAGAGTCTGTGATCTTATGGGGATTATTTATCCTTACTGAGCTTCTGTTTCTTCACTTAGAGACTTAAGTCTAATGTACATTCCTTGTCGGGGTTGTTGGGAGAATGTATCTAAGGTTCAACTGTGATTCGGAGAAGGCACTGGTGACCCACTCCAGTACTCTTGCCTGGAAAATCCCATGGACGGAGGAGCCTAGTGGGCTGCAGTCCATGGGGTCTCTAAGAGTCCGACACAACTGAGCAACTTCACTTTCACTTTTCACTGGCATGCATTGGAGAAGGAAATGGCAACCACTCCAGTGTTCTTGCCTGGGGAGTCCCAGGGACGGGGGAGCCTGGTGGGCTGCCGTCTGTGGCGTTGCACAGAGTCAGACACGACTGACATGACTTAGCAGCAGCAGCAGCAACTGTGATTAATGTTCACAGGATTCAGTAAGTGTTAATTATTTATTATTATTAATATGAAATCACAATCAGTGAGAGATTTAAAAATGGCCATAGTGGAAATAAAATGAAATAAATATCAGAAGCAGGGATTTTTCTGGTATAATTATGTGTTACAATGATCTACATCATCCTTTATGGAGACAAATCTTCTGTAGTAACTGGTACTTGTGGTATCATTTTAAAGTGCCTATTGTTTCAATTCCACAATTGTTTACTTAGCACCTATGGTGTTTCAATGCTCTGTGGAACTGTTTGGTTGAAAAAAGGTGGGACGGAGTTAACGAGGTAAGACAAGTGCTCTCCCTCTAAGACCTTATCGGAGTGATCTGTGCCCCAGTTTGGAGCAGTCCTGGTTTATTGTGGTTGTTTAGGCATAATGTTTTATAGTGCCCCTTTCATTTCAAAAGTATCCTGTTTGGGGAAACCAACTATATGGTCACTAATAACAAACCTAGACAGCATATTAAAAAGCAGATACAATACTTTGTTGACAAAGGTCTGTCTAGTCAAAGCTATGGTTTTTCCAGTGGTCATGTGTAGATGTGGGAGTTGGACTATAAAGAAAGCTGAGTGCCGAAGAACTGATGCTTTTGAACTGTGGTGTTGGAGAAGACTCTTGAGAGTCCCTTGGACTGCAAGGAGATCCAACCAATCCATCCTAAAGGAAATCAGTCCTGAATATTCATCAGAAGGACTGATGCTGAAATACTTTGGCCACTTTATGCGAAGAACTGACTCATTACAAAAGACCCCAATGCTGGGAAATATTGAAGGTAGGAAGAGAAGGCGATGACAGAAAACGAGATGGTAGGAAGGCATCACTGACTCGATGGACATGAGTTTGAGCAAGCCCCGTGGTTGGTGGTAGACAGGGAGACCTGGCGTGCTGCAGTCCATGGCGTCACAAGGAGTTGGACATGGCTGAGCAACTGAACTAATAATCTGTTATTGAGACAGAGGGAGTTCAGAGAGGAGGACTGTTGAAGCACTGACTGAACAGGAAGGAGCAAGATGAAAGCTATTCTTCAGTGAGCTGAGTCCAGGCTAGAGTTAGGACCACAGGGAGGAGGTAGAGGAAAAGGCATTTTGGAGCCAGAATAAGTGCTTCCATGGGATCGATAGAAACTGAATCTGAAATGCCGTGTTGAATTCCAGAGTATGAAGAACCAGGCTTAGGTACCCAGGCTTTTTTGGTTTGGGTTTCATCCATCAGTTGGTCCCCACATTTTTGTGGAGGCCCTAACTATTAGGTTTAGCTTTTGCCTAAAGAATTCCCTAGCAAGATGAGGGAAGGACGCCTACTGCCTGCATGCCGAGTTATTGCCCTGGTTTTTATGGCCATTTCCCTTTTCCTTCCTTTTTCCTTTTTAACTCTGGGTGCTCAGGTCCTCAGGTGTGAAGCTCAGGGTTACTTTTGATTTTCCACCAGGGGTTCAAAATGACCTGATTCCTGAGTGGAGGTGGGGCAGGGTAGTTAACTCTCCCTTGACAGAGTGTTTGAAATTAGAGGGCTTTTTGTGTGTGTATGTGTGCCACGTCTCACATACATAGAAAGAACACTGGTTACAGTAGATTTGAGAAGTATTATAAAATGATATGTCCATGTGTCCGGAGGTAATAACCTTAGAAATAATGCAGAATACAGTTCAGACTTTTTAGATGTGAATTTTTTCCCCCGAGTGTTTGCCTTTGGTTTGAGTGTCTTAATTACCGTTCAGGAAACCTTTAGGAAATTAAGGTGGAAAAAGTCACGCCTGGCTTAGGTATTAAAATATAATACTAAGTGTTTATTGTGGAGGCTTCACCTTTAGAATTCCTATTTGCAGTCCTGCGCAGCACAGCCAATTTTCTGTGTCGTTAACTTTTTCCTGTAATGCCAAAGGGCAGGCAGGAGGCTGCTGGTATCCACATTTTCTTTCTCCGAGGCGAGTTGAACAACCATCTGTGCTGTGAAATGGATGATGTACAGTTGCCCTCTTGATTTGGCATTTGTGTGGGGGGTGGGTTTTTTTTTTTTTTTGCTGCACTGCAGGGCATGTGGGATCTTAGTTTCCTGATCAAGGATTAAACCTGTGCCCCCTGCAGTGGAATCGCAGAGTCTTAACTACTGCACAAGCAGAGAAGTCCCTGGTATTTGTGTTATAATACACACATCTTTGCTGATGCTCCCTTCGCCAGAATGTTCCCTGCTAATTCTCTGAAACCAAAAATGGCAGCCAGTATGGAAAACAGTATGGAGATTCCTTGAAAACTAAAAATAGGGTGACCATATGAGCCAGCAATCCCATTACTAGGTATATATCTGGAAAAGATGAAAACTATAATTCAAAAAGATATATGCACACCAATGTTCAAAGCAGTAAACTTACAATAGTCAAAACATGGAAGCAACCTACATGTCCATTGACAAATGAATGGACAAAGATGTGGTATATGTACATGCTTTGGAATATTACTCAGGCATAAAGGAGAATGAAGCAATGCCACAAACAGACTTACAGACGTAGAACAAACTTATGGTTACTGAAGGGGAAAGGGTGGAGAGGGAGGGATGAATCAGAAGTGTGGAATTAACAGGTACTATATATAAAATAAACAGCAAGGACCTACTGTATAGCACAGGGAACTATATTCAATATCTTTAATAACCTGTGATGGAAAAGAATCTGAAAAAGAATCTCTTATCTATCTATCTATAATGTATAATGGAATCACTTTGCTCTGTACCTGAAACTAACACAACATTGTGAATCAACCTATACTTCAGTTTTAAAAAATGAAAACCAATAATGGATTAATCGAGGTCTTTGTATCCATACTGGCGAAGATTTGTAACAGTCTGTTAGGTGCAGAAAGAATTCTGGCAGTGGAGTGAAAAGGCCAAGCCCAGTGACTTCAGATACGTCATGCCAGGCCTCAGAGGTAACCTGAGAGAGAGAAAGAGTGAAGAACCCCCCTTCCAGCATTGTCCTGAGGACGGATGAGGGGATGATCGTGAAAGGACTCGGCCACCCCCAGGGTGCAGTGTTTTGTTTTTTTTAATGAATCACCGAATTCACAAAGATCTAGAACAAGGAAGAGGAAACAGTGGCCCACGTGCCACATGTGGCCCATCTCCTCTTCTCTCTTGGCCTCTCGAGCCAAGAATCATTTCACATTTTAAAAAATAGTTGGGGGGAAAATCGTAGAAGAATAACATTTCCTGACACATGAAAATTCCATGCAATTCAAATTACCAGTGTTCTTAAAGTGTCGTTGGAACCAAGCCCTGCGTGCTCGTGTATGGATCTTCTGTGGCTGCTTTTGTATGACTGTGGCCGAGTCGAATTGTTGATCCAGAGACAGCAGGGCTGAAAATGTTAGCCTGACCCTTTACAGGAAGAGGTGCGCCAACCTCAGTCTAGAGCGGTGATTGCTGTAGCAAGATGAAGCAAGTTCTGCACAGAGGTCCTTGGCCTGATGCGGCTACAGCTTGGGGAACGCTGAAACCCTCAGCTTCCTCAGCAAGACTCCTAAGCTAGTTTATTTGCTCGTTCATTCATTCTTTCACCAAATATCTTGAGTTCCGGCCGTGTATCAGACATACCAATGGGTGGTGCGGAGAAAACAGTTAAGGGACACGGAAAAAAGATCCTGCCCTCAGGGAGCTTCCAATCTGCTGGGAGAAATTAGACAAATACTACACAGGTCAAGGTACTTGTCATGTCAGGGTGTGAGCAGCGCTCTGAGGAGAGGTGAGGGTGGTGGGAAATGCGGAGGAGGTGATCTGTGAGCCCTGAGCACACGCAATGGGATGGAGGCAGTGAGGCAGAACTGCCCAGCAGAGGGAAAAGCCAGTTGCAAGACCTTGGGAGGGAAGCATTGGAGAAAGTGGAACTAAGCAAGGTGTGCACAATGGGGGTTGTTTATTTTCAGCACTGATCACAGAGCTTGGTCATCTGATTTATGGTTATGTTCAAATAGTGTCTATTGTCCTCTTCGGGCACATTAGAAAGCGAGAAGGGGGCTGATACAGTGCAGTGGATAAGAGAGGAAGTTCCAGGGTGGGACTTTTCAACGACTGTGCTATTGACATTGAGGTCTGAACAATTCTTTGCTGTCCTGTGCAGTGTGGGATTGGGTGGTATTCCAGGCTTCTCCCCACTGGATCCCAGTAGTGATCCCCCAGTTGTGGCAACCAAAGGTGTCTCACAACAGTGTTACACATCCACTGGGGGCAAAATCACCCCTACTGAGAACCACTGCTTTGGGGTTAGGTTGCTTGTGGGCTGTGTGACTTTCAACGAGTTACTTACCTTCTCTGGGCCTCCGTTGTATTATCTGTAGAGTGAAAGCATTACCTCCACCTGGCATCCCAGGGCTGTTGAAGAGTTTAAAGGGGGAGTGCACCCAGGGGAGCTTGGTGCTTGGTGTGGCCCAGGCCCTTGCCAGGCATTAGCTGGGGGAGCAGAGACCTCAGCTCTCGTTTTCCTCTCATTTACCTTATTCTGCAGTTGAGAACACAGTGTCTGTTCTTGTCTTGGTGAGGGAATTGTGTTCATGAGATTGGCTCATATCCTTTTGTTAAAGTACAAGCCACCAAAATGTCATTTTGGGGTTTTATTTTCCCATTTAATGATCACCATCCTTCATGTGTGGCTGCTGTTTGACAGCTTCCAAATTGACCTGCGATGTGCAGAGGTGGACATCATTTCTTTCACTTTCGGGGGTGGTGGGAAATGCAGGGCCTCTGAGCTAAGGAACGTGCCTGAGGTCTCCCTGACTTGAAGGGTGGAGGCTCTAGTTCCCGGTGGTTTGGCTCTGGGCCCGGCTGATGGGGTGTGGAAGGGGAGGAAGGCTGTACTGTTAGGAAGAGGGAGAAGTCTTTGAACATTTTCTCTGTGGCTCTGCTGGTAACACATTTGTTTAAAGCTGGCTTCTTTAGTGATACAAGTGAACAAGTGTTTTATTTACAAAACAAAAATGGTCTCACTGACTTAGATGATGAATTTGTGGTTGGGTTGGGGGAAGAATGAGGCAAGGGATAGTTAGGGAGTTTGGGATGGACATGTACACACTGCTGTATTTAAAATGGGTAACCAGCAAGGTACTACTGTGTCTCACATGCAACTCTGCTCAGTGCTGTGTGGCAGCTCAGATGGGAGGAGTCTGGGGGAGAATGGATACAGGTATATGTATGGCTGAGTCTCTCTGCTGTCCACTTGAAACGGTCGCTGCATTGTTAATCAGCTGTATTCCAATATAAAATAAAAGATTAAAAAAAAAATAAAAGGACTTTGCCCCAGGGAGCCCCCAGGACATCCTGGCTGACTAATGTCATTCCTGGCCCNGCCCAAGGCATTAGAAAGCAAAAAAAGAAACTTACAAATCATTTGCCCTGTTGTAGTGGGGTGTGCTTGCACGCTCAGTCATGTCTGACTCTTTGCAACGCCATGGACTGTAGCTCACCAGGCTCCTCTGTCCATGGAATTTTCCAGGCAAGAATGTTGAAGTGGGTTGCCATTTCCTACACCAGGGGATCTTTCCAACCCAGGGATCAAATCTGTGTCTCCTGTATCTTCTGCATTGGTAGGCGATTCTTTACCACTGTGCCACCTGGGAAGCCCCATAATGCAGAAATAACAGGCAAACAAATCAGAAAGAATTCTGATCAAATGCCAGTGTCCTAACAAGCAATGAAACATTCCTCATATAAGAACCTGACACTGCTCTCTGGTATTACAAAGCATCTTAATATTTCATTTGGGAAAGCTAAGGAGAGGGATGTGAACACTCCATTTAACCAGGAAGGGAAACACAGCTCACTTGATGAGATCAATTTCTTGTAGGAGGTCATAGAACCAGTAAAGGGAAAGAAGCACGTTTTACATCTCACTCTGATATATTTCTATTTGCTCAATAGAAACACTTCAAGGCTTCGTGATGAGTGCCAGGCCATACTCAGGTAAGTTCCAAGCTGGGAACAGTTCCCATCTTTATGAGGTTTCCAGACATCTAACAGTTAGAGCCAAAATTTAAACTGGCTTCCCTGACTCCACAAGCACCAAGTCCTGCATGAGGTGATAAGAGTTCTCCCAGTACCAAGCCAGCCAGAGGAGGAGTGAGGGACAGAGTCGGGGGTGGGGAAAACAGAAGAAACTGAACCCACACATCTGAACACAGAGAGGAAACTGCAGGCGACTGACTCCATCTGAAAGCTTTCATCTCACAGACAAACCTGTGTCTAGGAAATGAACACAGGGGCGCCTGAATATGGACAATCCAACTGGACTTTCATGCTATAAAAAAGGCCTTTTAAGGAGCAAATTATCCATTTCTAATTAGTCAAGCATCACACCTTCTCTTACTAGGCAATTTTCTTATAATTTTCTTATTTCTCACCCAACCCATCCCAATATATGAAAATAATGTGCTGTGAAAAACAGAGCCCAAATCTAACACCACTACATAGCCAGAATATTTAAACTCTCAATCATTTATACCACACCACCATATTGCCTTGATCAAAGAGGATTAGAATAAAACCTACCCTGCAGAGGTTTCCACATGGCTGGGGATCAAAAGAAGCACCAGGAAACCTCTTCATTTTATTATTATTACTATCATCATTATTTTGGAAGCACCACTTGGCTTGTGAGATCTTAGTTTCCTGACCAAGGATCAAACAGGGGCCCTCGGGAACAGAAGTGGAGTCCTAACCACTGGACTGCCAGGGAATTCCCTAGGGAGTCTTTTTATGTGATGGAATGCTGGGTCCACCTCTGGAGATTTGAATGAGTGGGTGGTCTAGAAGGGCCCAGACATCTAGTGCAGGGGGTGCTAGTGTTGGAAAGCACCCAGACAGTTCTGATGACCAGCCTGCTTGAAAATCCTTGCAAAAATGCACCTACACAGATCCCGCTGGAGGAAGGCTGTCTGGACAGCACACACCTTAATGTACAGATCCACCAAGCAACAAGGGAGACCTATTCCACACAAAGCGTAAGGTCAAGCCATCTTTACAACATCTTCAAGACTGGCACAATTACACCCATTTAGGGGAAGATCCCCTGGAGTAGGAAATGGGAACCCACTCCAGTATTCTTGCCTGGGAAATCCCATAGACAGAGGGTCCTGGTGGGCTGCAGTTCATGGGGTAGCTAAAGAGTTGGACACAACTTAGCAACTAAAACAACAACAGAGAGGAAAACTGGGCCTCAGTGTAATACAGTCATCCCTCAGTTTTTATGGGAAATTGGCTCCAGAGCACCTCTCCCACACCCGTAGATATCAAAGTCCCCATGTTCAATAGCCTTAGAGTCAGCCCTAATTATCCACAGGGCTGCGAATTCACCCACTTGCAGACTCAATCCTGAATCCATCAATATATACTGATTTGCAAAGCATGTATGAATTCCCAGGCTTCCCCAAGAAAGCCAGTCCTATGCTCCTACAATGCTGAGAAAAATCTTCTAAGAAAGAGAGAGCGAGTATTAGACACAGAGACCATAAAAGTACTGAAAAGGCCGGCACGGATTCAAGAATGTCTTGACTTCATTTCCTATTATTGATTAATAAAACTGAGAAAGCAATACCGGAGACAGACATCCCAACTTTATCAGCTCCAGCAGACTCCAGAACTTCCTGGGTGTGAGTAGGGTGTGAGGATCTGCTGGGATTTCACCACAAGCAGAACTGGACCTAACAAGTCCAAGTCCATTCACCTGCAGGGCAGTTCTGACGCCCACAGCCTGGGCACTGCACTCAGCAGCCAGGAAAGGGATAAAGGCAGAAAACGCCCACTGGCAGGGAAGGAGGATACCATTTCCCAGGCTGGGGGAGGCACAGTCCCATCTTCAGACGGTAGAGAAGACCCAAGCCCATCTCTCCTTAGTGTCTAAAGAATCAGTCACCCACGGGCAGAGTGGGGTACCCTGAACACCCCCATGCAGGACACCTTCCTCCAGGATCCCATCTGCTGGACTCTTTCGGCTAAAGTACGGTCTGCTCTCTGGGAACTGGGTCAGGGCTAGGAGGAGCCAGGGAGCGCAAGGTTCATCTCTGGCCACCTCACTAACTCAGTGTGTTCTTGGCCATGTCAGTTCACCTTGGGCCTGCATTTCCAAAACCCAAAGGTAGTACAACACCCTCTTTGAGTTTCCCACCAGCTCTAACACATGAAACCCAGACTACAGTAGCCACTGGGCTGGCAGGATAGTACATGCAGTGGCAGGGTGTGGGGGAGAAGCTGGAGGAGGGAGAAAACCACCCTGCCTGTAACTGTACTGGAGACTCATCTATGGGACACACACACTGCCATATGTAGGCAAATAAGAAAGTGGTTACATAGGAGAAGCAAAGGGTAGGGACCCAGAGAAAAAGACTAAGAGTTGTGGCTATTCAGTTGCTCAGTCATGTCCGACTCTTTGTGACCCCATGGTTTTACAGCATACCAGGCTTCCCTGTCCTTCACCATCTTCTGGAGTTTGCTCAAACTCATGTCCATTGAGTCGGTGATGCCATACAACCATCTCATCCTCTGTTGCCCCCTTCTCCTACCCCCAAATTTGTCTTACAGATGGCCAAAACATGGAAAAACACTGAAATCAAAAGTACAATAAAGTAGCACCTGACACTGTTCAGAATGGCCATCATTAAAAAGTCTACAAATAACAGCCGGAAAGGATGGGGAGAAAAGGGAACCCTCCTACACTGCTGGTGGGAATGTAAATTGGTACAGTCACTGTGGAAAACAGTATGGAGGTTCCTCAAAAAATGAGAAATAGAACTACCATACGATCCAGTAATTCCACTCTTAAGCATATATCCAGCAAAGCTAAAATTCAAAAAAGATACATACACCTCTATGTTCATAGCAGCACCATTCACAATAGCCAAGACATGGAAACAATCTAGACTTCCATCGACAGACGGATGAATACAGAAGATGTGGTGTGTGTGTGTATGTATATATATATATATATAAAAAACTCAATGGAATATTACTTGGCCATAAAAAAGAATGACATAATGCCACTTGCATCAACATGAACAGACCTAGAGATTATCGGACTAAGTGAAGTCAGAAAAAGACAAATACCATATGACACTCACTTTCATGGGGAATCTAAAATATGACACAAATGAACCGATCTACAAAACAGAAACAGACTCAAGGATATAGAGAACATACTGTGGTTGCCAAGGGGGAGGAAGGTGGGGAGGGCTGGATTGGGAGTTTCGGATTAGCAGATGCAAACTATTATGTTTAGGATGGATAAACAACAAAGTCCTGCTGTATAGCACAGGGAACTATATCCAATATCCTGTAATAAACCATAATGGCAAAGAATTTTAGAAACAAATGTACCCATATGTATAACTGAATCACTTTGCTGTACAGCAGAAATTAACACACCATGTAAATCAACTATACTTCAATTAAAAAAGAAATGTTTGCCTTAACAGTCCCTAGACTTGAAGCTAATAATAAATCTCTAAACCTTCCTCTGTAGCTCTACAAATCCAACTACTCACTGAGTAAATATCCATGAGCAGCTAGCGGCACTGGAGGGCTTCCCTGTTGGCTCAGATGGTAAAGAATTCACCTCCAACGTAGGAGACCTGGGTTTGATCCCCGAGTTGGGAAGATCTCCTGGAGAAGGGAATGACAATCCACTCCAGTATTCTAGTCTGGGACATCCTACGGACAGAGGGGCCTGGCAGGCTACAGTCCATGCGTGACTAACACATACACGCAACTGCACTGGGGGTGGGGGGGACACTGAGATCAATTATGATTATGATTAACATTTAATCAAATCAACTGAAGGAAAAAAAGACATCTAATTAAGTGATACTGAGATTCTTTTAGTAGATGAAAAAAGTTCAAGAGTAAGACTGGAACACGGCCAATTCTTTACCCCCTGTCTCATATATTCCAAAGGAATATCAGACAGTTGACTTCAGAACAAAAGGCCCACAGCCTCCAAGGCCACAAAACACATGGGGAGATGCAGGCATCGGGGCGGTAGATTGTCTGACTTCCTGAGCAGAGTCATGCCAAGGTCACGGGCTCTCAGGGGAATTCAAAAGCTCCCCCTCCGATGCTCAGAACAGACTCAGTTTAAACCACAGAAGACGTTTCACTGGTTCAGTTCAGAGTTTGTCCTGTCCAATGCCAGGGCCATGCCCCGGGTAAGAGATCTTATCTCAGAACAAAACTAGTACACCCTAAGAATCCCCTTCAACAAGTGCTTTGGAAAAAGAAAAAGCAAATTGCAAAAGCAACCCCAACAACTGGCTCAGTAGGAGCAGTGGTTGTACTCCTCCTAACCACTACCCATGATCCAACTATCTCTTCTTACTACTAACGACTGCTATAACCACTCTGCTGGTGCATCACTACTAACTATGGGCCATACTGCCTCTCACTGAACAGACCCTCGTCTATTCCTTCTTGGTTTATAAAGCATTTACTTGTGGGGATCTTACAGCATGTGTGTGTATGCTTAGTCATTCAGTCATGTCCAGCTCTTTGGACTGTAGCCCGCCAGGCTCCTCAATCTATGAGATTCTTCAGGCAAGAATACCAGAGTGGATTGCCATCTCCCTTCTCCAGGGGATCCTCCCAACTCAGGGATCAAACCGGCATCTCCTGTGTCTCCTGCATTGCAGGCAGGCTCTTTACCTGCTAAGCCATCAGCGAAGCCCATCTTACAGCATATTTAAGACCATGTGAGATAAGCAGAGCACATATTATTAGACCCATTTAACAGATTTTAAAAATTGATGCTAAGCAGTTTCAGAAACTCCTTTAAGGGCTTACAGCTGATAAAGCAGTAAGTGTTTGTNGCAGGCTCTTTACCTGCTAAGCCATCAGCGAAGCCCATCTTACAGCATATTTAAGACCATATGAGATAAGCAGAGCACATATTATTAGACCCATTTAACAGATTTTAAAAATTGATGCTAAGCAGTTTCAGAAACTCCTTTAAGGGCTTACAGCTGATAAAGCAGTAAGTGTTTGTTGTTGTTATTTTAGCTCCTGCATCCCGCTCACTGGCTGCAGCACGGCTGTGAAGAAAGACAAGTGACTCTGATGACAACTCTGTACCCTTGTCCTGTGCTGATGCCAGCAGGTAGGAAGGCCAGCAGAAGGGGCTCCTATGCTCCAACAGAGTCTCCTTCTCTTCTACAGCTGGGCCTCTCACACTAGACACACACGTGTACACACACGTACATGCACACACACATATACACGCATGTGTACACAGGCTGCCAGCAGCCTCCCAGGAAAGCCAGGCTATCATCCTCCAGAGTTCAATCCCACACTCTCAGAAGAGCCTTCACGGAACCAACCGGGAAAGTTTTGCTGAAACAGTTCTCCGACAGCTGTCCTGGTCCAGCTGCCACACAGAAAATCTTCACGTTTTGGCAAATCCCACTGCAAGCATGCTTCCACGCTGCAGCCTCACAGGAATGGAAATACCACCTTGAGCCAGGCAAGTCCAACACTATCACACAAAGCGCTGGTGTCAACTCAGACCTCATAACCAGCGATTATCCATCAAGTCAGGACTGTAATAACGGGCTCCTTGGGGGTCACCTCACTGGAGGGCAGGGGGATGGTCACTAAAGATAGAGTAGGAATTGGACGAGGATGATGACAGCCTTAAGTGTAAGGCAATCCACTCGCTGTTCCACAGACATCTCCAGCCGGATCTCCAAAACACAAACCTCTCCTCCAAGGTCAAAAATACATCACATGAGTGCCCCAAGGCACACGTGCTTCTCAGCATGCCAGGGCAGATTTCCATCTATATTATGCTGTGCCCTCCTCTAATTTTAGAGGAAGCTGGCTTTAGATAATTGTGTGAAAGGTGCTTCCTTTCTAAACTGCTGTAATTAAACTAGAAAAACATCCATTTGTAACTTCATGGTAAGAGGGTTTCCTGAAAACTCCTTAAAGGAAGTCTGTAATTGATAGACTGGATAAACGTCATACACAGGCACGACAATCCACATTGAGTACAACTGTGAAGGCTCAGATCCCCTGACAGAGAAACAGCACTTTTGTCCACAAAAGTATACCATATGTCTATGGATGGCTGGTACTGTTATGAAGAACAGATTTGTAGTTCTGAGTCTCAAAGCTCTCTATACAGTAGGGGTCCCCAGCCCCTAGGATCTAATGCCTGACTCTCTGAGGCAGAGCTGATGCAATAATAATAGAAATAAAGTGCACAGTAAAAGTAATGTGCTTAAATCATCCTGAAATCACCCTCCTCCCCTAGTCCATGGAAAAATTTGTCTTCCATGAAACCAGCTCCTGGTGCCAAAAAGGCTGGGGACCGCTGCTCTACACTATTAGCTCTATGATTTGATTGAAGAGAGAAGAAAGCATTTTTTAAAAGAAAACTATTGTTTCTATTAAAATGCACAACACCACCTTTTGCAAGATAAAAGGACTTCCGAGAAACACCATAAGGCTCAGAAGTACGCCATAAATTACTTCTTTTGTTTAAGGCAAATTAATAACAGGTCATGGATTACAAAAAAATATAAACCCTCCCAAAATCCCTCGCTGGATGTTAGTTACATTCTTGATGCAGCTCAGGGGATGGCACGTTGACTGTTTTGGAGAGAAGGAATGAAGGGTTGGTTATAATCACCTGCCCACTCAGATCCTCAAGTCCTCAAATCCTGCCTCATTACTGGAAGTGTTTTCCTGCAAGTGACACAAGTGATTTTCTAGTCAACCTGTCCTTCACATAAGCCACCGTACGCGAAGCGAGGGGCAAGCCCGGGGCACGGTGACTGTGACAGTGTATCTGCCCAGGCTCTGCTAAGTGCCATCCAAGTCACCAGGCACAGACGTTCCGGGGTCTGAGAGTGAAGGCCTTTCCGGGAGCTTTACAAGAGTCTAAGTGAGCCTGGCACAGAGGCAGTCAACAAAACTCCCTAACATCCCTTACCAGGCCTCCAAGAAGCCAGCTGCCTCAGAACCTGTATAACTAACATAGGAAATACAGCATGACAATGTGTGTAAAATCTGAATCTCACCTCTTACCCACGGGCTCCTGGCATGCAAATTGACGGCAGGCTTGCTGACTCAAAACTGGAGCTTATTAGAAATGAATTGCATTTCTCACCGCCGGAGTGACCTTAGATCCAAAGTGATCCAGTGTGCTACTACTCAGTGGGAAAATGTAAATGCACACAGTAGGTATGCAGAAAATGGTAGCTACTCTTAAGAGAAGGGACCAATCATAAAATANAGAAATGAATTGCATTTCTCACCGCCGGAGTGACCTTAGATCCAAAGTGATCCAGTGTGCTACTACTCAGTGGGAAAATGTAAATGCACACAGTAGGTATGCAGAAAATGGTAGCTACTCTTAAGAGAAGGGACCAATCATAAAATACCTGGCTTAAGTTCACCAGGCTCATCGGTAGTCAGTTTAGGTAACACTACTTCACTGCGAGTGACTCCATGTGCTGCTAAAAGATAGAATTCTTCCTGGAACCTAATATTTGGCTCAGTCTCTGAAGTGAGGGCAAGAGAATCATCAGCTATTGATGTATCTGGCTACCCAGTGTGATCAGTGGACAGCAGCCTCAGCATCACCATGGAGCTTTTCTGAAATGCAGACTCAAGGCCCAGACTAGATCTACAGAGGAATCACAATCTGCTTTTTTAATCAGATCTAGGAGCTTGTGGGGTTGGGGGCAGAGGGCTGCTTCCCAGTGGCTCAGTGGTAAAGAACCCACCTGCCAATACAAGAACCAAAGGTTTGATCCCTCAGTAAGGAAGATCCTCTGGAGGAAGAAATGGCAACCCACTCCAGTATTCTTGCCTCGAAAATCCCATGGACAGAAGAGCCTGGCGGGCTACCGTCCATGGGATCACAAAGGGCCAGATACAGCAGAGCATGCATAAGCACGCTCATTGTGGGGGGTCCCCACTTCAGGGCATGCTCTATAAAGGATGACTGCAGGGAAGGGGGGTCAGGAGGGCTCCCTCATACACCCCGGTTCTCCAAAATAACCCTAACGCTGACAAGCTTCAGAAGAGGATGGGCAGAAGAAAGAAGACACTAGAAGACTATTAAAAATAATCCCCCAGAAAGATGTCAATCCATTGTGGGTGCATTCCTGAGACAGCCTTCAAGGGACTCATCCACATTCATACTGAAAAGTGGATTCAGTGACAGGTGAAAGGCCTTGAGGGTCGAGCCCAGGCATCCTACCAGGCACTGAGCTTTGGGGTACAATCTTAACTTCTTTAGAGATTCATCAGCCTCTTCTTCTGCTGCATCCAAGATTTTATGAAAGAAAAAAAACTATAAGGATCAAATTCCACTTTCTCCAAATTACTTAACTGCTGAGCCTGCTGCCACTGCTAAGTCACTTCAGTCGTGTCCAACTCTGTGCGACCCCAGAGACAGCAGCCCACCAGGCTCCCCCANGGTGTTGGAGAAGACTCTTGAGAGTCCCTTGGACTGCAAGGAGATCCAACCAGTCCATCTTAAAGGAAAAGCAGGCCTGAATATTCATTGGAAGGATTGATGCTGAAGCTGAAACTCCAGTACTTTGGCCACCTGATGGGAAGAATTGACTCCTTGGAAAAGACCCTGATGCCGGGAAAGATTGAAGGAGGGAGGAGAAGGAGACAACAGAGGATGGGGTGGTTGGATAGCATCACTGATACAATGAACATGAGTTTGAGTAGGCTCCAGGAATTGGTGATAGACAGGGAATCCTGGCATGCTGTAGTCCGTGGGGTCTCAAAGAGTCAGACACGACTGAGTAACTGAACTGAATGCCTTGGGAACCCTGCTGCACACAGGCACTTTGAAGAAGGGTGTTCTTGGAATATCACGTGGGTTTCCCACACCCCACCTCTGAGTTTATCTTGAAAGGTCCATCTCCTGTGCTGTGTTGCTGGGGAAAGAAGATAGATGCATGTGAGTGTGGCTCTGGCTGGTGGCCTCGGAGCTGCAGTGCTCACAGAAGCCAGAGAACTGTTTTCTTCTCTTTGCGTCTCATTGGAATCGAGTGGCACTGCGGGACTTGTTTTCTAGAGTGGTTACTAACTCAAAGTGACTAATTATTGCTTCCCACTGTGGTGACTGATGAATGGGAACGACGCAGGGAGATGATGACGACCATACTTTGGTGCCGACAAATGGGGCTGCCTTTTGGAAGAGTTACTTGCATTCAGTATGTGTTTAGTAAATGGGCAGTTATAGAGTGCAGTTACTGGCATCCATCTGCCTGTCCTTGGGGGAAGGTCATGGATCAGAAGCAGCTAACATTTGGCCCTACTGTCATTGAGTTAATGGACTCTGAAGCTGGGTCATTTGTTTATCTGAGTCCGGGCTAGACTATTGAAAATTACATATCTGGCCAGAAAACAGTCTTAAACATAGAAATAGAGCAAGAACAAGTTCCTTAGAGATAACTAGAGATATTTAAGCATTGGTTTAAGCATCCCTTCACCCAACCATCTATGTCGCCATCCATCCACCTTCCATTTTGGGAAATGGTTATTAAGCATCTTTGGTTCAGTTGCTCAGTTGTGCCTGACTCTCTGTGACCCCATGGATTGCAGCACGCTGGGATTCCCTGTCCTTCACTAGCTCCCCTAGTTTGCTCAACGCATGTCTATTAAGCATCTACTATGTGCCAGTTCGTGCTAGGCTCTGGGGATAAAAAAATAAGACATGATTGCTGTCCTCAAGGAAACGGAGTCTAGGGTGGAAGATGTTTCCCTAAATTTCAAGTGAAATTCTTACTTGACACATACCTATTTTTATTTTGTTTTGGGTCTCATCTCTTTTGAACAAAGCACAGCATGTAACCGTTGTGACATTCTCACTTGTTTTTATAAACCCAAGTTGTGGAGTTGGATTTCGTGTTTTGCATAACTCTAAGCACAGTACAAGTGCTTGTATTATTAAACAGAAGAAGGGGGAAGAAATCGTAATCCAGAAAAAAAGACCAAATCTTAGAACAGCAAAAAAATCTTAAGGTACCCAATGGAATTCTTAAAAGCTTTTTAAAAAGCCTTATCGCGTATAATATTCAAAATTGCTTTTTGAGCCATGGGTAAATTTAAGTGCAAAGCATCTTCTAAATGTATTAAACTAGAAGGCCAGTTGGAAGGCATAGAGTTCCGTGTTAGCACAGGGACATGCCATTAAAATTAGTGATTCAGAGCATAGGTTTGAGACTGGACCAACTAGGATTTGGTCTTCTGTTTTACGGCTCTTTACCTGTGTGACCTTGGGCAAATTTCTTAATCTCTCTGAACCTCAGTTTCCCTTCTTGTAAAACAGGAGTAGCGACGGTATTATTCACCTAAGAGAATTATTATGAGGCTGAAGAGAGGGCAAAGATTTGCCAAGTGTTTAATACAGACCTGGTTTGTAGCAGGTGCTCTGGAAAATCTAGCTATTTTGATGATTATTAGGAGAAAAGGGATTGGGGTTATTCCAAATATGTGTATATGTAAATCTGGGTAACTAGAAGTGGTGGAAATGAGACACATGATGCCTTTTGGTTTTATACAACTAACAATCCCTTGAGAAATATTCATGTAATGTTTCTCTTCCCTGGTAGCTCAGACAGCAAAGAATCTGCCTGCAGTGCAGGGGACCTGGGTTTCATCCCTGAATTGGGAAGGTCCCCTGGAGGAGGGCATGGCACCCCATTCCAGTATACTTGCCTGGAGAATCCCAATGGACAGAGGAGCCTGGCGAGCTACAGTCCACGGGGTCGCAAAGCATCGGACATGACTGAGCGGCTAAGCGACTAAGCAGACAGGGCTTCTCCTGTAGCCCTTTTCTGCATCTTTGCTGTGCTGGGCATGAATGATGAACTAGCTCTTTCTGCAACTAAAGGATTGGTGTTTGTGTGTGTGTAAGAGAGTGGGGAGAAGAAAAACTGCCTTAAGCCTCTGAGCAGTGTCATAGATTTTCAGCTAACAGGCCTGAGCTGTTAGCGTATCATTCAGGGGAATGACCTGCTCAGGAGAAAATCCAATTCTGAAATTAATTTCAACACATCAAAAGGCAATTGGTAATTGTAGCTGACATTATATATTTTTAAAGGGCTGACTAGTAAGTTGGACTTTTCAGTAACACTTGAAGCAATGGGTTTGGTGCAGTGGAAATGTCACAAAAGGATCGTTTTCTTAAAAAGAGAGGGGAGGAGGGTTTCTCTTGATGTTTTTTTTCCATGGAAGGTAGTTCTATATACTGTTTATAGAAGCCTTGATCCTTTTTAAACTTTAAGGAGCACAGTTGGCCTCTGTGGTAATAAATCGAGAGGCATATGGGGGCTCAGGGACCCTTAATTTATGTGCTCGACTCCTTCCCCCAATTCAGCCGGCTACTTCCTGGGATGGTGTACTTGATTGATGAGTTTCTGGTGTTCTGTGCTGCTGGATGTCTTTTGAAGTTTCTCCTACGAGGCTTGAGGTTTGCCCCTGTGAGGTGTTAATGGGCTTCCTGCTGGGGCGTTATTTGTAAGGGGCGCTTGTTAGAGGGGCCTCAAAGGGCAGCTGGGGACACCAGAGTTCTTGTTCTTCTGAAGGGCTGACTCTTGGGCCTTGGGCCCCCAGGCTCCCAACTTATGTTTGGAAGACACTGCAGCGTTGTTTTTATTCCTGTTCCCCAGGCCGCTATTTGTTTAGCTTTAGGGGGCCCCTAGACCATTGCAGGTATTGGCGGTAAGGGATCAGACCAGCCTGGGAACAGGCAGGAACAGTGAGTCCGAGAAGAGACTCAAATCCACAGAGAAGGGGAGACTCCTATCTGGGTAACAAGAGATTGTGTCTTGAGCCAAATAGCCAAGTTCCAACTAAACAGACGCCCAAGACTGGCCCCTGTGTTGTCTCCTCCATGGCCTGCCTGCCTCTAGGTTCTCCTTTGCCCAGTTCCGTTCTCTTCATCACCACCAGAGCGCTCTTCATAAAGTGAAAACCTGTTTATGTCACTCTCCTCTTGCAGCTGTGTTCATGGTGTGTGTGCATGCTCAGTCCCTCAGTCATGTCCGACTGCAGCCTGCCAGGCTCCTCTGCCCATGGAATTCTCCAAATGAGAATATCAGAGTGGGTATCCCTTTTCCAGGGGATCTTCCTGACCCAGGGATCAAACCCACGTTTCCTGCATTGTAAGCAGATTTTTTACCATCTGAGCCACCGCTTGGCCAAATTCAAGGGCCACCTGCCCCCCGAGGCCCTCTTCGCCCACCCCTCCTGGTCCCCACAGGCCTGGATCTTCTCGCTGGTACGCCTGCAGCACCAGCGCTGACCTCAGCCGCAGCTTTATCAGTCGTTCTGTACTTGTGTGCGCTTTTGTCTCTTTCCTACATTAGATTCTGAGAATGTCGAGGCTAAGGATTTTGTTTATCTTTTCTCCCTAACGTGCAGCTCTGAGTCTGGTAATTAATCAACATTTGCTGAATCAGTGAAAGCACACCGTTTACTGTTCTGTTCCCTTAGGATGCCCTTTCCCCCCATTTTGTACTGTATTAGAAGAGTACAGAATCAACCTCGATTCTCTATGGGGTGTTGCTAGCTCCCCACAGGTGTGTCCCCAGGTGACAGTGATACAACCAGTCATTTTAGCTAGTGTTGATCGAGCACATTCTGTGCGTCAAGTGAGCATATACCCCATCTAACCATTACAGTACCCTTTCAAGGAAGGTTATCTTTGGATAAGCTTGAGCCAACTTTCCCTAGAGGGTGGTATGTCCTTAGGTGTGAGCAGGAACATCTGAATGTTAAAGGCTTCCACATCCTTTCTGGCAGGTCTTGATACCCAAAGCAGAATCTTCTGAAAATATTCATTAGCATAGCAAAATTTCAACGAAACTGGCGAGAAAAATGAAACCTCCTTTAACTCACTCTTCCTTTGAAAACGTAGAGGGGAGCTGCTTTCAGTGACAGCTCTATCCACTCCAGCTGCTGTGGATTCCCTGGGCACCCCGCTGCTAGAGGGCTGGGTCACTAGTGGCTCTTCTTTCCGCTGCTTTGGGAAATTTCTGAGACTTTGTCAGGTCCTAAGATAAGTTAGTGAGTAAAACAGCCCCTGTGCTGCTCTTTGGTGTCCAGACAGAGAGAATTTTAAATTCACTCCTCACTCTTGGTGCTCTTGGGACTTTTTAGTTGTACTTGACTTTGAAAACTTGTGAAAGAAGAATGACGACTTGGCTGTTTTTCGAGTCAGTGCCCTTGACAGCATTTCCGTGTGCTGCTGTGTCCCCAGGACTGACTTTGCAATTCTTTCTGAATTGTACCATGACGCGGGGGAGAGGCGTACTTTTCGGAAGGGAAGTGAGAAGATTAAAAAAAGTGTAGAAATGCAATAAGCCCCTCGCCGGACTTAGAGGATTTCAGTCTAGTGTTGAGAGACCCAACTGATGTCAAGAAACAGCTGTGTCTGCAGGCTTCAGCAGCATGCCTGTTTCACCAGAGTGCTCAGATCTACCCTGCGGAAGACATGAGATTTAGATGGAGAAGTGGCAGAGTCTCAAGCTGAGCTTCCCTGAATCTGAGAGAAAGGAGAGGAAGGGCAAGCTAATCCCCCAGAGACTGGAATGGCCAAGGGCAGCCAAGTGGTCATGCCCACTCACCTTTGGCTAGAGAGCTTGTTAAGCCTAGCCTCAATCTTTGGAAACTGGTCAGGTTGACTGTGTGGTGCTATATACATACATACATATATATATATATATATATACACACACACACACACATATACAGTGTATATATAAAATTTACAATGTTGTGTTAGTTTCAGGTATATAGCAAAATGATTCAGTTATATATATATATATTCTTTTTCAAATTCTTTTCCTTTATAGGTTATTATAGCAATAAGCTATTGAATATAGTTGTATGGACATCTCATAGTCTAACTCCCAGAATCTGGCTCTAGGGCCCTCAACCAGGCCCTACTGTTTGCTTAACAAGTGACTTGCCTCACTGGGCCCCAGTATCCTCCATGGTAAAATGAAGATAACCATGGTACCTACTTTGGATACCATAGGTAGAGGGCCCAGAAAGCTTGAAAGTCCCACAGTGATTAGGGACTCAGCTTCTTTTACCTTGCATCATTACTATTCTTAATATGTGCCTTCTATCTCATGGTCCAAGATGGCTTCTTTAGTTCCTGCCATCATTTCTACATTCCAGCCAGGAAGGGGAAAAGGGAAATGGAGGATGTGGCCTGAAAGTTGCCCATCGCCTCATCCCATTGGTGAGAGCTTAGCCATATGACCATGTTATTCAAAAGTAAGTTAGGGAAATTTTAGTCTTTAACTGACACCCAACTAAAAAATCTATTATTATGTAAAAAGAAGGATTGGCTATTAGGGAACAACTGGTGGTTTCTGTTCAAGTGTTAGGTGTTCAATAAATGTTATTACCACCACCACCGTCATTATCACAGTCAACGATCATCATCATTTCTGAGCTTAGCCTGTAAGATCATCCTCCATGATCTTGCTTCCTAACTTACCCCTTATTTTCCATTTTAGAGCACTTAGCTTGCACTTTGTTCCGTTGCACAATTTGTTCTATATCCATGTACCTCTGACACCTTTTTGTAGCTTTAAGTTGTCAACATAACCATATCCCTCAATGTCTCAGGTGACAGAAATGGATATTAAAGCTGGTGGGATATTGACAACTTAGAAATAAGGGAGACTAGAGCATGAAGTCATAATACATTTAGCAGCTTAATTAAAACATTGCAGGAAAAGTTGATGAAAAGAAAAAAGCCTAACTACCTTTAAATGTAGGTTCAGTTCAGTTGCTCGGTCGTGTCCAACTCTTTGCGACCCCATGAATTGCAGCATGCCAGGCCTCCCTGGTTAAGACTTTGTTTTATTTTTAACCCCTTCTACTTGCATGTTTGTGGGCCTGTGTTGAAGACACCTGAATCTCCATGGAATTCTTCTCAAGGCTTTAGTCTGGCTATCCAGACTCCTGACAGTCCTTTGAGGTTTTCAAAATCCTTGTCCCTGGAAGGATGTGAAAACCAAGTTTCTTCTAATTCCGAAGCAGTTGAAATAAATGAAGGGATCTGTTCTGTGGATCTTTTTTCATGATTTAAATGCTTTGCAGGAGTCTTTTCTGGTAGAGATGGTTCATTGAGAAATCACGTGAACTTCGGACTCATTAAAACCATGAGGAAGACAAATGCCACTTTCTGCTACAAATCCCACTGAGGCTAATTTAATGGAGTTCTGGCTAGCCTTTATGGTTTCCATCAGCCACATCTCACCTCCATCATTTGTCTCCTCCTCTCTCCTTTGAAAAATACTGTGTCAGAAAGTGACATTTTTCTCCTAGAAGAATTATGACATGTGTATAACCTTGCTTCTTTCTACCAAGTCACTTATCTTTAAAGATGAAGCCATGGAGACAAGGAACTGGGAAATCCCGGACAGAAGCATTGGAGTCATTGCCATTTCCCGCCTCTTTGTTATCCTTTTCTTCTCCCTCTTGATGCTCTCTGAGAAACTTCTTGG
Source organism: Neotragus pygmaeus (assembly GCA_006410875.1). NCBI lineage: Eukaryota > Metazoa > Chordata > Mammalia > Artiodactyla > Bovidae > Neotragus > Neotragus pygmaeus. Next base: position 919,931 of record SJYV01055119.1, read on the forward strand.
CAGTTCCTCTTCCTTCTGTTCCTTTTATTATTGTTCTAGCCAGGCCTTCAGCATTCCTTGCTAGGACTGTTGCAGTAGTCTGCTGGTTGTCCTGCCTTTTGTGTCTCCCCCATCCAGTGGACGTTCTCTCTGCACAGGTCTGGCCGGGACCCATTTTTGGTTACAGGTAGTCGCTTTTTTCTGTTGCAGTCGGTGGTATGGAGTCAGCTTTCCTTGACATGAGATCTGAGGCTAGACCTTTGCTGGTTTCCCACTAACACATCAGTGAAAGACAGAATAGATAGCATGGTGGTAGGTATCATTTACAGTCCACTTTTACGGCTGAAGAAATGGAGGCTGGGAGATTAAGTAACCTACCTCATGACACCTGCCAGAAAGTAGTGAGATCAGAATTGATCTTTGAACTGTCGCTCAAGCGTCACATCATGTTTGGCTCATTTCTTTCTGGCCTTTCCCTGGCCCCCTTCCCTTGAGCTCTGGCTTCTAGCCCCACTGGTTGCCTTTCATGCCTCATTGTCTGGAACAGCCAGACCTGGACACTGTCCGTGCACTGTATCTGCCTTTGCAATTCCTTCTGCCAGGAGTGCCTTCCTTTGCCTTTTTGACTGGCAGAGCTTTCCTTCGAGGTCTAGTTCCCAGCCTCCTCTTTGAAAATCGCCCCTGTCCCTTATGTTATGTAAATGAGCCAAAGATGGGCACTGTGTCTTGACTGAAAGATGCGTATTTCTGCACTACAACCCGAGTGAGACCCACAAGCTCAAAAACCCAATGGTACCAAATGTAAATTTTTACACATGCAATTGCTTTAAAAACAGCCCAAACAAGTAGACTTTTAGCCATTTAGGATCTGTCTGCTTTGCATACCCTGTGAAATAGCACCCGGAATCTGCTGGTCATTGATAAGATGGAGGCTTGTGGTTCTAAACCCCAAGTTGCTACTGTCCTTGGAGCTCTGTGACTCAAAGACCCCACCTCCCTCCCCACCACTGAATGACAGCACTTAGAGAAGGAAGTCTCCTCTCCGGATCCCCTCCCCCAGGAGTTCCCTGATCCTTCTCCCCTTCTGAATGGTGAACCTTGAGCCAAGCCTCTGGGTGGTCTCTTGCTACAAAGGACATCCCTTCCTGATAAAGCATTCCTTGGGCCCCATGCTCATATCTTTTCCCTTGACCAGCCCCCAAGTCACTTGAACCCCTACATGCCCAACAGATTGGATCACTGTTTTATGAGTTTCCATCATGTTTCTTGAATCTGCTTCCTTTACTGTACTCATTGCATTATTGCATTACCCCAGTTGGCCATGCATCACAGAGCATGAATCAAGGAAGCCGAGGAGCCCTGGGTTCAGCACTGGGAGAAGTTTCACCATGAGCATGATTGTGTTTTCCCATTGTTATGAATCGATTTATTGTTTTGCACTTAATTGCACTTTATCTTGGCATCCAGTATAAAACTGTCGGTATTTTGAGAAATACTCAGGATTGATCTCATCAGTTTAATTTCCCCTGATTTAGGGAAAAAAATAACCATCGGAAATACATTGGGTAGGAGGGTGGCTAAAATTTAGAGCACTTTTCATCAAGTCTTATTTTGATAGTTGTGCCTGTCCTGCCCCCTTCCTTTTATCTGGTTTGCCAACAAAAACAGAATAAATAAATGAGGGGAGTGTTACTGGCATTATGAAAGGATTCTGCTCAACACGGTTCTTTCCCAGCTGTGCTCCCCTAAGACAGTGGTGGTTTGTGGATCGGTAAGGCTTGGTGGGAAGAATGGAAATGCAGGAGCTGGCAGTAAATGCCGATCAATATGCTGTGAAAAGGAAGCTCTCTGAAGTGGCCTGCGAGTCATGTGCAGCTTTTCTAGAATAAGTCTTTTTAGGGTCTTGCTTGCGCCCTGTTTATATAAGCCTCCTAGATTGCCCTAAGGCTAGCGATATGAAGACGTTTCTTTTTACTTTCTTTGTTTTTTTTTAATTTTTAAAATTTTAATTATGCAGCAGTTTTCCCCCTGGTTTTATTGAGAGATCACTGATATCCATTACTGATATATGTTTAAAGTGTCCAGCAGGATGGTTTGATTTACAGATATTGTGAGATGATTACCACGACAGGTTTAGTTCATATCCATCATCTCATCGAGATACAGGAAAAGAAAATAAAAATTCTCCTTGTGATGAGAACTCTTTTATTCTCTTAATACCTTTCCTATGTATCCTATAGCAGTGTTAACCAGAGATATCGTATCAGCCCATGGTACTTAAAACTGCAAGTTTGTACCTTTTGACCACCTTCCTCTGATCTCCCTCCAAGACACTTCTTTAGAATAAAAAAACTAAGATGTTTCCTCCCCCTAATTCTTTAAATGAGGTTGAAGTTACCCCATACCAAAAGGAATGTCCTGGGTTAATAGAGATGCTTTTTAAAAAAAACAAAACAAATACACCCCCCCGCCCAACCCTAAAATATGGGTTTCTTGGCATTTGGCAGGGTTCCACTTGAAGTAACTGAGTTCTTTTTTTCCTTCAAAATTATTGTCGGGGTGACGTAATATTTTAAGGGCGAATAAACGTTCTGAGCCAACCGCCTGACTAGCTATGTCTGTGACCTGTTTGGTTTTTCGGTTGAGAATATGAAGGAGGCAGAACGGCAGGGCACGTGTCAGCGCTGTTCCTTTCGTTCCTGTGTTCTTTGGTGGTGTAACAGACACCACACACGACGACGTTGGCCCTGAAGCAGTCTGTGGTTTCCCTAGCGAGTCTCAAGATTGAGCTTCCTAACTCTTCTCCCCTTAGAGCCAGCGAAATCGAGCAGGAACACAATTTCCGACAATATTTTTCCAAGCGGCAGTTAGCCACTTGCTGCTCACGGCTCCTCTTCAGCAATTTCCACGTCACTGAATTTTTTGCTGACCGTGGAGTGACTTTTAAATTTGCTTTGATCCCATTAGAAACACATGTCTGAGGGTTGCCGGGTGGATGGACTTCAGCTGATCGTGTGAAGGACAAGAGAGGAACTTGTCATTTCTGTCTCCTTTCAGGAAGGAAGGAAGCTCGGAGGGAGGAGGTAATCCCGTATCGACTCCGGGTGGTTTATGCCGAGCTCATCTCCAATCTGCCAGATTAAAGAACAGAATGAATGTGTCGATGGATTTCGTGGGAGCCTTCATTTTCATTATTTGCATACTAGTTTATTAAGCGGCAGCACAGAAGGGCTAAGATTTAAAAAAATTTTTTATTATATCAGGAGCTCAATTATTCTTTGTTCGCGGAAGCCAAGTTTGTGATGAAGCTGTACCACCCCATCTTCATTAGGCAATTTAAGATGTGAATTATACATGTTTTAGAAAGTAGCTAATTAGGGTACAACCTGACACATTTGCATTTCTGTGAAACATCTTTCTGCAGCAAAGATTCTGGCTAGAAGACTACACCATACTGAGTTGTAAAATCTCTCCTGGTTGGAGCTATTTCTTCTTGTAAGGAAACTGGTAAATGTGGAAAGACAGTACGTTATGCCTTCTGAGCCTCTTTTCGGAGGCTTCACCGCCCGTTGGCATCTGTGGGCTGTTACAGTCCAGGGGCTCTGTTCTTGACATCCCTGTGGAGATGCCCTCATCCTCCTGGGCTTCAGGGTACTGGGGGTGGGATGACAGAGGAGTCCAGAGATGGCAGAGTCTGACGCTGTCTCCTGTTGAGTGTCACCTTGTCTCTGGGTGTGTCTGTCCTTGGCGCTCTGCAGGATGCCAGGCCCCGGGTCGGCACTGCACACTGACTGTCTCAGCACCGTGGGGTCTCCACGTCTGGGTGTTGTGATCTGCCCATCCCAGCGAGGTTTGTGTGTCCCTAAACCTCAGGGCCAGATTTCACACTGCCTCTGACCGTGCTGCATTCCAGAAGCTGTGTGGAATGTTGCTTACCTCGAGGAACATAAACCTTACATTGTGGGGCGAAGGCATTTGAAAATATCTTCTCCTCTCTTATTGCCAAGGTGGCTCAATGTGCACTAAAATTAAATCCATATGTGTGCACTGAGCAGATGGGGAGCTTTGGCGGGGGTTGGAAAGTACACTGCCTTATGTGACTATGATGACACTCACCCGGAGGGAACCTCAGAGTTATAAACCAGGGCAGTATTGCGTAAACAGGATCATGTCCTCATTTACAGTGCTCTAGAAAATTTCATGTATTCCTATGAAAAAGATCCTAGCTCTGGACTCACTGTTAATAATCAGATTCATCCTCGAATTCCACATACAGTTAGATGGTGAAGGACAATTCTTTTCATTTTATTACATTAACTTTACGACAAGTAATAGTTCAGCTCTTTTCAGTGGCAGGTCAGCAATATTTAGAGGGATGTGCATTAGAAATGGGAGAGACTATATAAAGCATATCAATTCAATTATTTGTGTGTGTGTGCATATGCATATGTGTGTATACACACACATGGGTTTCCCTGGTGGCTCAGACAGGAAAGAATCTGCCTACAGTGCAGATCTGGGTTTGATCCCCA
>SJYV01055120.1:0-16828 GCA_006410875.1 Neotragus pygmaeus
TAACTAGCCTTTTTTGATGAAAAATACAATTCCCTAACAGGCTTCCCAGGTAGCATTAGTGGTAAAGAACCCACCCGCCAATGCAGGAAACATAAGAGACAAAGGACATAAGATCCATGGGTCAGGAAGAGCCCCTGGAGAAGGAAATAGCAACACACCTCAGTATTCTTGCCTGAAAAACCCCATGGACAGAGGAGCTTAGCAGGCTACAGTTCCTGGGGTCACGAAGAGTCGGACATGACTGATCATGTCCCTAAATTGATACAAATCCCTACCAAATAATTGCACAAGTAAACATAGGGTAAGAATCACTTTTGGGGGAAGGAAAAACATAACACTCATGAAATCCTCATCCACTGCTACTATACTTGTAATAGTTATAATATATGGAGTTATGGAACTCACATTAAGTATTTTCACTTGAATTAAATAGGTTTACTGAAATAATTGCCATCCTGGCTTAATGGAAAATATTGAAGGCAGAAGGAGAAGAGGGCGACAGAGGATAAGCTGTTTGGATAGCATCACCAATTCATTGGACATGAACTTGGGTAAACTCCGGGATATGGTGAGGGACAGGGAAGCCTGGCGTGCTGCAGTCTATGTGGTTACAAAAAGTCAGGCTAGACTTTGTGACTGAGTAACAACAAGGTACTTTTGTATTCACTATATAATGGCTTCATAAAGCAGTATCCTGTGACCAAAAGTGGGACTGGATATTAGGACCAGCCAATAAAAAATCTCCGGCTTTCTATTCAAGTTTCAGGTTCACTGAATCTGGAAAAGTTTTTCACACTGCATCACTAAGAGCTGCAATTTCCATCCTAGTGATTCCTCAGAGGAGATAAGAATTCGAGTTCAGATTTTTAATAAATCCTAGAAGTCTTCAAGAGGAAAATAGGTCTATATAAAATGATACTAATGTGTATTTTCTCCATTTATATTTAAAAATCATAATTGCAAACTTGCATTTTATTTCAAAAATGTGTCACTGCTGTGTAGTCCAGATGTTGGGCTGATGTTCCCACTATTAGCAAGAAATGATTCATTCTCCACACGTGGTATTACAATTCTCAGTCTGTTTACTCTTTCTTTGAAAACTGCAAAATCCTGCTGACTTTTCATACTTTTTGAACACAGGAAGACATATACATGAAAAATAGTTATCACTTCTTAAAGAAGCAATGTAGAATATTGACTCAGAGTAGCTTTTTACCAGAATGACTTTCCTTCAACTTTAGGCTGAGTTTTCTTTCAGCTCTCAATTAACAGAATTGATTTAATTTAAAATTAAATAAGCTACTTGAAAAGGACTTAAAAAAAAAAATAACCCCGGATTGCTTAAACTGTTGAGTGCTCTACATTTTTCTCCTAATGAGAATTACATGTCTTTACCTTTTTATTCAGAGATTTCTGCCTTGTGTGCATGCTTAGTCGCTCAGTCATGTCTGACTCTGAGACCGTTTGGACTATAGCTCTCTAGGTTCCTCAGTCCATGGAATTTTCAAGGAAAGAATATTGAAATAAGTTGCCATTTCCTCCTCCAGGGGATCTTCTCGACCCGGGGTTTGAACTTGTGTCTGCTGTGTCTCATGCATTATAGGTGGATTCTTAACCCACTTTGCCTTCGGGGAAGTCCTCTGCACTTTATGACTCACCAATATTTAAGGAAAAACATAATTTTCTTATTATATTTTCAGTTTTTAATATGTATGATACATGAGATTCAATTAATATTTTATGAGTGACTTTCTTCTAAGAAGAAATTCTTTACCTGAAAGCAAGATTTTGACTCCACACAAATACAAGTTGAAAGTGAAAGTGTTAGTCGTTCAGTCATGTCCAACTTTTTGCAACCCTGCAGACTAGAGTCCATCAGGCTCCTTTGTCTGTGGAACTCTCCAGGCAAGAATACTGGAGTGTGTTGCCATTCTCTTCTCCAGGAGATCTTCCTGACCCAGGGATCAAACCTGGGTCTCCTACATTACAGGCAGATTCTTTACTATTTGAACCACAATTAGCATATATCTTTGATTCTTAACCTGTGTATTGGTATTACGATTATCTCTACTAGTAAATTAGGAAATTGAGTCAGATAGTGGTTGCCAAGATTGTATGACTTGTAATCGAGAAAGCAAGAACTCAAACTAACGCTCCTAGGCTCCAAAGTCCCTCTTCTCACTCATTCCCTATATTGTCTTCCTGGGCTATTGGGCTGAGAATGCAGAGGAAAGTGAAGACCATTTCTTCAAGATGAGGAAAGGTGTGCGTGCTCAGTCTCTTCAGTCGTGTCTGACTCTTTGCAACCCTGTGGACTGTAGTCTGCCAGTCTCCTCTGTCCATGGGATCCTCCAGGCCAGAATACTGGAGTGGGTTGCCATGCCCTCCTCCAGGAGATCTTCCAGACCCAAGGATCGAAACCGCATCTCTTATGTCTCCTGAATTAGCAGGAGGTTCTTTACCACTAGTGCTACCTGGGAAGCCAGGACAGGTGTAGGAGGAACAGACTAGTGAGGAGTAGGGTGAGGGGAGGAAGAGAGAAAAGGAAATGTTTGAATTTAGTTATGCTAGGGTTGAGGGGATTCTATAAGTTGAATTGTGAAAGATGCTAAAGTCTAAACCCCAAGTATTTGTGAAACAGACTTTATTTAGAAACAAATAGATTCTATAAACTGAACTGTGAAAGATGCTAAAGTCTAAACCCCAAGTTTTTGTGAAAGAGACTTTATTTAGAAACAAATATTTTGAAGATGATGAAGTTAAGATGAAGTCCTTTAGGTGGCTCAGACGGTAAAGAGTCTGCCTGCAGTGCAGGAGACTTGGATTTGATCCCTGGGTTGGGAAGATCCTCTGGAGAAGGAAATGGCAACCCACTCCAGTATTCTTGCCTGGAAAATTCCATGGACTGAGGAGCTTGGTGGGCTACTGTCCATGGGGTCGCAAAGAGTTGGACACGACTGAGCGACTTCACCTTCACCTTCAACCCAATATATCAGTGATCTTATTAGAAGGAGAAATTTGGACCCAGAGACACAGAGAGAATGCTATGCAAAGATGAAGGCAGAGGTTAGTGTGATACATCTATAGGTAAAGAAACACCCACAAATCCCAGGAAATTACATAAGGCATGGACAAGATTCTCTTGCAGCCTGCAGAAGGAACTACTCATGTCGACACCTTGATCTCAGACTGGTGACCTCCAGCACTGTGAGATGATGTGTCTCTGTTGTTTAAGTCACCAGTGTGGTGCTTGGTTACAGCAACCTTAGGAAATGCAAGGGCCTATATTCCCCAAGTTAAATGAGTTAAACAAAGAGTTGTACATGTGAACCTATGTTCAACAGATAAGCCTGGGCTTGATACTATTTGAATAAGACATATGCAATGAAGTTACATTAAAGTAAGGAACACAAATCTACAGTTATTTTTATGAGATCTTGATTTTTAATTACAAAATGACCTATATCTATAGATATTTTTTTTCTGTGCTAAATTAATCTCCCAGTTTTCAAATGAAGGTTACCAATGTACATGCTTAGTCACTTCAGTCATGTCCAACTCTTTGTGACCCCATGGGCTGTAGCCCGCCAGGCTCCTCTGTCCATGAGCTTCTCCAGGTAGGAATACCAGAGTGGGTTGCCATTTCCTCCATCCTCCAGGGTATCTTCCCAACCCAAGGATTGAACCTGTGTCTTCTGTATTGCAGGTGGATTCTTTATCACTTGAGCTTCTGCATTGCAGGTGGATTTTTTATCACTTGAGCTCACTGTTGCTACTGCTGCCAAGTCACTGCAGCTGTGTCCAACTCTGTGCGACCCCATAGATGGCAGCCCACCAGGCTCCCCCATCCCTGGGATTCTCCAGGCAAGAACACTGGAGTGGGTTGCCATTTGCTTCTCCAACACACGAAAGTGAAAAGTGAAAGTCAAGTCGCTCAGTCGTGTCCGACTCTTAGCGACCCCGTGACTGCAGCCTACCAGTCTCCTCCATCCATGGGATTTTTCCAGGCAAGAGTACTGGAGTGGGGTGCCATTGCCTTCTCCATTGAGCCCACTAGGGAAGCCCTAAGGCTACCAGAAGCTAGCTTAATTCTGACCTAGCTCACATATCTGTTACCCCCACCTTCCTTGTAAGACCAACATAAAAACTGCTCTGAAAACATATTACTATATACAAATAAAAGGATTTAGTATTTGTTGAACATCTACTACTGTGTTGCATACACTATTGTGCATGTTATTACTTAGTTTTACCATGTCACTTAGTAACAAAAGATAAATCAGAATTTTTTGCAGTTATCCAATCTATCACTGATTAAATGAGATGGAATATTAAAACATGGATGTCAAGCACATGGTAGGATTTGCGGGGGGTGCTCCGCAGAAAGAGAGAGGCAGTGGAACTTCCCTCAGCAAAGGCGAAGGGTCCCAAGGAAAGGTGAGTCTGCTGTCCGCCAACCCAGCCCCTCAGAGAGCAAGAGACAATTAGATGCAACAGGGGTTCTCTCTGAGCAGTTCTGCTTTATTGCCGAAAGCTCCCAGCTTATATAGCCAAGCAGGGGGTTTTAGGAGGGACTTTCCATAGTTGCACCAATCACATTAAAGGTCAAATCGTCATGCGCTTTCATTATAACAGGAGTCTATGCTGATCACACGCTGTTTACGTGCAGGGACATCAAGAGAGCCAATCAAAAACTTTGACAAACAACATAGACCACACCCCATCTCTTCCGCCAGGGCCATCTTAGTTTCCGACCCAAAGCTAGCCCCTTTCTTTTTAAGGTTTCCCATTTAGGGCCCCACAAGGATTTTCATATGTGTTTGTTTCTTTACCTTTATGAGTAAATTATTCATCATAAGAGCTAATAATATTATCAAAAATATGTCAGTATACCCCAAATCATGACCACCATATGTCTTATCTTCTGGCACAAGACTGAAGTGTGTGTGTGTGTGTGTGTGTGTGTGTGTGTGTGTGAAGCTTCTTAGCTAAAATCCACAATTTAATTTTTGATGACAGGAGCAGAAAGGATGCTTATTTATTTTTAATGCATTTTAAAATAATTAATTAACCAATTAGTTAGTTTTGGCTGAGCCAGTCTTCCTTGCTCTGCGTGGGCTTTCTCTGGTCGCGGTGAGCAGGGAGTGCTCTTTCTTGCAGATCTCAGGCTTCTCCTTGCAGTGGCTTCTTTTGTTGCAGAGCACAGACTCTAGGTTCCTGGGCTTCAACACTCTTCAGAACTTGTGGCACGTGGGCTCAGAAGCTGCATCACACAGGCCTAGCCATTCCATGGTACGTGAAAGCCTTCCAGACCAGGGATCAAACCTTTGTCCCTTTCATTGGCAGGAAACTTCCTATCCACTATGCCACCAGGGAAGTCTAGAAACAGAAAAGATGTTGATTAAAAAGCTCCTCAGCTACATTAAATGACAGGAAAACGATAGATCAGATCGGTGAAGTCAATGGAATCAGGCTCAACTTACAAAACTATGTTCAAAATTCATCTGAGTAAGAAAAAGACTGTCACCCTTGGCTACCAGTTACCTGGAGTCATGGCTTTCTCTTCTGCCCTGACTTGCATGGTAAACTCAGTTCTGCAGAATTCACTCTTGATGCTTCCCTGCTGGGAGAAAGGTCCATGCTCCCTTTTTCTGATGTCATTAGCTTCTAGGTCAAAGTGAGCACTAAGTAGATCCTGTATCTGAGTCTCTGTTACAATCTGGCATATAGAGCTTTTTTCATAGAAAATATTCTCTTACTCCCAACAGTTTCCTTAAAGTGAAATATTCTCAAATATATCCACATAAAGGACATTTGGATGGCCCATGATCATAAGAATGACAAACACATCTGGCAAAGACTGTGTGTTATTCAACTACATAACCCAATATCTAGCCACATCAACCAATCAATAAAATATAATAGGCTCAGTGGTAAATAATTTGCCTGCCAATGCAGGAGACATGGGTTTGATCCCTGGTCTGGGAAGACCCCACATGCCATGGGGCAGATGAGCCCATGTGCCAGAATTACTGAACCTGTGTATAGAGCCCAGGAGCCTTAAATACGAGCTCACGTGCCCACTTGCCCTATGGTTCATGCTCTGCAGCAAGAGAAGCCACCACAACGAGGACCATGTGCACTACAGCTAGAGAAAGCCCGCCCAGCAACAAAGACCCAACACAGTCAAAATAAATAAATAAATAATTCAAAAAAATAGAAATGCGATGGACCTTTAATAAAATCAAATAATATGAAATGTGAATGAACTTTTTATGATCCACTTAAGAGCTATTTAGGTAATTTGTATTGTTTATTCAAATTTTAACCAAGGATCAGTTTTGAAGCCACCTCAAATATCATAGTTGGGCTTTTTATAGATGAGATGGTTGGTTCTATTTAATCTAATACTAGACAACCAGTTAGATTGAGATGTATATTAAAAAAATGTAAGTGTTTTGGTCATTTAATGAAAAATTGTGGCAAATTTATTAGAAAAATATCATTATCTGACCCCTGAAGCAATGATTTCTCATTTGATTTCAGTTGTCAGGGAGATAAAGCTAAAGCAAAATCAGTGTAACATCACTCACTTAGGATAGAAAGTAATTAATAAGATCTGGGGAAATGTTTTGTCCTAACACTCTGAAGAACTAACTGATTAACAGAGCATCTCACTCCGGTCTCCGAACATCATTCATTCATTATTCAGTATATATTTATTGAAGAACTAGTGCAACGTGCCAGGCATGCGGTTGGAGCTGAAGGTATATCCTGTATTAAAAAGTAAAACAATATCATAGATGTGCATGCTGTCTCTTCAGTCATACCTGACCCTGTGCGACGCTATGGACCACAGCCCCTCCCTCAGTCCATGGGTTCCTCTGTCCATGGGATTCTCCAGGCAAGAATATTGGAGTGGGTTGCCATGCCCTTCTCCAAAGTAATATCACATTGCTCCCCAAAGGGCAAAAAAGTAGAGAAATTCTTCTTCCAGATAAATGCTATTGAAATTCCAGAATGTTGAGTTAATCTGGCAGCTGTTTTAGCTTAAATTATCATCCGTGTTTCTTTGTCACTCCAGATGTAATTGTCAAGTACAGTTTGTGTTTCTCCACTTTTTTTCATATGCTGTCTTTTGGCCTTTCCTTCCATATGCTTGTCTCTCTCCTGCTTGTGGTTTTCTATTTCTATCTCCCTTTTCAAAAAAAAAGAAAGAAAGAGAGGAAAAAAAAAAAACCACTTTGCCTTCTGTGCACTAAACTGAATAAGGAAATGATATCCATCAACTTTATCTCTTGGCACCATTCTTTCCTGGTAATATATAGCATGCTACTAATTTTCAGGTGAATAAAATGCCCTTGTCACCTGACTGTGGATATATGGATATAATCTTTCCTTTTGTATGTGTTTTTCACTGCTTTATGGAACTTTCAACCTATAGTACTAGAAAAAGAAAAGAAAATTTAGTCTATCCTTTGTCTTCCTGTCTCCTAAAGGACAGGAGATTAGAGCATTTGTCCATTTCTCCAGATTGAGGTTATTCTCAATGCCATTAACTCCTCTTTCAGGCTGTATATTTGCAAGGGCCAGGAGGATCAGAATTAAAGAACTTGTGGGGGGAAAAAGTGAACCAAATCACTGCTTGAGGTAAGATGCCATGTATACACAATGTGTGTCTGAAGTCACATGATGAGTCCTTCACAGAAGCATCAGAAACCAGTTGGGTCAAGGGGAGATCAAGAACAGATGCTGTGCAAGTTTTTTATGCAGCAGTCAGTTCTAGAATTTCCCTGTTAATATTCATCCAGCCAAGAGCCAATTTTGCCAAGCCTGCCTCCTCGCTCACTCACAGCAAACTGGAGTGGCGGGGGCATCACAAGCTTGGACATACTAATGAGTTTGAGGTTAGTGATCATCTTGATAACAGTTTTCAAGTTCTGAAACACTAGAAATCCCACGAGATCAAAGCAGCACTGGAGGCACCAGACTTAGAAATTTACAGATATTTTCTGTCTACCTTCTGAAATATTCTTACTCCTATCTGTATGCCAATGGCCAGATGCTATAACATCCCCAATTCTGCAGCAAGTGTCAAAAAAAAAGAATGCAGTGTAATTTAGAATCCTGGGTGTCTGAATCCACCACCAGTTTTGATCCACACTTTATTCACCACTTTTAAGTACAAATTCTAGGGACTAAATGCTCGAGTGTCTTTAGGAGCTAGACAGGCCATCTGTGAGTTGAGGACTCGGCCAAACAAGCTCACCTGTAGGCGGCAGTAGCGAGTCAGCTCTGACCCAGTACTGCCATGTGGGACTGGAAGGCCCAGGGATAGCGGGTCAGTGGCTTTTTCATTTATATTATAAATATAAATCAGAATATTTATGGAAAACTTAAGACGTTTTAAAATGTTGCTAAAAACTTTTCCTAATTTTTAAGGTGTCAGCATAAAATTATAAAATATTTTAAAGGTGCAAAACAAAACATATGCAAAGGTCAGATTCTTAACTGCTAAGATGAACATGTTCATTTCTCCTTTTTCAAGCGAGATGTAACTGAACTTCTTATTTTGACTTTTTTGCTTTTCTTTAAAGGAGAGAAGAGAAATATCAAAATTTTAACCTAATCCTTTTATCAATGAATGTGCCTTCAATTAAAAATCACTGAAATTTCAAAAACTTCTGGTCTGTGTCAGGACAACCAAAATATGTCAACTCTAATTTACTCCTCTGTAATGTCCTTGACACCCTTCAAAGACCCAGTTTCTATAATTCTGTGAGTCATTAATCCAAAAGAAAAAAGCTCTCTTTAAGTGCATATGTCAAGACTAAGCCAACATTAACAAAGAAGTTTGCAAAATTACTCCATTTAATCTCAAGAAAATTCAGTTGATATATTTATATATATATAATGTATATATTATATTATATTATTGAGTTTAGATATATATTCTTCCCCCCTCAAGTGAATATATAAAGCTTTCATATGCCCAGTGTTTCCTTGGAACCTATGATATAGCAACTGCTATTTAAAATTGATGAATATTTCACTATATTCTGACAACATAATGCTTTCTTTTTTTTTTTTTCCCCCTTGGCTAGCACCTTTTTAGCTGGGCCTAAATTAATTCAGCCAGAGTTTGCTTTTGCTTTTTTTTTCTACTTTATTTTTTTAATTGAAGGATATTTACTTTACAGAATCTTGTGGTTTTCTGTCACTCATCAACAAGAATCAGCCATAGGTACACCCATGTCCCCTCTCCCAAACTCCCTTCCATCTTCCTCCTCATCCCACCCTTCTAGACTCTCACAGAGCCCATGTTTGACTTCCCTGAGTCACATAGCAAATTCCCATTGGCTATCTATTTTACATGTGGTATTATAAATTTCCATGTTACTCTCTCCATACATCTCACCCTCTCCCTTATCCCTTTCCCCTGTGTCCTTAGGTCTGTATTCTATGTCTATTTCTCCATTGGTGTCCTAAAAAAAAAAAATCATGGGTACCATCTTTCTAGATTCCATATATATGTGTCAGTATATGATATTTACCTTCCCTGATAGCTCATCTGGTAAAGAATCCACCCGCATTGCAGAAGCTGGTTTGATTCCTGGGTTGGGAAAATCCACTGGAGAAGGGATAGGCTACCCATTGCAGTATTCTTGGGCTTCCCTTGTGGCTCAATTGATAAAGAATTCACCTGCAATGCGGGAGACCCGGATCCGATCCTTGGGCTGAAAAGATCCCCTGGAGAAGGGAAAGGCTGCCCGTTCCAGTATTCTGGCCTGGAAAATTCCAGGGACTGTACAGTCCATGGGGTTGCAAAGATTCAGACACAACTGAGTGACTCTCACTTTCATACAATATTTATATTTCACTTTCTGACTTACTTCACTCTGTATAATAGGCTCTATTCTTGTCCACCTCGTTAGAACTGACTCAAATGTGTTCCTTTCTATTGACGAGTAGTATTCCATCGTATATATGTACCACAGCTTTGTTATCCATTCATTTGTAGATTAAAAAAAAAAAAAACTTCTTTTCATTTAAAAACTTCTAGATTTCCTAAATTCATTTAACATTTATATATTTATCTATTTTTTTTAATGTCATAGCACTAAATGTATTCTGAATTTTTTGTCTGATAATATTCAAAACAGTAACGGTATAATGCACATTATCCATTAGATAATTATACCCACTAAATGATTTTTTTTTTTTTTGGTAAAACAATGTTGAAAGAACGTAAACCAGGAAAATGTAAAGTAAAAATGACAAGTACAATAGACTCTCAGCATTGCTGACACCAATAGAGGGGTTATAATGCGCTTAACCTACTATCTCAGGTTTGACTTTGCATCAAATCATCTAGAAATGTGTCCAGTATCATAAATACAATTAGAAAATCTGTTGAATATAAACCACACAATATATTTTTCAGTAGACTTTGCTCTGCGTAGTAACTCAATCATACAGGGAATTCAAAAAAATCAGTGTAGCTCTTTCTAAATCCCAAAATGCCTGTACAGCATATGATACACCTGTTCATGTGCAACTCACTCCTATCCTACTGAATCATGGGTTCATATAACAAAACACAACTTCATGCTTTCTTTCCATCTTTGCATTTATTAAAATACACAACTTCCTATGTAAATTCTTAGTATCAGTTTCCCTTTTATTTTTTTTTTTGGATGAGCCCGAGTATGACTTTATATCAGCAACCCACTACAGTACTCCTGTATGAAGAATCACATGGACAGAGGAGCCTGGCATGGTGCTATCCGTAAAGTTAGCACAGAATCACAGATGTGCTGAAGCAATTTAGCACAGCACAGCACAAATGTTTCCAATAGGATTTTTACTACCCAGGTTCAATCCCTTGGTTGGGAAGAACCCCTGGAACAGGAAATGGCAACCCACTCCAGTATTCTTGCCTGGAGAATACAATGGACAGAGGAGTCTGGCAGGCTATAGTCGGTGGGGTCACCAGAGAGTTAGACACAAAGTGAGGAAAGTGAAGTTGCTCAGTCGTGTCTGACTCTTTGCAACCCCATGGACTGAAGACTACCAGGCTTCTCTGTCCATGGAATTTTCCAGGCAAGAATACTGGAGTGGGTTGCCATTTCCTTCTCCATGAGATCTTCCTGACCCAGGGATTGAACCCAGGTCTCCAGCATTGTAGGCAGATGCTTTACCATCTGAGCCAAGTTGGACACAAGTGAGTGACCAATACACACACAAATACCTGCTAAGCTGTTATTCCGTGTTTACAGCTTGTTACTTTCAGAACTAATGCCCAAATGGCTACCCTGTATAGTCTGGTGGCTATTGCTAAACAATCATGGAAGATAGCACCTTCAAATGCACTTAAATCTCACCTTTGATTCAACAGTCCATTCTGGAAGGAGATCAACCCTGGGTGTTCTTTGGAGGGAATGATGCTAAAGCTAAAACTCCAGTACTTTGGCCACTTCATGCAAAGTTGACTCATTGGAAAAAACTCTGATGCTGGGAGGGGTTGGGAGCAGGAGAAGGGGACGACAGAGGATGAGATGGCTGGATAGCACCACCGACTCCATAGACGTGAGTCTGAGTGAACTCTGGGAGTTGGTGATGGACAGGGAGGCCTGGTGTGCTGTGATTCATGGGGTAGCAAAGAGTCGGACATGACTGAGTGACTGAACTAAACTGAACTGAACTGATCTAATAAGAAAATAACTGGTTTTAAAGTAACAAAGTCATATTATCTCTAAATTTTTCCTCCTAAAAACTGAAAAAAAATTCAACTTTGGACCATTTGACCTCTATAACATTTCTTTCTTTTCTTTCCTTTCTTTTCTTTCTTCATTCATGTCTTTCTTTTCTTCTTTCTCTCTCTCTCATTTCCAGTTTTATTGAGGATAATCAATAGATATATTTAAAAATTAACATAATATATTTAATGTGTACCATGTGATGATTTGATGTACCTACACATTATGAAAGTTTTCCCCATCAAGTTAATTGGTTAATTGACACATCATCCATCAACTCACATACTTTAATCGTGTTTTTTTTTGTTTTTTTTTTTTTTTTTGTGAGTACATTTAAGTTCTACTGTATTGAAGTTCTGATTGTCATCACATTGGGCTCCCCAGGTGGCTCAGTGGTTAAGAATCTGCTTGGCAGTGAAGGAGACTCAAGTTTGATCCCTGGGCCAGGGAGATTCCCTAGAGGAGGAAATGGCAACTCATTCCAGTATTCTTGCTTGGAGAANTTGTCATCACATTGGGCTCCCCAGGTGGCTCAGTGGTTAAGAATCTGCTTGGCAGTGAAGGAGACTCAAGTTTGATCCCTGGGCCAGGGAGATTCCCTAGAGGAGGAAATGGCAACTCATTCCAGTATTCTTGCTTGGAGAATCCCATGGACAGAGGAATCTGGAGGACTGTGGTCGATGGGGTCACAAAAAGTTGGAAATGACTGAGTGATGGAGTACGTACAATCATCATATTATCTCTTTAGACCTTATTCAACTGAAAGTTTCTACCTTTTACTGACCTCTCCTGTTTTTCCACACTCCAGGCCCCTGGAAACTGCTTTTCTACATTTCTATTTCTGTAAGTTTGACTCATTTTTTTTTTAACCTTTTGCGTGTAAGCGATACCGTGTATTTGTCTTTGTCTATCTGGCTTCTTTCACTTAGAATAACACTCTCCAGTTTCATCCATGTAGTCACAAATGCCAGTATTTCCTTCCTTTTTAGGGTTTTATAATATTCCATTATATATGATAAATAATTTTCTTCATTCATCTGTCAGGTATGGAGACAACCTAAAAGTATCTGTTGAAAGATGCATGCATAGCATTTAAAAAAAAAAATTTGAGTCCTAACTGCAGGCCTGATTGCTCCCAAACTTAGACTCACCTAGAGAGCTTCAAAAAACACTAATGATTTGGGTTCATCCACTGAGATTGTGGCTTAATTGATCTGTGGAGCGTCCTAAGATTTGGAATGCTTCATAAGGTTCCCAGAGGACTGTAACTGTGCACACAAATTTGGAAACCAAGGCAAATGGTTCAGCCTCATTTTTAGCAGATATTTTCTGAGTACTGGCAGTCTTGCTAATTGCCTGCATTTCAGTGCATGTGTGCTCAATTGCTCAGTCGTGTCTGACTCCTCACGGCCCCATGGACTGTAGCCTGCCAGCTCCTCCATCCATGTAATTTTCCAGGTAAATATACTGGAGTGAGTTTCCCTTTCCTATATCTCAGAGACGATGCTAACTGCACAAAGATGTTTCAAAGTGCCCGGTTCTCCTAAAGGATCATGGCTGAAAGGGCTTCAGAGAAGTAAGTACAAAAAATTTTGCAAAAGAAAAGTGAGAGGGGTATGCCATTCTGAGACACTAGTCCCAGTGAACTCCTGTCTGTTTCATTGAATTTGGAGCCATTAAGATTTCTTTCCTTCTGGATGAAGCCTTAGGCTTATCCACATTATTGTGAGAACAAAACACTAATTCCAATGGACCAATTGAGCACAGTGTTTTGAGAAAATGTAGATAATAGTTCTATAAAGAAATACAGTATTTATAAGAACATTTCACTTAATGGTTTTTAATTTAGATGGCTGTGTACAAGGAGGATAATAATTACATTGGTGCTTAATGTACTGGGAACCACATAACTGCAATTCTATATAAGAAACAAAGTGTTGAAAGAAACAGCTTTGTATGCAGTGTAAGGTAAATGAATATTTTATTGTGCACACTGAGTGCCTGATAAAAATGGAATTTTTTTGGTTATCTTTAGTTCAATACCAAGGATAATGTAACAGGTACTTGTAGGTATCATGTCACAATTGTCTCTCTCTCTCTCTTTTTTTTTATTACACAGCTTGAAACTCAGTAAGGACACAGCTGCCAACAAAGGAAGAATATGGTATTTATTCATCATCCATTGCTATTTTGTTTCCCCTTGAACCAGATAAATTATGAGGGGTACTTTAACAACTTCTATTTCAACTAATAATAAGGACGCTACAGTTCAGCACAAAAATGTGTTACATCCAAGGGAACACAGTTTTTCACAATAGCTACTATTAGATCCAAACTCTAAACTTTAGGAAGCATATGTACATTTATTGACACATTTTACATTTGGGAAGATGCATCTTGAAAAGAAAAGTGTAGCTCTGTATTTGATACTGATTTTCTATCCAAGACATACTTCTGTACCTTTTCCAGAGGCCTACTTCTGAGAGCTATCATTCCTTTGTAAATATAAACTTTTGTGTGTCTAGTTTACACTTTGGAAGGAATTTACACAATTACACCCCCCACATATTGCTAATATTCTCAATAATATTTATTTGAAATTGAAAAATATTTTCAATCATTGTAGCTTTGTGTGATCGGATAGACACTCAGTGAATCTTTGTCATATGAGTGAAAACCTAGAAGATACCAGAGAGCATCTAATTCATTTCTTTCAGTTTTTAAATAAATATATCAAACATAATTCAACATATATGTATTGGACTCCAATGTTAAATGCAGATGTGTTGGGATGGCCAAAAAGTTCTTTTGAGTTTTCCCATAAGTTGTTACAAAAGGAGCAAAGGAATTTTTTGGCCCACGCAATAGAGGCCGAGGCTCAGAGAACCAAGGTGATTCGGTCAAGGGCCAAACTAGAACAAATTTACTTGGTCTCCAGTTCTACACCCATCACTACCACCACCTGCACTTGCTACTAGATCAATTTCCCTAAATTACTTTGTTCAGTATTTGGCTGATTGATGAGAATGTATGGCAAAAACCACTACAATATTGTAAAGTAATTTTCCTCCAATTAAAATAAATCAATTAATTTACAAAAACAAAAAAGCAAAAAAATTCAAATACATTGTTAAACTGAAAGAATTTTAAAGTAAATTTAGCTTCTTCTTCTTCTTCTTTTTTTTTTTTTTTTTTTGCCACACCATGCAACTTATGGGATCTTAGTTCCCTGACCAGGGATTGAACCCTTTCCACAGCAGTGAAAGTTCCGAGTCTTAATCACTGAACAACTAGGAAATTCCCTAAAGTAAATTTTAAAGTGTCTATTCAATTCATTTATGTTCTTTGTAGATTTCTACCATTTATAACAGTAGTACATACTAGGTATGGTTGACAGGGAGAAACCTAGAAAAGCTATCTTTTAAAATATTTCTCTATGCCTCCTCACTGTCTCTGCTGACCCAAGAAGCATCTATTCACCAAGCATTTGCTTTTCTGTCTCCATACCAATGTCCTACCTCCCATTTGAAGACACAAAATCCATCCCTAGCATTCTCTTCAGTTTTTAGCTGAAGACAGTGCTTAACATGAATATTTTAATCATTTTGATGAATTATTTAGTTTTTCTGACCCTCTTCCATGTATACATGTAATTAAACTTTGATTTTGTTTAGTTAATCTGTCTCAGGTTAGTTTAATTCTTAGTCTAGCCAGAAGAATCTAGAAAGGAAAAGGAAAATTTCTTCCTCCCTGACACTTAGTAATAGAGTTGTAATATGGTCTTTCCAGGGTCCACTCTGCTCTCCCATCGTTCCTCACAATAACTCAATTTCATTCAGATTTCCCCACTTCCTCACACAAGTGTTGAACCACCTCGCCTCCTTGAAAGTATCTAGCTAATTCAAGGTAGCCTGATCCCAGTGAGTATATCAGAAGGCCATTAAATGCCAAAGAGTTTTTAGCAGAGTTCTTGGATAATTAAGAAGAGATTATGTACACATTTCATTTTTCTTTTACTCTTTGACATGCAAAGAATTGAGAATGGTAACTATTTCAGCTATTTCACTACCAGCCTGAGATATACAGGGTTATTAAACCTCAGAGCATCTCAAAAGAATGGGTGGCTGGTTTAAATCAGATGTGAAGCTTTATCTACATCTCAACTTCTTGAATCATATGATGCAACAAATTCAAGCCATTTGAATTAGATTTTTGCTAGCAAAATAACTGTAACAATATTGCTATTTTTTTTAAGTGATAATATTAGAGAAACCACTAACCAAAACCACCCGCCCTGGCCAGACAGTACCGTAATCACTTGCATGAGTCATCATACAACAGGAGGTCCTGGTAAGGAACGAGGAACTAACAAGCTCTCACCCACTGGTACAAGTAACAAAAGGCCAAAAGGAGAGAGGGGATGCCAGTCTGTATGTCCTAGTATCCTCCCAGAATCCTTCTTGCTGGAATCAATCTTGGCTGAGTGCTATGCAGCCACCGGACGCTGAGTCAGAATGACTGGCCAGAGACAGCAGGGAACTAACCCCTTTACCCGAGATCGTGAGCTACATGGCAGAGCAGTCCTCCTGCATTCTCTTCCACAGCACGCTTCACCTGGGCTCCCCTTCCCAACAAGGTCTCTTGCTTTGTCAGTGCATGCTTCTCTTCAGACAATTCATTTCCAAGTGTTAGAAAAGAGCCCATTCTCCAGCTCTAGAAGCTATCCCCCTTCCTCTAACAATAATACAGGTTTATTTTTTCTTACATAAAGGAAGTCTAGAAGGTAGTTGGGTTAATCTTAGTCTGGTAACTCAGTTATGACTTTAAGGAACCCAGTTTTTCTTTCTCTCTTGTATTTTCAGATTTCTGTCTCTCTTCTTAGTGGTCACAATTTGGCAGCTGTGCTTTTAGTCATATTCCAGTTCTAGACGAAGAAAATGGCAAAGAGTAAAGGTTACTACTTGTCTAACTCAATGAAACGAAGCCATGCCCGTGGGGCAACCCAAGATGGGCAGGTCATGGTGGAGAGGTTTGACAGAATGTGGTCCACTGGAGAAGGGAATGGCAAA
>SJYV01055123.1:6733-73754 GCA_006410875.1 Neotragus pygmaeus
AGTTCAAAAGCATCAATTCTTCGGCACTTAGCTTTCTTCACAGTCCAAC
The DNA here is from genome assembly GCA_006410875.1 of Neotragus pygmaeus. Lineage (NCBI taxonomy): Eukaryota > Metazoa > Chordata > Mammalia > Artiodactyla > Bovidae > Neotragus > Neotragus pygmaeus. The sequence continues at coordinate 6,783 of SJYV01055123.1, forward strand.
TCTCACATCCATACATGTCCACTGGAGAAACCATAGCCTTGATTAGATGAACATTTGTTGGCAAAGTAATATCTCTGCTTTTCAATATGCTGTCTAGGTTAGTCATAACTTTTCTTCTAAGGAGTAAGTGTCTTTTAATATCATGGCTGCAGTTACCATCTGCAGTGATTTTGGAACCCAGAAAAATAAAGTCAGCCACTGTTTCCCCATCTATTTGCCAAGAAGTGATGGGACCAGATGCCATGATCTTAAAGGCCAGGGCTATTGCTCAATATTCTGTAATGTATAGGGTAGCCCCCTCCAACAAAGCATGATATAATCCAAAATATCAACAGTGCTCTTGAGAGTCCCTTGGACAGACAGCACAATCAAGTTAGCCAATCCTAAAGGAAATCAACCCTGAATACCCATTGAAAAGACTGATGCTGAAGCTGAAGCTCCAATACTTTGGCGACCTGACGCAAAGAGCCAACTCACTGGTAAAGACCGTGATGCTGGCAAAGATTGAGGGCAGGATGAGAAGGGGGCCACGGAGGGTAAGAGCGCTGGATGGCATCAACTAAATGGACAGGAGTTTGAGCAAACTCTGGGAGATAGTGAAGGACAGGGAAACCTGGCATGCTGCAGTCCATGGGGTCACAGAGTTGGACACGACTTGGTGACTGAACAACACATAAACAATGCTGAGAAACCCTGGTGAGCCCAGTGGACACACAGGCTGGAGAAAAGACTCAGTGAGCTAAATGACTGTCCAAAGACACTAAGATGAGGAGACCATGACTTTGTTCTTTCCAAATACCAGGACATCTGTTGGTCTTGAAGTGTGGGGACTTCAAAGCCAGTAAGAGTACTGGAGGAACAGCAGGCATGAAGCACAGCTAAGTGCTGAGGGAGCAGAGAGCCCAGGAGTGGAGAGCAGGCCTCAGGGCTGCAAGCGTCATCACCTTGACTGTGGCTTGTGGACAGACCTCAGATATTTACGGTGACCCAGTTTCTAAAATGGTCAGCCTCCCCCAGTTACCATGCGACAGACAAGGAAGAACAACCAAAGGCTCCCTAGGACTCGTCCAAGTGGTACTTCTAGTGAAGCACAGAGATTACAGGCAGCCACAAGAGGAGGAAGAAAGCTAGTTTTGCTTTCCAAACTTGTGTGTATGAAAGTCGTTCAGTTGTGTCCAACTCTGAGACCCCCGTGNAAGGCTCCCTAGGACTCGTCCAAGTGGTACTTCTAGTGAAGCACAGAGATTACAGGCAGCCACAAGAGGAGGAAGAAAGCTAGTTTTGCTTTCCAAACTTGTGTGTATGAAAGTCGTTCAGTTGTGTCCAACTCTGAGACCCCCGTGGACATATGGTCCCAGGCCAGAACACTGGAGTGGGCAGACTTTCTCTCCTCCAGGGGATCTTCCCAACCCAGGGATCGAACCCAGGTCTCTCACATTGCAGGCGGATTCTTTACCAGCTGAGCCACAAGGGAAGCCAAGGAATACTGGAGTGGGTAGCCTATCCCTTCTCCAGTAGATCTTCCAGACTCAGGAATCGCACCAGAGTCTCCTGCATTGCACATGGATTCTTTACCAACTGAGCTATCAGGGAAGCTCTTCCAAATTTATAGTCACCTACAATTACTAACAACTGTCAGTTTTATTTACTTTTAAAAACATCCTCTTCAATTAGAATCCCTCAGATGTGTGTATATACACACATAAATGTATGTGTGTGTGTTTATGTAGGTATATATGGAAAATAAATTTATTTTAAAATATGCAGCACTGCTAAAAAATTATACCAAGCTCTACTGATAAAAACATAATAAGCTCCTGCCTCAGCTTTTTTTAAGAGTCTAAATTAAAATGCACTTTGATTATAGGAGACAATCCTCTGCACAATTCCTTTTGATGTGCAGAGCATCTGACCAAAGCTGATTCAGTGGCACGAACAAAATAATGGAGGCTTTTAGCTGCCTGCAGCATGAATTTGTTTTGGGAAAAGCCCAAATTTGGGGGAAGAATCATATACCCTCCTCTAGAACGTGACAGAATCTTTCCCCAAAAGTGAGCATCCATCTCTCCCAGGAGGTCCTCCTTCCCCCCCCCACAGCCATTTCCCCCACGACCTCCCCCTTGACGCTGCCCTTCCATTGGGAAGGTTTGCCCCCACCTGCTGCTTCTGCAAATGAATAAAATCCCATCTTGCTCAGATGAGAGTAAGTGATAGTAATTTGTATTCANTGTCTCTTATACACATCTCCCCCACGACCTCCCCCTTGACGCTGCCCTTCCATTGGGAAGGTTTGCCCCCACCTGCTGCTTCTGCAAATGAATAAAATCCCATCTTGCTCAGATGAGAGTAAGTGATAGTAATTTGTATTCACACATATTATTTTTTGCTGCTTCATTACGTTATTTTAAGGAAAGTGAATTTCCATGCAAAGTCACGCCATTATCAAGACATGTTCACTTCTATCAGCATGGGTCCCTTTACTATTATCCATAGCAAGAGCACTATGTTAAAATGTCATGTGAGTAGTCACAAAGCCCTTGCAGCCTCTCAATGCTGTGCACTTAACTACCGATCTCCTTTTTCTATTATTTTGTGAACATTTTCAGACAAACAGAAAACTGAATTATACAGTGAACACACCTAGATTCCGTAGTTTACATTTCGCTATATTAGGGAAAGATTTATTTGGTTACACAGTTCTGGGTATGTCCACACTCTGAGGGTCAAAAGCAGCATTTACTGTTAGCTTACACAGAGAAATACAAGTCTGGTTCTGATATTAAAAGCATGGAAGAGACTGTTAGCCTTACCCAAGAACTCAGCAACAAAACTGTTGTTGTCAAAATGAATTAAGCTTTTTCTAGACTCACTGAAAAGGGAAAACAATTCCATTTCTTCCAAAGAAAATAACTAGAAGACAGAAGTCAGTTAAGCACCATAAAGAAAAATAAATGAAATGGCCTAGACACTGACAAAAACACTATGTTACAAGAAGCAACATTTGGAGGAAAAGGAGTAACCTACTACTGTACATGCCATCTGATGCCTACTGCTCACCTTCCCAAATGTGCACAATACTGTTTCAGAAATTCTAGACTGTTTCAGTTCTGATACTGCTAATTCCAGCAGAACATTCACAAGCAGTAAAATCAGTCCCTAAGGACATTGTAGTGACGGGAGGCTCAAACTGGTTGTAACTGGAAGCATATCACCTGGTAAGATATTACTGTCAGCATAGGAAAGCTCAGAACATTCAAGAATAGATTTCAATTTTCATTCTGCTTAGTTTAAGGTGAAGAAGTCATTTAAATGACTGAATCTGATCAAATGTTGAGACCACTAATAGTCATGTTGTTTATATATAATGCTTTCCTCAAGGAACATAAAACAATTTAAAAACATTATTTTACTTTTCTTCACACTTGAGATAGAAGCCACGAAATATTATTCTCAATTAACTGAGGCACAAATCAATTCTATGATTTGTTTATGGTCCCAATATGATTCAGATCCATAGCTGGGAACCAAACCCAATGTCCTGATTACCATAAATACCAGAAATATGCTCTCAACCAGCACTAAGTAAAAGAACAGTAACTTTTACAAAATGATGCTCTATTGGTTGAAGCTTAGTCTTGCTAATGATTACAATTACATGCAAAATAAAACAGAATTTGTGTCTGCCGAGGTCTGCTGTACAGAGCAGATCTCCCCAATGCTAAGGTAGATGGTCTTCTCTTCCCAGTTCCCAAAGCCAGGCCTCGAGGAGTGAGGAGTAGAAGGAAGACAGCTTTCTCTGCCAGAGCCTCCTAGCTGATGTCACAGTCAATCTAGAAGGCTCAGTTTCCACTGGGTTCTTCCGTTGATCTTTGGTGGCATGAAAAGCTCAGCATCTAAAGGAAAGGAAAGAAAAACTGTAACAGACACACTCTTTTCTGCTGGTGGGAGCTGAGGCAATCGCTCTAAGCTAAAACGAGGTGACTGGGCTTTGCACCTACAAGATGAGCTTCAGAAGCAGAGTTAATGTTTGTGTCACCCTAACAACCCCCTGGTCAGAGCAAACACAGCCTAGAGGCCCTGCTCCAAAAAGAGGAATTCCACTTGAACTTCAGGCGGGTGAGAAGGTTGAAGAAAAACAATGCCCACTGACTGATTCAAAGTGAAATAATATTTTGTATTTCAAATGGGAGAGTGTGGTGTTGTAGTGATGACAAGGCTGTATATGTGTATTAAATTTCATCAAACTGTATACTTAAAAGATCTGTACATTTCACTGTATATAAAATTTACCTCAATTTTAAGACTAAAAGGAAAAACTGGTGGCATATTTTCAGTATAAGTAAAGCTAACGGACAGAAAATACTTTAAAAAATAAATAACTAGAAAAGGCAGGTGATAGTTGGAGAAAATTTGTCAGATAAAATTTCCAGGTCCTCTTTCAGATACATTTATGGAGTTATTTAAGTAGGAATAATAAATAATATGTAGAAACATGAGAAAATATGTAAAGAGGTNGTCAACCAAGAAAAGGAATGTAAGAGGTTAAGCAGTTTGGGGAAAAAGACAGAGGAAGTTTGTGGGACTGGTGAGACCTGCAGGCTCCCTGGTCCAGACAGTGTTGGAGAAGCAGAGCTGAGCCCAGGAGAAAGACAGAGACTAGACGTTCAGATCTGGGGGATCCGTCCTAGAGCTAATGATGCTTGAGGCCTCGCCTCCCCCAGGGGGCACCGGGAAAAAGAGTGAGACAGTGGGGGAACCTCATCGTAGGGGTGTTGGATGCCACGAGCCAAGGGAGTAGGGCACGAGGATGGGGGCGGGGACCTCACTCCAGGGGCGCTAGAACTTCAGGCCAAGAGGTGGGGAGGGCCTTCTGGAAACCAGCCGGAGGCAGGTGGGTCGGGCTAGGCTCAGCCAACGTTGGCACCGAGCGCCCGGGTCTGCTCTGCTTCCTGGTTTCCTGATCAGGAGACAGGAGATGCGAAGCCAGTAGACTTGGACAGAGTGAGTCACCCTGCCCTTCCTTCTTTCCTCTGCTCCTTCCCTGGGCCTCTTCTGTCCCCACCCTCCTCCCTGGGTGAGCGCGGGATGCATNTCCAGGTCACTGCTCCCCTACAGTGTTAGCTGGGCAGGGGCAGGTGAGGAATACTTGAGTGGCACCAATTCTGTGAGTAGCTCGTCTGCCCCTTTTTGGGTTATGAGAACTTCTCCTTTCCTACAGTCTCCACCAGTGTTCCTACACTGGGACACAGATAATACACATGAGCTGACACATAATACAGATATGGAGGCTGCTGATAACGAGCAGCCTAAAAATTTTTAAAGTCTTCAAGGCTCAGCTGGGAAATGAAAGGGCTCTTTGATAAAGCCAACTAGACCACGCTAGGGAAAGATGTGTGACTGGACTTGACCTGAAGGCCAGCATCAAGACAGCAGTGAGGAAAACAGGGGAAAGACACAACTGGATTAGATACCACACGCGACACAATTACCAAACAGCCTCTAGTCTGAGAGGAACTGTGAGCATCTCAGAAATAAGTGTGTGTTTTGGGACTGACACCAGAAGCAGCCTGCCAGCCTCCAGGAAGAAGGGGACCTAGGGATACAGCAGTTAATGGTCTGGATATATGAGCTTAGCTGGTATGGAAGGTGGTAAGTATATTCCTGGTAGCAAAATATACCATTAAAGTTAAACTTGACATGGCTCTCACAAAGCCAGGACTTCAAATGTCATCAAAATGCTAACACAATATAGCATTTAAATGAAAAACTTTCAGAATGCTGTCTGTCACATGCCAGAAACACAAAACAGCATCTATAGTAACTGCCAACTTTTTAAAGCTGAAAAGAAGTTACTATGCTGGAATGATCCACATGAAGGGCAAATACTTTGGCACCAAACTGATCTGTCAAAAGTTTTTTTTTAACCAACTTTGAAAAGAAAGCCTTTAGGGTTTTTAACTTTGAGGAATATGTAACCTAACTGCTGAGAATCATTTCCCCCCAACCCCCAAAATAAACAGAAACATTTTACGTATAATTCAATAGGAAATGCAGATGAAATGATAGCCTTCTTTGGATCTGTTTTCAAATTACACTATCAATCCTAAGGATGACTAAAAAGGTCCGGCTCTTAACCAAGAAATGTGAAAATGTCCCCAAGACACAATGCAAAACTGCCAAGAGCCAAAAATGATGATTCAGAAGAATTCTTAAAATGTACGTGCAAATTAGACTGTTCAGACTCAAACTTCAACTGTGATGTACCTGTATGGATGCATATATGCCACTGCATTGACAAGTGTGCAAGTCAGAACACGTTTTTAAAAAATTATACATTTAATGTCACACTGGATCTCTCATCCCTCAACCCAGGTTCCTAACACTAAAGGATTAAACTAATTTTACTACAGATAGACTCTTAGAATAGAGGAAAAACTGCAGTGACTCAGCAGTCTCTCCTTATATGACTGACCTCAACACTTACAAAAATACATTTCTCCTGCTTAGTACTATAATAATTTAGAGAGAAAAATACTAACCAAGAACAGGAACTGAAGTCTTCTGTTGTTGGTAAGAGGCCATGATACTATTTGCAGTAGAATTGGGACCTAGAACCTAAGCAGAAAGTAGACTGAATCAGCAAAGATTATTTTAAACTTCTGATGACTGCAAATACCTTTGCGGCAATAAGCAGCCTTTCATTTTCATTATGGCATCAAATACATATGTGATTTTAATTTGACAGTTTCTCCCATCTCCATTCAGACCTTCATATCTCCTGTCTACCAGAAAGTAATGATGCGGGGAAAACAGAAAAGGAAAAGCTCAGTGATAAATGCCTGGTCCTTTCCAAACGAGTGAGCCAAACCCTGGGGAGGGGCACAATAATAGATTATAGAATACACAGAGCATCAGACTGTACTCAAAGAATTGTGAGAATTTTTACGTTAAAATAATATGTACACAAAATGGAGGAGAATGCAAACTCCACGTGTGTTCAAGGTTAACAAGAGACTTTATAGGAAGCCCATGCCTGCAGGAGCCTCAGCGGGCACATGCGAGGCCCTCTGCCCTGCCTTCACTCAGCTCTGTGCCTGTCCCCTCCTGGCGCATGCCCAGCAACGATGCCACATGCTCAAAGCACTGCCCCGTGATCCATGGTATCCTACACATATGACATTACCGTGCTTTACCAGCCAGAGCAAAAACACAATTTTCCTGTCATTCCCCCTAAAAGACTCCTAAACTGGTATCTTAGGTGTTAATATGATCTGAATAGATGAGAATAAGGGAGGGCCTGGGGAGGGATTATAAATTGTTAGCTTCAAAATCACAAGTTTTGAAGGTGATCAGATTTCTTCTAGGAAATACCTATTATAGTAAATTCAAGTGCTTTTGGGAGGCTAACTCTTAGTTGCTTTTATAGTTTTTTCTTTTAAATGTTTTGATGTCTACCTTGTCATGTGACCTTCAAAACATTCAGTGAAGTATGCCAGAGAATATTATTCTCATTTATAACTGAGGAAATCAAGATCCAGTAAGCTTATGTATCTCATAAGCCTATGAGCTGACTTTCGGCCTCTGTCTCAGCTCCAAACCCACCCTTCTATGCACTGCTTGTGATGCTGGGACTGTGGGCCTGAGAAAACACCTCTCCTCTGATGGCTGTTATTCTCCAACAAGAGCAGCCGACAGAAGGACAGGCCGAGGCTGGATGGAGGAAGGAGATGGGATCTGTTCCTTCATTTGCTTGCTTCCACTCAACGGTGGCTCTTTACCCCACAGCATCTGTTCATTCCAGTTTCCATTTATTTCTATGCACTCTGAACCAGCCTCATCTGCCCCCTCAGAAACACCAGCACCAGATGGCTGCCCCTGCTTCACGGAGCTTCCAGAACCAGCTCTGCAAGGCCCACCTCCAAGCGTCTAAATTCTAAGAGTCTCAAACTCTGCCTTCTGTTCTCTCAGTCCTAGGGGTACAAGCTGCTGCCCACACTTACTATCTCAGGGTTCCTTCTCTGTGTTCCCCTTCTGCCTTTTTGGTCCTCTAGTACTTGGTTAACCAGTTCCATTTATTAACATCTCTCTGATAAAATATTAGCTGTGGTTTCCATTGTCCTTAATGGACCCTGATGGACAGACCAGCCTTTCAGAATCAAAACCAAAATGCTGAGCAACAGACCTGAGGTGTAAGAGACTGTGCAGACATACACAATAAATAGATGACAAAACATCGGAAATCTTGGTGGGACACAAACAGCTTTAACATAATTAGTAATCATGTCATAACACAGAAGTGACAAGTCAAATTTACTGCAATTATTTGGGGTTCCATTAAAGAATTCAGATCCCATCCGTAACTGTGAACAGAGAGGTGAGGGCCAGTTCTGGTCGACCCTTAACAATTTCACTGAAGGTCGGGGCAACCATCTGACTCCCATCTTCTCCGTGACAGTGGTTTCATGTGGAAAAGAGAACTAAAAGCAAACTTAACCTAGGCCAAGGTGTACTACGAACTACAAGGCCAATCACAAAATCTTCTTACCAACAGCTTGCTAAGATAATTTAACTGTGGTATGGTATGTTTTAAGAAAAGGAAAATCTTTTGCTTTGACTGTTAAGACACTGTGAGAGTAATAATCTGTGAAAGTGATTTTAACACGAAAAACACATTGTGTTTTTGAGGAAAACTTACAGGTGTAGCTGAACTCTGCTGGGGGGTGAGAGTCCAAATTTCTGGAAGCGACCTTTCCATTAACAGCAGAGTATCTTCAAAGGCCTTCTGTAATTCCCTTCCTTGCTCATCAAACTCAAAGAGAAAGAGCATCTTTAAAATATGGCATATTTCATCTAGAGAGAAGAAATTTGAGAAAGTGGTTAAGTTGTAATACCTGCTCCATTGCTAGAATCCTAACAGAGACTCTTTCCCAAGCAAAAAATATCTATTCACACAATATCTTCCATATTTTCTCCTTTCTCCTCCAAAGCTAGGATAATTTAACATATCTACTACAAAAAGAAAACAAACCCACTGCAGCCCAAGCAGGGGATTAGTGCCTCCTCAATCCTTATCCTGATTTCAGAGATGCACGTATGTGTGCTAAGTTACTTCAGTCGTGTCTGACTCTTTGTGACTGTATGGACTGTAGCCCACCAGGCACCTCTGTCCATGGGGATCCTCCAGGCAAAAATACCGGAGTGGGTTGCCATGCCCTCCTCCAGGGGATCATCTCAACTCAGTGACTGACCCTGCATCCCTTATGTCTCCTGCATTGGCAGGCAGGTTCTTTACTATTAGCACCATCTGGGAAGCCCCAGGGAAATTCCCAAAAGGCCAAATAGAAAGATAAATGTCTTTCTCCAAACCAGTAAGACTTATGCCCAAGTCCACGATGTAGCAAGTAAAGGGGATGGACTGGATTTTAACCTTTATTTTCATCCCAGAGCAAACCTGCTTAACAGTTTAGGCCCTGTGTGGCCTTGGGTAAACTTTTTGACTTCAATGATCGTCCTTCACATCTTGGGTAGGTGAATGCCAATGAGAAAGTCCTCTGGGCTGAGAAGTTTTTGTTTTACGAATGTGCCCTGAAGTGATGTATTTACTCTGGTTTTTATGTGGGCAAGAATCATCAGTATTGAAAATATACCTTTCAATTTCTCAGTCCCCTGCACCACTTCACTCAATGCCTCCAAAAGGGCCACATCCTCCAGTGGACTCCCCTCCTTGAGGCTGTGCTTCTTCCGCTCCGCTTTGCGCCGATTTTTAGACGATCGCCTGTCAGAAATTAGAGATGTTTTAAAAGGGGCTCTCCTTAAGCCCTTCCCACTAAAATCTGAAACAAAACAAGGATGCCCACTCCTAGCACTTCTCTTCAACGCAGTACTGGAAGTCCTGGCCACAGCAATCAGAAAAGAAAAAGAAACAAAAGGTCATTTGGAGTTGTCATTAGATATGGATGACATGATACTCTATTTGGGAAACCCTAAGGACTCCACATAAAAACTTCTAGATCTGATAAATGAATTCAGCAAAGTAGCAAGATAAAAGAACGACATCAGAAACTGGTTGCATTTCTTTATAACAGCAATGAAATATCAGAAAGGGAATGTAAAAAAACAACACTTTTCAAAATCACAGTCCCCCCAAAACAAAATACTTACAAATAAACCTGATTAAGGAGATTAAAGACTCACACACTGAGAACTATAAAACATTAAGAAAGGAAACTGAAGATGATTCAAAGATATGGAAAGAAATCCCATGTTCTTGGACTACATGAATTAACATTGTTAAAATGGCAATCTACTGATGTAATGCAATCCCTATCAAATGACCCATGACAGTTGTCACAGAACTAGAACAAATAATCCCCCAATTCTATGGAACCATAGGTGACCCAGAACTGCTAAAGCAATTCTGAAGAAAAAGAACAAAGCAGGAGGCATAGCCTTTCCCAGACTTCAGACGGACTCCAGAGCTACAGGAATCAAAACAGCACAGCACTGGCACAAAAACAGACATACGGATCAACGGAGCAGGAGCGCCGAGAAATAAACCTGCACACCTACTGTCAACTGCCGCTGCTGCTGCTAAGTCGCTTCAGTCGTGTCCGACTCTGTGCGACCCCATAGACGGCAGCCCACCAGGCTCCCCCATCCCTGGGATTCTCCAGGCAAGAACACTGGAGTGGGCTGCCATTTCCTTCTCCAATGCATGAAAGAGAAAGGTGAAAGTGAAGTCGCTCAGCCGTGTCTGACTCTTAGCGACCCCATGGACTGCAGCCTACCAGGCTCCTCCGTCCATGNCTCCAGGCAAGAACACTGGAGTGGGCTGCCATTTCCTTCTCCAATGCATGAAAGAGAAAGGTGAAAGTGAAGTCGCTCAGCCGTGTCTGACTCTTAGCGACCCCATGGACTGCAGCCTACCAGGCTCCTCCGTCCATGAGACTTTTCAGGCAAGAGTACTGGAGTGGGGTGCCGTTGCCTTCTATAAGAGAGTCAGGAATATAAAACGGGAAAAAGTCTCTTCAGCAACTTGTGTTGGAAAAGCTGGACAGCCACATGTAAACAGATGCAGTTAAAACATAACCTCTCACTGTACACAGAAATAACCTCAAAACGGCTTAAAGACTTAGACAGAATTAAGACATGACACCATAGAACTCCCAGAAGAGAGCATCGGCAAAACATTCTATGACATAAATTGTACCAATGCTTTCTTAGGTCAGTTTCCCAAGGCAATAGAAATAAAAACAAAAGTAAACAAACTTACAAGCTTTTGCACAGCAAAGGAAACCATAAAAAAAAAAAAGAAAACGATCTACAGAATGGGAGAAAAATATCTGCAGATGATGCAGTAGACAAGGGCTTCATTTCCAAAATACACCAATAACTCATACAACTCAACAACAAAAACAAAGAACCCAATCAAAGACTAGGCTAAAGATCTTAACCAACATTTCTCCAAAAAAACATACAGATAGATGGCCACCAGGCATGTGAGAAGATGTTCAACATCACTAATTATTACAGAAATGCAAATCAAAACTACAGTGAGGTACCACTTAACACTAGTCAAAATGGTCATCATTAATAAGTCTACAAACAACAAATGCTGAATAGGGTGTGCAAAAAAGGGAACCCTTCTATACTGTTGGTGGGAATGTAAGTTTGTACAGCCACTATGGAAAACAGTATGGCGGTTCCTCAGAAAACTAAAAACAGAACTACAATATGACCCAGCAACCCCACTCCTGGGCATATACCTGGAGAAAACTCTAATCCCCAAAGATATATGCACCCCTATGTCCATAGCAGCATTATTCTCAATAGCCCCAAGACATAAACACCCTAAACATCCACTGACAGATGACTTGATAAAGAAGATGTGGTACATACATACAATGGAATACTACTCAGCCATAAAAAGAATGAAACGATGCCATGTGCAGTATCATGGATGCAACTAAGATGATCAAATTAAGTGAAGTCAGAAAGAGAAAGAAATATGGTATCAATTATACACAGAATCTAAAATACAGCACAAATGAACCTATCTATGAAACAGACTCACAGACACAGAGAACAGACTTGTGGGTGCCAAAGGGAGGAGACGGAGAGGGAGACGGATGGACTGCAAGTTTGGGGTTGGTAGATGCAAAGTATTACACTGGAATGGATAAACAAGATCCTACTGCATAGCACAGGGAATTATATTCAGTATCCTGTGACAAACCACAATGGAAGAAAATATAAACAAAGAATGTATATATGTGTATAAGTGAATCACTTTGCTATACAGCTGAGATTATCACAACATTGTAAACCAACTATGCTTCAATAAAGAAAAAGAGGAGAGCTCTCCTTGTGCTCATCAAATTAAAATGAATGTAGCAATAACTGTGGTCACCAACTTTCTGGGAAACCAGGGTATCTACAGATGGTGCTTGTATTTTTGGGAAAATGGTGAAGGTGTTAAAATGATACATAAAATACTACTGGTAGCGAAAAGGTAGGAAATAATAAGGAAAGCCCTAAAAAGTGATGCTTGGCCTTGAAGTTTTAAGATACAGAATAAAATGAGATTACATCTGATAATCAGAGCTGGAGCAATGAGAAGAACAACCAGCTTCAATTTTGTAGTAAAAAGCAAATAAATTTAAAGGCAACAAAATTACAGTAAGCAGACAGACATATCAGACTGGAATTTGAATATCATAGAATATATAAATGAACCCCACATTCTTTCCTGCCTCAGAGGTCTTGAATTATGCCATTTGTTTCATCTGGGACCCTCACCCCAACTCCCCCAAGCCCAGTCTGGGTGGCTTTCCTGCAGTTTCTGTTTATCCCACCCAGTCTCACAGATGTCCACTCTAAATTCCTAAAACACCATTTGGTTTAAATATATCACCATGCATTGTTTTCTGTTTCCCAAGTAAGTCTACAAATTCTTACTAATTCACATCTCCTTAAAAGGTTTCTGTAATATCCACTACAGCTAGTTGAGTAAATACTTCTGACCAACTGAACTTTGAAGAAGTATGAACTCGCTTTTCTTTATAATCTTTCTAGTTTTTCAGTGCCTACAGTCCACTTAATATTTGTTAAATGAAGGAAATCAGATGTTAAATATAACTTGAGTACCCAGTATAAGTGCCGTATGAGCAACAGGGAAACACACAGGCCACGAAGCTGCAGCAGAAAACACCTGCAGTCAAGTCTGAGCGCTCTGACATGCTGGGAAGGTCCTTCCACAACTTCCCCAGTGCCCCCCTCCTGCTGCACGGTCTGGTGGAAAGCTGACCTCTTCACTTCTCCTTTGTCCACACACCCAGGGGATGGTCAGTGTGCGGAATAAACATGATACATACGCTGATATCCTAGAGTTACTATGAGAGTATCTGCCACTCATGTTACTGCCACTCATGACGCTGCTGGTTTCGGAGAAGAGATCTGATTCTCGGCCATGGGGAGCTTCATCATCTAGAAAAGAAGAACCACACACAGAATTGAAAACTCCCTGCAGATAAGGTTCACCTTCAGCAGGGTAAATGAACCATAGTTATCCAGGCCACCTCTAATGAGGCAGGAAAACTAGTACAAAGCTGATCTAAAATACGGCACAAATGTGTACAACTGAGCCACTAGACTGGCACAACACTGTGAACAGCTACTCTTCAATTCAAAACAGGAGGTGCTCTCCTTGTGCTCAACAGACTAAAATCAACGTAGCAATAACTACTAGTCACCAATAGATATTAAATACAACTTTACTACTGTAAGCTAGCACTTTACCCAATGTCTTTATTTTTTTCTTAAAGCAAAGGAACTTTTGGAGATGAGGAGATTCATTCTGAAAATACTGCAGTCAGTTCCTCTGGCTGGGTGAGTGGGGAACGTTTGGCAGACCTCTTCCCATTCGCGCTTGATTCTGCCCTCAAACTCTCCCCAGTTCCCATGACAAAGGCACACACATGCCCTTCACAGAGGCCTCAGGCTTCCCCTTGGCACAGTAACCACACTGCAGGAGGCACAGTAAGCGGCTAAGACAGTGTGCGACGCTGCCCCCAACACCACCCCCAAGCTCCACTGTCTCCAGGCAGGCACTCACCCAGGGTCACCTGCTGGGCCTGCTCCTTCAGCTCTCGTACCACCAGCAGACGTTTTTTATGGCGACTGAATGTGGCTGTCTGAGAGTCCAGAAATGCCATATAATTTTTCTGGGCTAAGGGTGCAGATGTAAAATAATTTAAACATGTTTAAGCAAAGAGAAAAAACTAGAGTGAGAGGTTGGCAAGGGAGTTGGAGCTTAATGAAAAGAAAACAAGTTATCAAGTTTTTCAAGTAAGATTTTTTTTTTTTAATTTAATGGAGAATTAACCAACAATGCTTTCAGAGAATGAACCAGAGATTGAGACTCAAGATCTTAAAGTTCATCAACATCATCCTAGAAAGCACTCTACCACTAAACTTGTAAAATCACCTAATAAGAGTCCTTACTATCTAACCCAAAAGAGGACTGGCAAATAAAAGGAGTGTACAGGAAGCTATTAACAAAAACAGGAAGAAAGTCATGAAATGCTTCCTAAACCTATAAGTATTCGGTCTTTGCTGATGAAGTCAGCATTTTTCTAGGTTCTCATTAGTGGAGAAAAATTCAAGTAAGAGTGAGCTAGAAGGATTGTTACAGGGCCCAGGAGGATGCTTCCAGGACCCAGGTAGGAGTACATAAAGAGAATGATACACAGAGAACTCTCCCAGTTTTAAGTTGGACAGGGTAATAGAGAGCAGACAGGGTAAGAATGTGAATGCATATTAATGTCAGAAAGGCTAGACATTCCTTACAGGGTAGACTGTGCAGGCCTTAAAATCAACCTCTACTCCCAAAGACATCTATACATCAAATGGACATCCTACTCTTATACTTTGCATTTAAGGAATTACAGTGTACACTAGAGTATTCTAGAACTGATTAACACTCATCTGTTATTGATTAACCTTCTGCAAAGGTCCTTTTCATTTTTATTTTTTTGGACATGACGTGCAGCATATAGGATCTTAGTTCCCCGACAAGGGATTGAACCTGTGCCCCCAGAACTGGAAGCTGTCTTAACCACAAGGCCACAGGAAAAGCACTTCTTTTTATTGTAAAAAAAAAATTTTATTTTGAAACTTCAAACTTACATAAAAGTTGCAACAGTTCAATGAATACACACACACACACACGTGCGCTTCACTTAGATTTATCAATTATTATTTTATATTTTTGGCTTCCTCTGTTTCTCTCTCCACTCTCTCTCACACACACACACACACACGATTATTTTTGTGGAACCCTTTGAGAGGAAGTTACAGATAGAATCCTTCCCTCCTAAATACTTTAGCATCTCTCTCTTAAGAATCAGGATATTATGTATATAATCACAATCCAATTATTAAATGCAGAAAATTAACCATTTGATATTATATTATTTAATAGTTCATATGCAAGTTTACCATCTATTCCCCAATGCAAAAATTTTTAATTGTATCTTATCCACAGGTTTTTAACATTCAAATATTTCATGTGTGACTAACATCACTGTCGCTACTGTTTAGACACTAAGTCTGTCCAACTCTTCATGACACCATGGACTGACTGTAGCCTCCTAGGCTCCTCCATCCATGGGATTTCCCAGGCAAGAATACTAGAACGGGCTGTCATTTTCTTCGACCCAAGGATCAAACCCATGTCTTCTGTAATGGGAGGCAAATTCTTTACCACTGGAAGCCCGTTTAACAGAGCACATTTAAAAACCATGGTCAGAATTCAATTATCTCACCCAGTGGAGAACTCTGGTTGACTCAATAAAACCCATTCTTTCATCACTGACATGATTAAAGGATGTAACAGCAAAGACAGTACTCTCCCGTCTTCCTCTCCCCCTCATCTTGATACTTCCAAATCAGGAATTCTTTCTAAAATACAACCCTCACCTTCTAAAATGGAAGGCTTTATGTTGGTTTCTATAATATCTGGTCTGTTATATTTGTGTACCTAAAAGGAAAAATAAGATAATTTTAGGCAGGAAAATTTCAAGTCACTAGACAGTTAAGACGCTAGGGAATGGATAGCTTTCAGAGGTGACCAGGATATTTTCCGGAGGAACAGGCCTACAAGGCGGCCAAACCCAAATCGTTTCAGTAAAAAACAGTAACGTTTCACATTTAGAGGACTAATTCCACACCTCAAGAATAAATTAATTAAATGATTTAAAGAGCACTGCTTATCCTTAGACCAGAACTTGAACTACTGCCAAACTTCGGAAGCCTCAGAAGACCAGGGACTCCGGCTGACTGTCTCCCCCGTGCGGGCCCTCGTTCTACTGCGCGCTTGAGGCAGGGAGGAGTTCTGGAGTCCTCTTACCAGTCTCAGAGCTTCTTCCCAGGCAGCTCCTTCTAGCAGCACCAGCACAGCTTCTTCATGGTCCTGACAAGAGAACATCAAGGAAGATAACGGGCTAATAGGGCAAGCGCGTCAGATGCCACCGGATCAAACTGCGAAACTGCCCGAAGAGCTGCCTCTAGTGCTCACAATCCCAGTTCTCAGCACCGGGTCTGACCTAGAGCGGATGCCTGACAGATGCTGATGCAGAAGACAAATAAGGAGTGTCAATTCTGGAAATGGCCACAAAACACAAGGCGGGCATCATCTCTCTACATCCCTGAGCACGGAAACCACGAGAGAGGCTGTTAGAAATGCCCATTTCCCCAGCTGCACCTCCAAGTCTGATTCAGGAGATTTAGGTGGGCTCCTGAATTAAGATCACACTGTGAAAAGAGGGTCGACTAGAACTGTAACTTTCCAAACTTTTTTTTCTTTTAATGCTTATTTTTTTCTCTTTGTATTTCAAACAACTTCAAACCTATAAAAAACTAAATAAGTTTAACAAACATCTGTATATCCTACAGATTTTGAGCCATTTGTGATGCTTACATCCTTACCACTAAAAACTTTTGATTATGTACCCTAATATATAATTACATTATATTCTTAAAAAGCACATAAAACACGTTTTTAAAAGATGAAATAAAAGAGACAACTGGCTGGATTTCTTCAAGTAATCTCTACCACAAAAAAGGTGTGTATAAACTAGATAAAAAGGGATTTAAAGAACATAAGATAATGAACACAATACGTGGACTTAGGAAGGAATCTAATTTGGACCAATCTACTATAAACAACTTTGGAATATTGAAGGAACTTAACTTTCCATTACTGGATAAACTAAAATGTGTCAACATGGAGAGAGGAAGATTATAGCCAAACAAACCAAATTTACAAACAGTAAAACTTCATTTTGGTTAAAAACTACATCTGTGTGCAGTGTGTGTGTGTGTGTGTGTGTGTGTGTGTGCATGTGTATGTAGGGGGGTGAGTAGGGAAGACAGAGAGGAGAGAGGAAACTCTGGAAAGATAGTCACACAGAGTCGGACACGACTGAAGCAACTTAGCATGCGTGCATGCATGAGTAGTAGGAGTGAGGTGTGTTTATTTTCTTCTATTTGCTTTTAGTATTTTAAACAATCTATATACATATAAACTACTTTAAATAAGTTACTTTTAACTAAGAAGGTTAAATAAACATTTTCTTCCCAGACCCGAAAGGATCATTTCAGGCCTATAACATAATGTCCCAAAGACACACAGTATATGTGTTTTGCTTGACCAGAAATGTGTGTGTGTGTGTTGACATAAAATTCATATATTACTAACATACAATGAATAATTTTAAAGTGTATTTGACGCTGTTTACTATATCACAATGTTGTGTAACTGACAAGCTCTCCCTACTTTCAAAATTTTTTTTTAATCATCACATAAATACACTCCATATCCATTAACCAATCCCTCCATATTTCCCACTCCTCTCACCCACTGGTAACTTCTAATCTGCGTTTTGTCTCTCTGGATTTGCATAGTCTAGATATATTATATAAAAGGAGCCATACAATAGGTGACTTTTTGTGCCTGACTTCTTTTGTTAAGTATATGTTTTAAAGATTCATCAGTTCTTTGTTCCTTTTATCTCCCCTTATTTTTTTGACTATAGCAAAATTCAATATAAAATGTACCCTTTTAGCCATTTAATGTATAGTTCAGGCGCATCAAGCAAATTCACATTGTTGTGAAACCACCACTACTATCAATTTCCAAAACTTTTATCTTGCAAAAAGGAAATTCTATATCCATGAAACAATAAATCCCCTCTCTCCCCAACCCCCACTTTTGGCAACCATCATTCTACTGTGTCTTTATGAATCTGACTACTCTAGGTACCTCATTTAAGTAGAATTATACAATATTTGTCATTTTATATCTAATTTATTTCACTCAGCATAATCTTTTCAAGTTTTATCTAAGCTGTCAGTTCAGTTCAGTTCGGTCGCTCAGTCTTGTCCAACTCTTTGCGACCCCATGAATTGCAGCACGCCAGGCCTCCCTGTTCATCAGCATCTCTCGGAGTTCACTCAGACTCGTGTCCATTGAGTCCGTGATGCCATCCAGCCATCTCATCCTCTGTCGTCCCCTTCTCCTCCTGCCCCCAATCCCTCCCAGCATCAGAGTCTTTTCCAATGAGTCAACTCTTCGCATGAGGTGGCCAAAGTACTGGAGTTTCAGCTTTAGCATCATTCCTTCCAAAGAAATCCCAGGGTTGATCTCCTTCAGAATGGACTGGTTGGATCTCCTTGCAGGCCATGGGACTCTCAAGAGTCTTCTCCAACACCACACTTCAAAAGCATCAATTCTTCAGCGCTCAGCCTTCTTCACCGTCCAACTCTAAGCTGTAGCATGCACCAATTTTTCATTATTTTTTGATTGAATAATATTCCTCCATATGTGTGTATGTGTTCAGTTCAGTCACTCATTCATGTCCGACTCTGCAACCCCACAAACTGCAGCACGCCAGGCCTCCCTGTCCATCACCAACTCCCAGAGTTCACCCAAACTCATGTCCACTGAGTTGCTGATGCCACCCAACCATCTCATCCTCTGTCGTCCCCTTCTCCTCCTACCCTCAATCCCTCCCAGCATCAGGGTCTTTTCCAATGAGTCAACTCTTCGCATGAGGTGGCCAAAGTACTGGAGTTTCAGCTTCAACATCAGTCCTTCCAATGAACACACAGGACTGATGTCTTTTAGGATGGACTGGTTGGATCTCCTTGCAATCCAAGGGACTCTCAAGAGTCTTCTCCAACACCACACTTCAAAAGCATCAATTCTTCAGTGCTCAGCTTTCTTTACAGTCCAGCTTTCACATCCATACATGACCACTGGAAAAACCATAGCCTTGACTAGACAGACCTTTGTTGGCAAAGTAATGTCTCCGTTTTTTAATATGCTATCTAGGTTGGTCATAACTTTCCTTCCAAGGAGTNTTCCTATTTGGAACCAGTCTGTTGTTCCATGTCCAGTTCTAACTGTTGCTTCCTGACCTGCATATGGTTTGCTCAAGAGGCAGGTCAGGTGGTCTGGTATTCCCATCTCTTTCAGAATTTTCCACAGATTCTTATGGTCCACACAGTCAAAGGCTCCAGCATAGTTAATAAAGCAGAAACAGATGTTTTTCTGGAACTCTCTTGTGTGTGTGTACATATATCAAATTGTTCACAGCAGCACTATCCACAATAGCCAAGATACAGAAACAACCTAGATGTCCATCAACAGATGCATGGATGAAGAAGATGTGGTCCATATATACAAGGGAATACTATTCAGCCATAAAAAAGAATGAAACAATGCCACGTGTAGCAGCATGCATGCAACTAGAGATTACCACTACATAAAGTCAGAAAGAGAAAGACAAATTCCACACGATATCGCTTATATGGAGTCTAAAATATGACACAAACGAACCTATCTATGAAGCAGAAACACACTCACACTTATAGAACAGGTGTGCAGCTGCCAAGGGAGGTTAGGTGTGGGATGGAGTGGGAGGGTGGGTTAGCAGAGGTAAGTTGCTACATATGGAATGGAGAAACACCAAGGTCCTACTCTATAGTGCAGAGAACTGTCGACACGTTCAGTATGCAATGATAAACCATAATGGAAAAGAATATAAAAAATGTACATATATAAAACCAAATCATTATTACCACAACATTGTAATATATTCAATATAAAAGAATTTTTTTTTAAAGTCAATGCAATTCACCCTATCATTTGTCTAAATAAAAAACATATCTTGAGTCATTTGGCAAAATTTAATACTCATTCATGATAAAAACTCTCAGAAACAGGAGAATTTTCTCAACCCAAGAGGGCGAGGGTTGGCAATTTTTTTTCCATAAAAAGCAACAGTCTGGGACAAACTGTTACAAGTCTTCAAACTCTTGTGGTTTTAAGTGCAACAGCAGCCACACAATGTATAAACACTTGGTGGGGCTATGTTCCGATATAACTTTATTAACAAAACACGTAGTCAGCTAGCTTTGGCCCCCAGGTTGTAGTTTGCCAAATCCAATAAGAGCCTTACCAGTTTCTCACATCTACTGAACAAACAACTCCTTTGCCAAAAACTAGCAAACATCACACACAGGGTTCTCTAGCCAGTATCACTCACTGTAGACAAGACCAAGATTTAAAAACTCTACAGGGGTCCATACTTAGGGAGATGCAACATTTTTATGAGTTTTTACCTCCAGGAGCCTTAAGAGAACTTCTCATAGTGAATATGAGGAAATATCCTCATATTTTTAGCAGGGGGAAGGAGAAAGGAGACGTGAAAATATACCCAAAGCATGCTGATTTTAACAAGACCTGCTCTCAAGAGAAAATATTTTGCAAGAGCCTAATCGAAGAGGGTTTCACCAGGACCTCCAATGTGGGGGCAGGGAAATACCCAACTCTGGCCCACTCTAACTTTCCTGTCCTACTGAGGGGTGAAAAACAACTGGTGAAGTTCACAGCTGAAGCACATACTCAGACTGAGGCCTAATCACAGGACTAAAGAACATGCCTCCTCCTCCCCAAACCCCAGTCTCATCATGTCAGTAAAGGCCTTCTGATCAAATTTCCTTTTACCCAGGTACCACATTAGGCTTTTGACAAAAAAAATTACAAGGCATTTTTAAAAAGGGATAAAAATGCAGTTTGAAGAGTCAGAGCAAGCATCAGAACCGGACACTGATATGGCAGGTATCTTGAGATTATGAGGTTGGGAATTAAAAAATGAGTATGATAAATATGATAACACCTCAAATGGAAAAAAGAGACAACACGCAAGGACAGATGGGTAATGAGACCAGAGACAGAGAAATCCTAAGAATCAAACAGAAATGTTAGAAATCACAAGCGAGCATCCTATCCATCTAATTAACCACCTTCAGTGGGATATGTCTTCATGTTTTCAGTTGAATCACCATCTTCTCTTTCTAGGATCTAGTGATATCAAATTTTAGTTATCTTTTTTCACTCATCCTTATTACACAAAAGACAATGAAGTATCATAAAAGCATAATTTTGTTATGCAAGTGTGCCTGCTAGTAACAACAGTAACAACACTTTCTGATCAAAAGCCAAAACTCTACAAGGAAAGAATTCCTGGTAACATTTGTATGCCTGTATCTTTTGAGTCTGTGGCCCATGAAAATGCATGGATTTACTATTTTCATAATAAATCTACAATTCTATCAAAAGCTCATATGGATACTTTATAATCTGCTGCAAAACTGGAACGCAAAAAGCTGCCTGAGGTAAAAGAGACATTTCCAAGAGAGACAATGGGAGTGAAAGCCAAAAAAGGAAGTCTCAAGTTCAATCACTTTGGTTTAGAATGGTCTTTTCTCATTGTTCCTGCTTTGGTATGTTAATATAAAAAATATAATTGACTTATGATTTCATTTCTACTTTCCACCAAGGTCAAGCCACTAGTGTATATTAGTGTTCTTTGGTATTCTACCTCACAGAAATTACAATTATTTAGAGATATACTGAATTTAGATTTCCAAGTCAAGTAGGCAAGATGGAAGACCTTCAAGGTAAATACTATCTCTGGATTTCCTGAATACCCACAGTTCCTTTCATTTTCATGATTGCTAAGGTACAAATGAGAAATAATTACTTGGTGTGTGTGTGTTGCGGGGGTGTGAGTGGAAGGGAAGAAATGAGTTTACCTGAGCATACTGTTCCAAAACTGTGGCCGCATCACTGTGTCTCCTCTGCTCAACTAGCTTTCCTGCAAAGACAATAATAAGCATTTGACTCTCATAGTTGGCAAATATCAGCATTACCAAAACACAAGCGAAAATGGTTTTCAGTGGCACTATTTAAATCAAAATGGTCTCCGACATATTGGAGATTGAGCTCTACAGAGTATACACTCAAAATGAGCTGCTTTAAAAGAGCATTTTCAAAAGTGTTCCCCAAGATTGTTCAAAGAACAATGAAAGGCAGGACCAAGAAACCATTCTCAGGTCAAGCATGTTTGTGAAGCATTGGGTGAGACAGAGTTAACCATTCTTTTGCTGATATGCTTCATCAGTATGTCTTTGATGCGTGCACTCAGTCATGTCCGACTCTTTGCAACCCCACGGACTGTAGACAGCCAGACTCCTCGATCCATGGGATTTTCCAGGCAACAATACTAGTGTGGGTTGCCATTTCCTCCTCCGGGGATCTTCCTGACTCAGGGATCTAACCTGCATCTCCTGCATTGGCAGGCGGATTCTATACCACTGAGCCACCTACGGCATTATGTCTTTTTTGCATCAAGCAAAGTATTAATACTTTGTGAATTTCTATGAGAGATACAGGCAGGAATACCAGAGTTCTATCCTAAAGTGGCAGTTAAAATCTAAATTTAGCATGGGATGTGAAAATCACATAAGGAGTCAAAATCATTCAGGAAAAAATGCTTACATTCATATGGAAACTGACCTAGCACTCTCACTAATCCATTTCTTCCTCCAATAGGAAGATGCTGCTGTTTCGTTGGTTCAGCACTAGATGGGGGTGGTTGGCATTCGTCGGGAATGTGGCAGTATCTTTAGATTTGAGAATCACTCTTGGTCGAGTGGGAGTGTGGCTCGATGAGAGGCACATAGAAACCAAAGGTAACTAAGGGCTGGCAGATTCGTGTTTTCTATTTCATGCTAATTCCAGGGCATATTATTTACAAAACCAGGAAGAGTCACCTCCACTAAACAGCTATCTTTTCTCTCTTTTGGTGACTTGTGTAAACTGCCTAAGTTAAATGTATGAATGAAGTGACTCCACCTTATAACAGTTTCCAAAAATCTTTGTCCACTCTCTTCTCCATGTTTTTCTGCTAAACATCTGGAAAAACTAGGTATACTGCACCATAAGGCATGAAAAACAGGAAGCTAAGAGTCACAAAAAATGTAAGATAACAGACCCCAAGAACAGAGCTGGAAAGTATAAGCTACAAATAACAAGTTTCTAGAGCAGAAGTTATCAATGGAGCCAGAATGAACAGTTTTAACAGGACTCAAATAAGGACTTCTCAGTACTTGTAAAAAGACTTCAGCTTGGAAATTGAAAGGGCTTATGGAAGAGTCTACAGAACCAATATGCTGAGCCACCAGGGAAGCCCATCTAATAACCAGAAAATGCCAGAAAAAGAAAAGTCATAATCTCACACATTTTTTTTTAATCCCAAGGGGAAAAAAACAAAGTGAAATAACTAAATAGAATATGTTCATACATTTAACAGGCTATAATTTGAAATTTTTTTTTCGGGGGAAATCCTAACAATATTTACAAGACTCTTGAAAAATAGGGGGAAAATATACCAGCCGCTCACTTCAAGCATGACCGAGAGGGCCACAGCCCCACCTGTCTCTTCTCCTGGGCACTCTGGGAATGCCACTCCACTCTAAGAAACCAGACTCTGCAATAGCCTTGCCACTGGCTTCACACCCTGAAACAGCTAAACTGGCTCTGCTTTCAGACTGCTTATACATTTGGCCTCATTTCTGAAAACCGCCATTATGTTTTCGTTTTCCAACAATCTACTGTCTGTATTTGAATGGCTCCATCCTCAAATTCATCTTTACATTCTTATAGGGCACCTGGCTACCCAGCTACACTGTACCAAGTGTACCGATAAGGTGTGAGTTTCAGTGAATGAGGCGGAGAAGGAGGGTTAGCTAGGTCATCGCCAACTTAAAGTTAAGGGTTCCTGGGACTTCCCTGGTGCTCTCGTGGCTAAGACTCTGCACTCCCGATGCAGGGGGCCCAGGTTTGGGCCCTGTTCAGGGAACTAGATCCCACATGCCATGACTAAGACCTGCCGCATCCAAATCACTAAAAATATTAATCAATAAATAAGTTTTTTTTTTTTAAAGTTAAAGTGTTCTCTAATGACGCCAGCTTTTCCCTTCCCCGAGGACTGGAACACACATAATGGAAAAAAATCCAGCTTCAACTACTGCCGAAGAGACGGCAGATCTGCACCATGGGAAGACCTGCCAGAACTGAGAGAGAGACGGGAACTGCTTTCCCTATCGCGCCATCGATCTGGGGACTCTTGTAGCAGTTCAACTTTTACTCCACCTAGTAAGCCATTCCAAATTAATTTTTATCAGTGCCTGTGAGAGGGCATCAAAGTGGGCTGCCTTACAGGTATTTGCAAAAAGTCCAAACAAAACCAAAGAAACACAAACCCTTAGGGGAAATTCTCTTTTGGGAGAACCTTCACGACCGTGTTTACCTGCCAGAGTCCTGCCCAGGCCAGCCAGCTGTTCTGCGGGCAAGTGAAGCTGCGCTGCTGCACAGAGCGCTTGCTGCCAGCTGCCACAGGCCAGAAAGGCGCTGAGAGCTTTCTCGTGAGCACCGCAGCGGGCGAACACGAGCCCTGCCTGCTCATGGAGGTGCTCCCGCAGCAGGTGTTCCCCGTAAGCGATGCTGATGTCCTGGGACAGGAGGAGACACAGGGTCAGTGAGGAGAGGTGGCAACTTGTTCTTTAAATCTCCAGGGAAGGCTGTCTTGGTCATTATACTTGGAATTCCTTAGAAAAACCCTGTGGATGACTAGTGAATTCAATCTTTTTTTCATTCAAAACTTTACTGAGGATATGCTGTTTGTTCATCCAACAAATAATTACTGAGTACTATTCAGGGCAGTGGGAGTAAGACAGGAATGCAAAAAATGTAACAAGGGTAAAAAAAAAAAAAAAAAAAACAAAACCAGCCAACCAACCAAACACAGAAAACTCTAACAAGAACCATGGCCAAGCTACTGTTATGGTGGTGAAAGAGAACATACTTCATAAATCCGACACGGTCAACAATATAATGGTAGACAGTGGTAAAGGGACAAGTGATGGGAATGCTATTTCAGAGGGCTGTGAGCAGAAGCCATGTGAAGAGTTAAGGGAGNGCCAAGCTACTGGTGGTGAAAGAGAACATACTTCGTAAATCCGACACGGTCAACAATATAATGGTAGACAGTGGTAAAGGGACAAGTGATGGGAATGCTATTTCAGAGGGCTGTGAGCAGAAGCCATGTGAAGAGTTAAGGGAGAGTATTCCATGCCAAGAGCACGGAAGGCACCGTGGCGATCAGGCAGGAAGGGGTATGGAACACACAGGTCGGAATAACAAGAAGGCCAGTACGACTGAAGCAGAGAGTGCACAGGAGAGAAACAGATCATGAACATGAGAGCAAAGAGGCGGCCTTTGGCCAAATTCTCTGTTCCCCAAGCTCAGCATTAGGCAGGGAAACAGAGGGATATAACATGGGGTCCCTGCCCTTAAGGGAACCCACAGCCTGGTGGGGAAAAAAATCAGTACAAGGCAAATTGATAAATGCCATCCCCAAGGCAAGAAGGAGGTATGTTGGGAGCTCAGTGTCTGGCACCTCCTCCAGGAATGGGTTTCTGGCAGAGGAGAACCAAGTTCAGAAGGACAAGGAGGGCTAAAGGACAGAGAGGTAGAGGGCTGGCAGAGAAAGCCGATGCTCAAGAGGAGGCAGCGGCCAGATCACAGCAAGATATGTGCAATTTGTGGACAAAGTGAAAATGGTGCTGATGATGCCATGGGCTCCACATCGCAGGTTCTCGGGCAAAGTACTTCCTCATTTAAAACTGTGCACAACACCTATCAGGCTGTTGTGAGATTTCATGTAACATCTGATAAGTGAAGTATCTAGCATATGAGAAAAGCTAAACAGATGTTCGTTTAAACAAATAAACCAAACTTCATGCAGAATTATACGGGAAAGATGCACTATTCAGGATGCTCGGTGAGGCTGGGCTGGAGGGGGCAGGATGGAAGCCGCCAAGGTATTTCCGATGAGGAGCCAGCAACAATGCCTAGGTTTCTGGCCTGGGCAACTTCTTTCCAAGAGGAACAGATGAGGGCCATTCTCTCAGATAAGAAGTTCAAGATAAGAGTAATTAGTTTGAAGATTAACTCTGAAACCAAGGAACACAAGATCCTCATCCCTTTCCAACAGCAGCACAAAGCAAAATCAGGAGCCCTCATTTCACACGTTACCCACCTTGTACTGCTGCGAATTTGGTGGGTAGAGCTTCAGGGCTTCGTTATACAAGTTTTTATCTTTTATTAAGTTTAAGCATTCTGGGAAGTACTCCGGTCCTACAGGAATAAGATTCATATACACACAAGCTCAAGACTGGAGAAGCATAACGGATTTCATCTCTACACTGGTCCTCACATAAAATCAACAAGGGAGCTTTTTAAGACCTGCATAATTAGAGTATCCAGAGGAACAGAATGCGGGAATGTGAACTTTAATGAGCACCGCAGCAGATTCTGAGATTTGAGAAGCACTAATTGGGATCAGAGTTCTGCTCAAAAGGAATTTTACACGGCCCCTGAGAAATGACCACCCAGCCCAGTGTTTTCTCAACCTTCTTAATAAGAATCATCTAGGGAGCTTATTAACCATATACACATGCCTGAGTCCCAGCCTAGCCCAGATGAACCTGATTCTCCAAGGAACACAGACCTGAATGCAAGCACCTCAGGCGACTCTTCTCGTCCCTGTATCAGCCATCAGGAAAAAAATCATGAATACTGAAGGCCGAGGTTCAGCACCAGTCAGGCATGGGTGAAAACGACCACCTGGCATCGTGCTGGTTCTACTTCATACAACTGCCAGTCAGAACTGTGTCTTTCAGGGCACAGAAGGTATGGCCACTCAGACACACTGGGTCTCCTTAAGGTGTTTGCATACACCATGAGAAGAATGAAGCATCTACCAATTGTGATTTTGAGACACTGAAGTGAATTTCAAAGGTGATCACTTGACTCAATAGGATCTGAGCTATGGGGCTCCCTGAGTTCACTCAGACATCATTGTACCCTCAGTTTATCAAAACTAACAAAAATAAGGTCTGCGGCCACAGCTGTGAACATTTTCAGGTATGGAAACTGAAATCAGTCTGTCTAAACTAACATTTGACTTCACTTTATACCCTACTATCTATTTGAACAGAAACAAATATACTAACTCATACTTACCACATTTGCTTAGGTGGCCAATGGCCTTTTCATACCGTTTCAAGTATTTATCTATAGTGAACCGCTGATAATTCGTTTCCATTTTCTTAAGTGTATTCAGAAATGGAAGATATTCTTTGGGATCCTAAAAACATTTTTTTTAAAGGATAATTTTAGTGCCTGTGATTATATTTACTTCTAAAAATAAAAATACATAGCAATTATAGCAATAAATCCAAAGCTACATCCTTTTCAAAATATATGAAAGTGAAATTGTTAGTTGCTCTGTCATGTCCAACTCTTTGCAGACCCATGGACTATAGTCCACCAGGCTCCCCTGTCCAAGAAATTCTTCAGGCAAGAATACTGGATTGGGTAGCTATTTCCTTCTCCAGGGTATCTTCCTGACCCAGGGATCGAACCTACGTTTTCTGCACTGCAGGCAGACTCTTTACCATCTGAGCTACCACAGAAGCCCTCTTCAAAATATGTAGTGTATTAATAAGTTAATTATATAAAAAATCAAACTACATAAAAGCCACAATTTGAAAAAATGCCTTAACATACAGTGTTCTTCATTTTCACTCAGAATAATAATGACTAACTCTTAGCTAAATCTCACAATACCAATTGTTTCATAGGTTAATAAGGAAAACAAGATTCCCTCATCCTCAGGAAACTTAAAATCTAGTAGAGGAGATAAGACTGGTACATCTGGTAGGCACTGGGTGTCATAAAAGCACATAGGAAGGCCATCTCATTCAGTCCCTGGATGCTGGGCAGGGAAGCAGCAGCAACAGTTTACTGAAAAAATGTCAGTTGGGCATCCTTCAACCAAGATGAGTGAGAATCAGCCAGGTGAACAGAGAGGACGAGAGTGCTGGAAGAGCATGGGCCCAAGGGAACAGAAGTAACGCTACCTGCAAAGGTATGTGGCAGCTGGGAGACAAAAGTACTGCCTTGCATCCACTGCAGAGAAAAGGGGATAACCTCAAGAGGTGAGAACTGAGAGATTTACAAATACCAGATCACGGAAGAGATTTTAAGCATAGAGTCTCTGAACTTCTTCCTAGGGGGAAGGCGGAGCCCATGAAGGACTCTAAGCAGAGGAATGGGGATCAAATTTTCCTCTTTGGGAAGGTCATTCTGGCAAGAGTAAAGAAAGGAATGATAGGGGCTGAAACTGAGGGTGCAAAAAAAAAAAAAAAAAAAAACCAGATAAAAAATGTGCAAAACCAGAGGTGCTCAAACTTTTGGACCATAGCATGGCAAAGTGAGACGAAGAGGCCTCGAACCCTTCTATTTTCCAGGTTCGCAGTTTCCACTGGAAAAAGATGCTGCATGATAAAGCTGGATTATAAATCACCTGCTGTATTTCCTTTATAAGAGCAGAATTTGTTCTCATCTTTGCTTGTAAGCTTGAAAACAATCAAATAGCTTTATTTCAATTGTTCAATCTAGCAATCAAAACACTCTGATAAGCCCAGAACAGTGATAGACAATGAACTTTAAGTATGGACCCTGCAGACTGGCATATCTGCCTGGTAGCCTGTACTCACAGCTTTAATTTCAGCCCAAACCCTGCATGTCAGGAGCACTGCTTCACACTCTCATGTCCCCATCAACAAACATGCTAACTACGTTGAAGGAGTAACTCCACAAACCTTCTGTGACTTCTCAGCTACCATGAGGACCAAATCAAAGTCATAGGTCCCAAGAGAATGGTCATATAATTCATTAACATCTACCAGAAGCAGCAAATACTTCAGGGCCTCTTCGGCACTCACAGCGTCAGGGACTGGTGGAGCATTTCCTGTCGGTGTGTAAGGAAACAACAGAACAAAATCATTTGGGGGGAAAAAACCCACACACCTAGCAGCATAACCCCAAAGAGAAAGTAACACATTTTCCTGACAGAAGGAGACACCAGATGGAAAACAGTCCTTTGATGATTCTGTACATGCTTTGTAGGGCAGCACCAGAAGAAACCGACCCAGCTTTTAAAGTGGAGACCAAAGGCCACAGTCTGAATTGGTGATGTGGTGCTGGTCCTGGCCAGGGCTATCTCCCGAAGACTGAAGACCCGATGTCAGTCGGGGCCCCGATACACACAGACTGTCAACATGTCTCTACCTTGAAGTTCGTGTACCTTCTGCAGTGCCACCTCCAGCTCTGGGGTAGTTTTCTTCACGTGAGAGGTGAGTATTGACAGGCAGTACCTGCAGGGGTATGTGAAGGACAGCACAGTAAGAGCAACGAACAAGCAGAGGAAAAACTACTACCCACTTCTGATCTTCAGAAGAGGCCAGCCCGCGCTGCGCACGCACTTGCGAGGGTTCATGTTCTCCATGGCTGCTCTCATGGCGTCGCAGATGAGGTCTACTTTTTTCTCATCAGGGTTGCTGGACTGTGGAACAGTGCTGGGAACTGGTGGAGGATACATGGTCTTTGTAACATCTTCTTCCCTAAGAGTAAGTGTGTATTAAAAGGTCACAAACCAAACCTATGTCCCAGCTACCAAACTACTAACACGTATGTTGGAGTGTTGATGAGATAATAAATAAAAAATAACAAAATAAATAGAATAAAAAAATAATAAAAATGGCTTTTGGAAGGCAGTTATTTCTAAAAATAGTCATGTACAGTGAAAAGTGGAGAAACTAACTGAGAAATGAAACATATCCACAGAAGACTTAAATGGTAGTGTTTATAGATGTTACATTAGCCCCAAACTGGGTCTAGTACAGGTGTCCACTCACAGAGGAATGGAGAAAAAAGCTGTAGCATATTTATACTAAGGCATACTGTGCTTCCCTGCTGGCTCAGATGGTAAAGAGTCTGCCTGCAATGCAGAAGACTCAGGTTCGATCCCTGGGTCAGAAAGATCCCTGGAGAAGGGAATTGGCAACCCACTCTAGTATTGTTGCCTGGAGAATTCCATGGAGAGAGGAGCCCAGTGGGTTACAGTCCATGAGGTCACAGAGTTGGACACGATTGAGTGACTAACACTTTCACTTTCTTTCTTTTTCATGGCTTACTACTGAGCAATAAAAAAGAATAAACTAGTGATACATGTAAAAACATGGATGAATCTCCAGATAACATGCTGAATGAAAGCAGCTTTATTTACACAGAAAAATCAATACTACGGTATACAATTCATTTCTATGAAGTTCCTGAACAGGCAAAATTGATCTTCAGTGAAGAACTCAAAAAAGCAGTTGACAAAAGGGTGGGGAAAGAATAAATGGGAAGGGATCTGGAGAAACTTTCTGAGAAGGAAATGTTCTCTATCTTGATAGGGGCCAGGACTGCATGGAAGCATACATTTGTCAAAACTCAGTGAATGGTACACTTATAATCTGTGTATTTCGCTATAGATAAATCTGACATGGAGGGGGTGGGACCCTGTACACAAAAAATATACTCTAGTTAATGTTATACAAGGTGAAGTACTGACAGACAAAGTTGATTTATGTCTACAATTACCTTGAAATTTGTTTAAAGTAAAGATGAATGGTGGATGGACAGATGGTAGATAGTGATAAAGCAAATACAGGAAAATATGAACTGCAGAATCTAGGTGATGGTACAGGATGCTCGCTGGACAACTCTCTCAACTTTCTTACATGTTCAAAATTTTTCATTTAAAACCTTAGATAAGTCACTGCAGAAAAAGAAGCCATTTATTTCAATTAATAGTTTTTATATGTTTACCTAAAAATGAAGTCAAAGAATAATTTTCATGACATATTTTAAAGTCTCCATTTTAAAAAGAAGGGAAAAGAGTAAAAACCCAGTACATGTGGATTTTGCCTGTAAGTACTTTGCCTGTCAGTACTTCACCTTGTATAACATTAACATCTAAGAGTTAGAGATTTAAAAAACTATATTGAAAGCAAATTTTCTCATCTATTTATCTGTTTGATTTCCCTAACCAGAAAAGAGAAAATTATGGACATGATACTCATGAATTATTTAAATACTTACTTCAATTCTGTGAAAAATAAATTAATATGATTCACAGAATCTATCTGTCTTATGAAGGTTTCCACATTTTCAANAAGCAAATTTTCTCATCTATTTATCTGTTTGATTTCCCTAACCAGAAAAGAGAAAATTATGGACATGATACTCATGAATTATTTAAATACTTACTTCAATTCTGTGAAAAATAAATTAATATGATTCACAGAATCTATCTGTCTTATGAAGGTTTCCACATTTTCAAGAAACACCTAGCCAAAAAAAGAATAAAGAAAAAGAACAAAACATCTTAATGCAGATCATATTCATTCAAGCCTAGAGTATGCTATGATAAATATTAGATTTAGAATGTTACCTTAGGGTTGTGATCGTGAATCAGATTGAGATTAATCCTCAGTTTTCTCATGCATTCAAATGCTTCTTTAAACATAAGTCTGGGGAGAGACGGAAAACAGAGAGAGGGGACATTTCACAGAAACTCAGCTCCTTGGACTCAGCACATTTTCATAAGGATATAAACCAGTTATTAAGACTACAGCCCAATTACTACTGGATTTCTGCTCTGAAATCACAGAATCAAAAAAAAATCAGGCACTAGGTTCATTTACCTTCCTAAATGATGTGACGACTTAAGTTATCAAGGCCATCCCAGGACTTGATCCTCAAACACTCACACAAGAAAATCTTTATGGAACTCAGGGCTACCTTCTTTTTTAACAAAATGTTAGTTAACATCTATCTTTCTAGTATAAACTTTCCACCAAATTCAAAGATGCAAACAATGGATCATTTCCTTCACAACAGTGGCTCGGGTATTTGGGGGTCATAGGTCTTTTTGTAAGTTTGCTGAAAGCCTTGGACCTTCTGCCCAGATAAATACACAGATACAGGATAGCATAAAATTGCCCTGGGTTCACAGGCCACCTAAAGCCCATATGGATCCCCTTGGGCTAGGAAACTATTTTATACCATGAGCCTCATCATTCCTTCTGCTAGGAATGTTTTCTACACCATACAATTTAAGAATCTAAGTGCCAAAAGATGAAAGCCTCTGAGAATCTGATTGAAGATATCTGCAATGAAATATTTAAATACTTTTTAAGTTTTTAAAAAATCTTAATAGAATACTTGCTGCCTTCACACATAAGTCATAACAATAAGCTAACTAATCATAGATATGGTACTTACTTGTCCAACCACTTTCGAATCTGAGCTAAAACCAGGGCTCGATGATGGACAACTTCTAAGTTTCCCCTTGGCATCTTAAAATAAATAAATCAATAACATTTTATTAAACAGAAAAAAAGTTAAATACCCAGGATATACAACTTTACCTAACTCTTCTTCGAGGATTAACACAGCACTGTAAAATGAGCACACTTTTGGCAAAATCTAGTTGTGCTCGAAATTTACTTTGACTTTTAAGAGGTTTCCCTCTTAGCCTTACTGGGAAGAGCCTGTTTCAACACTACTTTGTATAATGTTACTAAAGAACTTAGCAAGGAAAGGCTTATAATAAATTAATACAAATGATAAAATATAATCCACAAGAACTGTCTGGTATTTATTGCCAAATGACAATCAGAAACACAGCCTGAAAAATCAATGTACCTGTAATATAAGCTTTGTGTCTTGAGGCACAACAGTGACGATGCGTGAACCCCTCTCCACCTTCCGTAGAGACTCGCCATTAGGCACGTAGCTGCTGCTCAGACCTGCCTGCAATGCTAAAGACACCACAGACCAAGCCTTGAGAATCACTGTCATGACAAGCTACTCTGCATTAACTGCAGCTGAAACGGCACGTTACCTGAAGGAGAAGGAAGTCATTAATAATGAGGCCGGACTGCTCTGTCAGTCAGCCTTTAAGACCATCAGCCTTTTGGATAAATAAGTTTATCCCAGGATCTCGCCCTCTCTTACAGAGCCCTCATGCATGAAGAACAAACAACTTCTCGACTGACATGGAAACCAGTGGGAGGACTGGGCAGTTTCTCTATGTCTTAGCTTTATCAGTACACTACAATCACATCAGTGAAAGAGTCCATTCCAAGTTAGAAGCAAAGGAAACAAGTGGGCTACTTCTGTCTTAGTAACCGAACTGTGTGCACGCACACACATACACACAGCGGGGGGCGCAAGGAATCGAGGAAAACCTGCAGCCAATCTCCTACAAACCACAAGGTAGAGTCCCCCAGACGTACAACGGCGGGCGGCCACAAAGAAGGCTGAGGATATCACCAGCTTGCCATCTACACAGTGATTCAAAGTAAAATATGAGTCATGTTAAGAAATTTCCTGACAATTCTTTTATCTCAGGGTATGCTGCTTTAAGGAAGGACCTCCCACTCTTTGATAACTGGCATGGAGTGATTTAACTGAGATATTGAGATAAGAGGCTAAGCAAATGAACTTGACGTTTTCTCCAGTCTAGGACTCCAGGATAAAAAGCCAAAACTGCATGACAAACATAAAAGTCATCGAGACTTCAAGGGACAAATGATATTAGAAGAGAGACTACCTTCTATCTTCTACACTGAAAACTTACTTTTCAGTGAAGCATCTCTCAGGCAAAAGCACTGGCAGATATGAGAATGAGTCGTCACCAATAAAAACTCATCATATACAGCAAATGATGTGATATTTGATGCAACCTACAACAGGTCGGGGAGGCAAGGGGGAGAGTTAGTTATATTACTTGGAATCAAGATGGAAAAAGATCCAGCATCAAAACAAGCCATGTTACCTCAGTGTCATTGATGAAAAAGCGGCATCTGTCAGTCAGACCAAGGATACATTCCTGCAAAAAAATAAAATATGAAATCACCAACAATTCTAACCAAACTGGAGCTTCCCTGGTAACTCAGTGGTCAAGAATCCTCCTGCTAATAGGACTCGTGGTTTTGATCCCTGGATTGGGAAGATCCCCTGGAGAAGGAAATGGCAACCCACTCCAATATTCTAGCCTGGGAACTCCCATGAACAGAGGAGCCTGGTGGGCTACAGTCTACTGGTTCTCAAGAGTGTCAAACTCAACTTAGCAACTAACTAAACAACTTATCAAACTAGTAAAACCAAATTTTTCTTGTTATGTGGTTCTACTGTCCTATGATTTCACATTTAAATCCCTGTCATCGGAACTCAAGATGCCTAAGATGTGGTTGGTCCAAGGCAAAGTGGTCTATGATGCCATCCAATCCATCAGAAGCCTCGACATTTCTGTCTCCTACACATCTCAAATATATCACCCTTCACCCCTCACTGCCTCCACTCCAACAGTCACTTCTACTCTCGTCCCTTTCAGCATACTCCCACTGGGCAGCCAGAATAACCTTTCCAACCGTGAAGCACATCACATTATTCCCTGATTAATATCATCAGTTTCTCAGTCTTTGTTAAGTGAGCAAATGCATACTCCTCTGCGTCTAGTCATTGCTTTCATTAGGTTCCTTGAATAAGCTGAGCTCTAAGTTGATTTGCAATATGCACAGTTCTTCCTCCCTGAAACATTCTCCCTTTCTCAGAGGTAGAGCTTTCTTTTTCTTCACGTCTCAGCACATATCCCACCACCTCCTAGAGACTGTCCCCACCCATCAGAAGCTGGCCTCCGCATCCTCACAGCAGCCGTCCTCTAATTAGCCTCCATCAATCCTCTTGCTCTACCTCTACACCCTGCTCACTGACTTCACTCTCCTATCAGAGGGGGTGGCCACACCCATACTGATAGATTTAAACTTCCAGAAGGGCAGGAATTGGTCAGCAGTTTTGTTCTGTAACCACTGCATCCTACCTCCTGCACAATTATAGGCAATTCTAATATTTGATGAACAGTAACTTACTCAATACCCATTTCAAGATTACATTTCTGTTGTCACCCAAAGTTACTTATAAGACTAACTTTGTTAGTTCTGTCCACGTTCTGTTTTGAATGTTCTATACAACTGGGGATAAGTCTGCCAATTCCATTTTTTCTGTTTCCGAATTTATACCTCCAAGGAAAGGAATCAACTAACTACTATTGACACATGGGAGGCAACCTCTTAAAGCTACTTTGTAAACTGAGAAGCTGAGGTTCAGGAGAGTGAGTAACTTCCCACTGTTGCTTTGAGATTTAGTGGACACTCAGGTCCACTTTCAAAGCACACACTCTTTCCAGTGAATGCTGGGTCACTGCTCTGTAGATTCTTCTGCCTCGGGTTCACTTACCTCTCCTCCAATCATGGCCAATTCAGTCTGTGTGCACGGATAAGGAAACCGAACAGGAAACCCAGCAGGGTTCTTCCACGGTTCAACAGCCAGAGAGGGTGACTCTGCAGGTTTGGCAGATGAGGTTTAACAAAAGCTGATCTGCTCTTTGTAAAAAAAAAACTCTCACATCAATGCTTGCCAAAACACTTAACATGCAATTTAAATCATTTTCCAAATGTGTTTTGGAAACTCATGAGAATAATCTGGTTCGTTACAAGAGAAAAAATATAGGCAGAACATATCTGCTGCTTCCACTCTATAGATTAAGGTTTTCTAGGGTAGTTAAAAGACCTAATAATCAATGTGGCACTGGTAAGACACTCAATAGTACACTTTCTCAAGATTTACATATGTCCCTAAGTCATAAACATGCTTTCCCAACATCCTGATACTCACCCCAAAGGTACTTAAATATTTGGCCACCAGCCACCTGTAGGGCTACAGACTTGGTCTTGGGGTTGCAACACAGACTGATTATGACCCCGTCCACTGTCACAGATGAACTGAGAAGAGTGGTGAAAAAAAAAGGAGATGAAAAAAACACGAAGAGACCATTCTTCTCAAAAGCAGTGACAATTCATTGATTTTGCAAAACAGAAAAAGCAGCAATTTTCTTCTGATGCTGCACTGCCTCATTCAATACAACATAAACATAATAAACATGTTTATATACATACCAACACACGTATGTTTATATACATACCAACACACGTATGTTTATGTACACACTAACACATGTGTGTTTATGTACACACTAACAGATAAACTACTGCAAGCACAAGGCCAGGTAATGCAATTACCTGTCAACATGACAGTATTTTCCACAATGTCAGGAAGCCAGGTGTCTGCACTGTGAGGTCATCAGTCCTATTCTGGCAGCAACTTATGCAGCTTATTGTGAATCACAATTTGCTGCCTTCAGCAGACAATATGGTGTCAATATTCATCTGCCAATATTGGGTTGGCCAAAAAGTTCATTCAGGTTGTTCTATACCATTGTGCCCAAAACCTGAATGAGTTTTTTGGCCAACCCAATACAAACTGCGTTAAATAAAGCAGTCCATCTGTAGGAAAGTGAGCCTACTCAGTATCTCTATGGCTACTGTACCTACCCCTAGAAATCTGTGGGCCTCATTAATGGGAAGAAGGGAGACTGTTAATGCTGTTGTATTTTTTTCTGAGTCAATGAACCAAAAGTAGACACGTCTGAAAGGAAGTGGAAGTAGCGATAAAAGCAAGTGGTGCCAATGCTAATATATATTCAGAGTTTTCAACCAATCTACAAAAAAGAAAAAAAAGCCACACATTTGGAGAGGATAAATTATCTGTGAAGAAGTCAAGGGAATGGACTCTGGAGGCACACTGCTGGGCCTGGATCCCGGCTCCACCTCCCTTATCTCAGTAAGTTACTTAAACTGCTCTGTGCCTCAGCTGTAAAATGATCAACAGTACACGTCAGAGACATGCTGTGAAAAATAAGTGAGTTAACATAGGGAAAAGCACTTAAAAGAGTACCTCTTACAAAGCATAAGTTGTAGTAAATGTTAACTATGAAGAGCTATAAGCTGATTGTGGGACTTTATATTTATCAAACACATTAATATTTTATATGAATGAAACAGTCTTTTTTGAGAAACAAAGTCAAAGCAGCAGAAATATATTTTAAATGACTTCTCACTTCCTTTACAGCAAATGAGATAATGGCATTTATCCTTCACAAGATAATGATAAAAAATTTCAAATTTTGTGTAGTAGATATGCATAATTTAGGCATTTCTAATGTCAACTGCTCTGTTTTCTAAAGGGAGCACTTGTTAAGTCTGCACGTAGCTAGAACATATTCTGCATCTAGACATATTCATAAAAATTTTTTAAAAATATGAAGCATTACCATTCAAAGATTAGAAGGTAATAACAGCACTGGAGTATGTTTCATGAGTACAATAAAGAAAGGTTCTTAATTTTGCAACAACAGTTTTCAGGATTTAAAGTTAATCAGTGAACCTTTAATTACATGTGAATCTAGGGATTATTATCAGTGTATGCCTAAGGTGCTGAGTTTTGACACTGGAAACCTGAGGATTTCTCAGAGCTTCCCAGACAATTCTGCTGCACAATAGAGCTTACAGTACAGAAGACAACATTCCTTAATGAGACCTGTTAGGTGACAAAGATGCAGTGAGGAATCAAAATGAAACTCAGGTCAAGGAGCTGTGAAATTTTGGTAAAAAATAAAAAAATAGAGGGGACTTTCTAGTAGTACACGCAATCAAGTGCCAGACAAAATTATAGAAGAGGAGGCTGGAAGAAGTATTTTGAAGTCACTACATCAAAATAACTTTAACCCTGAATATTCATTAGAAGGACTCATGCTGAAGCTGAAGCTCCAATACTTTGGCCACCTGATGCAAAGAGCCGAGTCACTGGGAAAGACCCTAATGCTGGGAAAGATTGAAGATGGGAGGAGAAAGGGACGACAGAGGATGAGATGGTTGGATCGCATCACCAACTCGATGGACATGAGTTTGAGCAAGCTCCGGGAGATGGTGAAGGACAGGGAAGGGCATGCTGCAGTCCGTGTGGTTGCAAAGAGTCAGACATTCAGACATAACTGAGTCACTGAACAATAACATCATCAAAATGAAGTGCAAGTGTAGAGATCTTATAATTGATGAGTTGCTAATTCTCCTAGGCTGCTAATTACTTTCTAGAATGTAAGTATAAGTTGAATTAAAAGTTTTAATACACCTTAAAAACATTTTGCCTCATCTACTGGCATGTGCGTTATTTTTTACCATTTTCTGATGCATTTTAGTCTATATTTTAACAGAGCTAAAAATCAGACTTAATGCTCTTGATAAGTGTGTGTACAAAAAGAAGCAATCACCCCTCAACCTTGCTTTCTGAATGCAAAAAAATCCCAAAACACTCCACTGTTCACAAAAGAAAAAAGCCTGTATCTATGTGCTCATTACCATGCAGAATACAGGGAACTGTAATACCTGATGTTGAGCTGCCCCTGCTCGCTGTCCATCTCGGAAGGGGCCACGGTCAGATGGTAAATGGCAGCCTGAGGGCCGGACCGACTGGGGCTCACGGCCAGGAAAACGTCTTCCTGAACCCAGGCGAGCAGGCTGAACTTCAGTGGGTTTACTTCTTCAGCTTCACAGTCCTCAATCGGAATTCTGTTTTAAATATTGAAGAATTTTCAAAGCATGAATAAAATCTTCACGTCACTGAAGTTTTCCTCAACGGAGAATGCACCGCTTTCTATATAATAAAATCCTAATTATTTGGAGGGACAAAACCTAAGGTAACACCCAATAGTAGAAAATCCAAAAATAATAATGCTTACCTGGCTTAAGAATGTTTTTCTGCTATTTAAAATTAAGTTTCTTACACTCTGAGATTTTTAGATCTGAAGAAACCACTTTAAGAAACTGATTACACAAGAAAAACTGCCTGCACCAGGCCCTACACGAATGAACTCCAGCAGGTTTTCACTGTCACCACTCACCAGCATTCAGATATTTGTTTCAGTTGAATGCCTCCTTTCCTAAGCATCTCATAGCAAAATGACTAATTAGCTTAAGAGATGATTCCTCTGCCGCTAATGCCTTCCTCCTGTAGCATTTAAACACCGGTGGAGGGCCTTGTTTTTCCTACTTCACACGGGAACTCATGATGGCTACTTCCTGCCATTCCGCTCAAGCAGCAGATCTGGGTGCTCACTGAAGAAGCTGGGTTACCAGCCTGATCTTCCTACTCAGTCACCTCTTCCTGGACTCAGTCACTGCACCGCAATTCAGCCCCATGCAGGAGCATCCCCGCTTCTGTTCTCAGGACACTCTTCTGCCTGCCACACCCGACAGCCTCCATACTTCTCTGGCAATCCTCAATCTTTCTCTTTTTCAAGGTTCAAGATAAGTGTTCATTGAATACATGCGTATGTATGACTGAGTCCCCTTGCTGTTCACCTGGAACTATCACAACATGGTTAAGCATAGCCCAATACAAAATAAAAAGTTTAAAAAATAAGTAAACAAAAACATTTTAAAAAGGTAATTCATGCCCTTCATGAAATCTTCTCTAAATGACTTAGAGCTATCCTCCTCCTAATTAAAAAAAATGAAACCATATTCTCAATTGCCTCGCACTTTCAAGTTTGTCTTAAATCTATCCTCTACCTCTTTCCAGTTTGTGAAATGAAATCCATGTACATGTTCTTTGAAAACTACTAAGCATTACACAGTAAGCTCCCCAATCATACAGAGGTTGGAAACACATTCACTTATTAAATATAACACATATATTTAAGAATTAAATATTAAGTATTAAATTCAGTTATTTGTTCATTATTCCCCATTAATTTAGGAATCAATGCTCCCTAGGGAGACCAAGTAGTACAGTAGTTAAGAACATGGATGTATTAAATAGAATACAATCAAATTCTGGATTTTCACAGAAGTGAACTCATAATTCCTATATCCAACTGTTTATAGTACAGTTTCAATGGAAACATGCCTCCTGATTTCCAACCCAAGAGCCTCAAAACGCAGCAACCGATAAGCAGAGTAGACACTGTGAAGTCAGCCACACGCCAACAGTGTATGACTCCTCACCTGTGAAAGCAAATGTACTCTGCTCCATTATCTTCATTTCCATCTTTCCCGTGGGATTTTCCCCAGAGAAAAGTCCCCAAGCAATGTTGGGGGAATGGTTTCTAAGTCAGCTTAAGACTTACACTCCATTACCACCTATCAGCATACATGATGTTCAGATAACTGACTTCGCCAACCAAGATGAAAAAACAGGGCCCAGGCGTTGTATCTATTTCTTGTTCCATTGAGCAACAAGCACAGGATAAGACAGTAATAATTGGCTGAGTTTAGGACAGAGGCTGGCTGCTCCTGTTTTCAGAGGCCCAAGATAACTAACAACAACCTACTTGTATCTTTTGTCCAGATGAGGCGTTCTAAGGGAAATTTTAAATCCATTTCCACCCACAGCTCCCAGTTTCACTGTAGAGTCTACACTTGGACTATCACCTAGGGGAAAAAAAGCAAATATTGTCATAGTAAACTACAAACATTTTTCCTGATATTAATGACATGAGGTCCTGCATGTTAATAGGGTTCTAGATGGTAATCCACTTCACAAATAAAAGTAATCTAGAAAATAACCACATCTCAAACTCTTTCTTAAATTTCTGCACCTTTCAGGCTGAGAATTCAAAACTTATTTGAAAACAAGGTTACCACAGCCATGCGCCAGTATAACTCATGACACAACACAGAATTCACAAATTCCAGGCTTTTCCAGCATATCAGGAAAACAACCAGAAACAGCAATGGACTGCGGAAGGACACTAGATTAGAAACTCAAACACCTAAGTTCAGGTTCTTGCCCCTTTTTGCTCAAGCAAACTTCAAACCCTCCGGCATTCTGTTCCCTCATCTATAAAACTGGAAAACCCCACTCTGACACAGTTCCTAGGAGAGCTGTGAGAGCAACTGAAAATGTGTGCAATGGCAATGAAAACTGTAAAACATGTTAAGGACGTAATGAGACCCTACGTTATTTCTAGAGCTGAGTACTATTCTTAAATAACTAACCCTTCAACTTCAATAAAGCAAAAGGAACTGTTCTTCTCAGCCAGAGTAGGATTGAATACCTGCCCCCCAAAACCCTACAGGTCAATCAAACAGCACAATAATATGATATTAATTATAAACTTCAAAATTTTTGGAAGCCCTAGAGCAAAGGCAATACCAAACTATAATTTGCTTCTGTGTAGGAGGGATGTGATTCAGAACATCCTGATAACAGTTTCTGAACATACCACATTTATAAACAGAAATCTGGTTCCTGGCGTCTAGGACAGCGAGGTCGTTACTCTTTTCAGGGCATGCCGAGAACATGACCTGATTTACAGAGTGTGGGAGCTGCAGCCGGTAGGTGCACATGGGAGGCGGAACCACACTCTGCCGGAAGACCGTCACCAGCACCCGGTCTGACAGTGAGAGAGAAGAGGGTTAGACGCATGCATTCTCAAAATGTAAAACAAGGCCATTTTTAAAAGTAGCCGTTGCTGATTTTATAATAAATTAGCTTAAATACCAGAGAAGGCAATGGCACCCTACTGCAGTACTCTTGCCTGGAAAATCCCACGTACAGAGGAGCCTGGTAGGTTGCAGTCCATGGGGTCGCTAAGAGTCGGACACGACTGAGCGACTTCACTTTCATTTTTCATTTTCATGCATTGAAGAAGGAAATGGCAACCCACTCCAGTGTTCGCTTGGAGAATCCCAGGGACGGGGGAGCCTGGTGGGCTGNGTCCATGGGGTCGCTAAGAGTCGGACACGACTGAGCGACTTCACTTTCATTTTTCATTTTCATGCATTGAAGAAGGAAATGGCAACCCACTCCAGTGTTCGCTTGGAGAATCCCAGGGACGGGGGAGCCTGGTGGGCTGCCATCTATGGGGTTGCACAGAGTTGGAAACAACCGAAGCAACTTAGCAGCAGCAGCAGCTTAAATACACTGGAGGGGAGAAAAGCAAGTATCTGGGCTCTGTATGTGTCCGGCTATTATCAGACCTTGACGATAGGCCTGGCTACCTCCAGGCCTCGAGCAGTCCCATTTCTGGGCCTGGAGAGTCAGGTGCCAGGGACTAGGGCAAGCAGGCCAAAAGGACAGAGTTCTAGCTTTAACCCTGGGCCTGCAACCAAGCCAGACTAAAACAAAATCTTTAAAGCACTTCCCTGTGCAAGGATCTGGTAAGAAGGCGTATCTGCTTAAGCCCTCTATACAGAACGTATGACTGCAAAACCAGTATCGTGACTACCACATAGAACCAATGGCACACCAACTCACATTACAATCCTAGAAGCAAGCTTTCCTTTTATTCAGGGGGTTACGGCTTTCCCGTTTCTTCTCCCTCAATGAACAAACACCCTCAACCTAATTAAAAAACACCAAACCATCCCTGAACTAGGTAGATGTCCATGACTTGAACTGAACATCCTGGAGAGGTATGTAATTAACGAGCATATACAAAAAAAACAAAGCAACGTAACAGAGTGCTGCGAGGGTCAAGGTAGCTCGATGTCAGGGCAAGAAAGCAAGGCCGACACAGCGATGGCACAGCCTACTGCAGAATTCCTCGTGACCCAGGGTCAGCAACGTCAATGTCTTCAAAGTCCCGACAGGTAAATATGTGGAGGTCATGGTTGCAGTACAACAGGATGGGGGGAGGTGGGTAGAGAGGAGAGACTATGGTTCTCAGGGGAGTACACGCCTCACCGAAGGGTGTTCCCATTCAAACCAAACCAAAAGCACAAGTGAAAACAAAGCGAACTACCAGAATAATCAACTGATCAAAAATCCCCCAGTGCCAGTCAAACCACCACATCTGCAGGCCCCCGGCTCAGGCCCCTCTCGGGCCCACAGACACTCTTCAGCTCCTTACTTCCATCGATAACGGCCACATTTGCCATGTCACTCAGATGATCTCCCGAGCTCCGGTCAGTCGTCCAGTGCCAGTCATAGCAGAGGTAATGCCAGCCTTGACAGAGAACGTGCAGCCGGTATGGGCTGACCGGGTCCCACAGCAGAGACACGATCTTGCTCTTCCCACAGGTGTCGAAGGGCAGACTCTGTTTGAGATACCAGTGATAGTTCCCAACAGTCCAGAGCTGAACTGCAGGAGAAAATGAAGGCCATCAGAGGCAGGGGCAGGGGGCCAGACTTCGCACCACTTTCTAGAGAGGGATGGGGAGTCACTTTTCTTTTTCAAATGACCCTTTCTGCGCAGCCTCTTCGTTAAGATAATATTAACAATACTTGTTAAAGCAGGACTTCCCTGGAGGCCCAGTGGCTAAGACTCTGCTCCCAATGCAAGGAGCCTGAGTTTGACGCCTGATCAGAGAACTAGAGTCCACATGCCACAACCAAGACTTGGCAGAGTCAACTAGATAAAAATAAATATTAAAAGACCAGCGAAGTGAACATAAAAATACTGTGAAAAGCTATGATAAAATGTTAAGCATCAGCAAGGCCAGAAGCACACACATTCATTCTTGCCTCTACCTTCACACTTTATGATCGTTAGGATGGGAAGCTACCAAAATAGGACAGGGCCTTAGTGGGCTGTTTTTTCATAAAGACTTAGAAAGAAAATTTGGCCATTAGATTAAAATGCCCAACCCAAGAGCACTAGACTAGCACTATTATGTTGCATTATGCTTAAGATGTTTATTATTTTCTTCTAGCTGTTTTGCATGCAGTTAAATCCATGGGAGACTATATGCAATTACCCTTTTCAACATTTAAACCTGCAGGGTGCAGGAAGCAGGAAGAAGCTGGTCAAAGAGTATAAACCTTCCGTTATTAAGTCCCAGGGATCTAATGAATAGTCTGGTGACTACAGTTAATAATACTGTATTGTATACTTGAAAGTTGCTATGAGAGTAGATTCCAGACGGCCTCATCATAACAACAAAAAATGATAATCCTATTATGTGAAGATTGAGTTAATCAACCTATTGTTGTAAACATTTCACTGTATATGCATGTATCAAATCATCACGTTATACCTCCTGAATGTACCAGTTACATGTCAATTAGATCTCAATAAAGCTGGGGGGAAAAAAAACAAATACCTAATCACATCACAGCCAACTTAACAGATGATAGCTATCAAAAATGATAGTTCAGTCAGTAAAGAATCTGCCTGCAATGCAGGAGACCTGGATTCAATTCCTCTGTCGGGAAGATCCCCTGGAGAAGGAAATGGCAACCCACTTCAGTATTCTTGTCTGGAGAATCCCATGAACAGAGGAGCCTGGCGNGATAGTTCAGTCAGTAAAGAATCTGCCTGCAATGCAGGAGACCTGGATTCAATTCC
Source organism: Neotragus pygmaeus (assembly GCA_006410875.1). Classification (NCBI taxonomy): domain Eukaryota; kingdom Metazoa; phylum Chordata; class Mammalia; order Artiodactyla; family Bovidae; genus Neotragus; species Neotragus pygmaeus. The sequence continues at coordinate 51,401 of SJYV01055123.1, forward strand.
TCTGTCGGGAAGATCCCCTGGAGAAGGAAATGGCAACCCACTTCAGTATTCTTGTCTGGAGAATCCCATGAACAGAGGAGCCTGGCGGGCTACAGTCCATGGGGTCACAAGAGTTGGACGTGACTTAGTGACTAAGCCACCACCACCACCATACATAAATGAATATTTTAATTGTATTAAAAGGAATTTGTTTTCTTTAAGCATCTCCCTGATCACTAACTCTTAATTCAGCAATCACAGCAAATCCAACCTAGTTCTTGAACCAGGTGATTATAAATACTTCCAGTGAGCTTTAGGTTAAGTTAGATCACACACTCAGGTTCTGTAAGGACAGGCGTTGTGGCTCTTCTTGCACTAACACTTTCCCTGTGAGCACATCACAGGAGACGAGCCATTAACACCTGGTGAATCAGCAGTTCTCAACTCTGGCTGCACCTTAAAAAAAAAAATCACCTGGCAGCTCTTTTTAATAAAATATTGATGTATATTCTCCACTCTAACACTGAAAGCAACTCTGAGATGAGGCCTAGATAGCATTTTTTTCCCTAAAGGTGCAGCCACGGTAGAGAACTATTATGGTGAATGAATGAATAAATGAACTTCCAAATAACATTTCCGTTAAAGTTCTATTGATTAAAAACTTTGAAAGCCACTCAGAAAATAAATGAAAGATTTATGGAAAAAAATGTTCAGCATACTGCTATTGATGACACTGAAAAATTACAAACTTTAAATGCCTAACAAAATAGGATTTAATAAACGGTAGCATAAAGCAATATATAGCAATTTAAAATGATACACGTATCTGAAATGGAAATAGTTTGAGATACATTGTAAAAGCAAGCTAGAAACCTGTAGGTATCATACCTACATATTTAACAAAAATGAGATTATAGCTATACATAAAACCTAGGAAGACAAGAAAATTTTAATAATAACTATTATTGAGTGATATAATTATGGAAGAACTTTTTTCATTCATCTTTACTTTCTAACGTTTCCACATATTATATACTGAAAACAATATTTACAATTTGATTTACAATTTAAAATCTATAGAAGATTCTTACTTATATCTAACCTCATTCTCTTTCACTTCCACAGTATTCCTTTGGCTAGCATTCTGATTTGCTACAGTAATATCATCCATGAAGAAAAAGCACTAATGACTTGGTTATCTCATACGTCAACTTGGCTAGGCTATGGTGTCTAGCTGTTTGATCGAATACTAGTCAAGATGTTGCTGGGAAGGTATTCTGCAGATGCGATTAAACTTTCAAATCAGCTGACTTTAAGTACAGCAGATTACCCTCCATAACGTGGACAGATCTCATCCAAAGAGTTTATGACCTTAAGAGCAAAACCTGAGGCTTCCCAGAGAAAAAGGAATTTTGCCCCAAGACTGTAACACAGAATCCTGTCCAAGTTTCCAGATTGTGGGCCTGTCTTGTCTCACAGATTCTGGACTAAAGACTGCAACATCAACTCTTCACTAATTTTCCAGTCAGCCTACCCTGATTCTATTTCTCTAGGGAACCTTGCCTGATACATAACTGAAATCATCCCATGAAAAGCTCATCTCATGATATCATCCCATGAGAATTCCATAACCACTCCCTCATCTCCACCTCCCTGCTTAGTTGTCTTTGATCCATTACAGGACTAAGTGGAAGGGACAAAGGAAACTCCACAGCCTACTTTCAACTACACTCTATGGGGCAGAAGGCTGAGATAATCGGTGCTGTCTTACCATAGGTTTTTAGAGATGAATTTTCTTCCCTTTGAAGTTCTTCCAGCCAAACTGCTAGCACAGTGGAATCTGCATTCCAGAAAAGGCCATTAACCTAGGGGGGAAAAAAGACCTGTCACTGGCCTTGAACTAAATATTTATCTCAAAATCTTTATAAGAGCTAAATTTCCTACTCTCACAAGTCAAGTAATTCCACACATGAGTCGATCCCCAGCTGTAAATTATTAACCTATGGAGTTATTAAACAAATCTGTCATCACATGTAAATGACATTTTTAAAAATGCAGTTAAATACTTAACCAAATGCAAGGTGATATTTTTAGACAATCAGGGAAATTTGGTTACAAACTAGGTACTGGATAATATTAAGAAGTTATTACTAATTTTGTAAGGTGTGATAATGGAATTGTGGTTACATAATGAAAAATGTTCTTAACTGTTAGAGAAATGAATATTGATGATATGATGTCTAGAATTAAAATCCTAGGGAATTTTTTACAAAGTGTATGTCTATGTGTGTGTGTATGTATGTAAGCCAGAGAGTAAAGAATAGATGACAATAATTTTGCAAAATGCTGGTATATATCTGATGAAAGTAAGTAATAGGTACATGGGAGTTCATGAAACACTTCTCTCAGTCTTTATTATAGTTAAAATTTTTTTTACATAATTAAAAATAATCATGATTTGTTTCTGATCCCGCAAAGACCCAAATGGTACACAACCTTCTTAAGGATTAAACGTTATAAATGACAAGTATCTTTATCACTGGAAGGATTATGCTTTTGTCAAAATAAACAATAAAAACTAGCAAGTTCTTTTTCTTTTCTGTGTTTTTATCTAGTGTGAGGGAAGAAGGCCATTTTTTCCTCTGCAAAACCTTCTTAAGAAAAACAACTGTTTTGCAAAAAAAAAAAAATTCAGTCATAGGTAGCCACTGCTTTTGTTACTATTCCAGGGCTTCTGTTTACACACCCATATCAGATAGAAACTTTCTCTATAGCCGTGGACAGTCCTCTAAATTTGATGGTGAAAGAACTAAGGCACCTACCTTAACCTCATCTTTGAAGAAAGGAAGTGTAAACTGTCCATGGAGAAGTCCATTTTTCTCAAAAAACACAACATCCTGTTGATTGGGTTTATCTTGTGTAGATGCGATCAAACTGCCTGAAGGCCTAAAAGCAAACCCAGAGTGTCAGAACATCCAGAAGCTCACCCAGTGAAGAACAAGATGAAATTCAAAGAAACAATTTTTTTCTACAAAAATAAGAAGACTCCATCCAAGGAAGCTTTAAACTCTGTATTTCCTGGCAAGCAGTCACCCTAGTGTGGAACGAAATCTGCCCAGAGGAGGCAGTGCCTTCTCCTGGTTTGTCCACCCAAAGATTCTATTTGCCCAAAAGCATCACAGATTTAGACTGCACTTGGCTGACTTTTGAAAAATATCAATAAACTATTTAAACCATTCCCAGTATAATGTCCAATAAAGCCACAACCTATTTCTTCTTCAATTACATGTCTTCAGTAATATTCCATGTATTCAGTAATAGTCCATGCATTTAGTAATGCTCAAGTAAGTAGTCTTAAAGGACTTCTCGATCTACTGAAAATAGCTTTATCGCTGCATCTTGCTTTTATCTGTCTCTAGAATTTTAATTTAAATACATCTCTCTCTTTGCACCATCATCCAATTGCCACTCAAACACTGGTGGGAAACAGATGTTTAAAACCTAGAGAGCTAGGTTTTGCCTATATCAGATGCTTCTGAGACAGAAGCTATTTCTTCTGTCTATAATCAGGACAACCAAGTATGACCAGAAGGTGTGACCTGTAAAAGGGTACTGGGCCAACAGGTGAACTGGGCCCAAATCCAGCCTGCCTGTTCCTCAGCGAACAGGTCCCCTTAGTGTGAGAGCTTGTGCAGCGAATGGAAGTCCCTTTCCTAGTCTTTACCAAAGCTCTGTTGCCACACTGAACTTTGCAGACTGTGACTTCCCTTCTAAGCACCACTTTCTGTTTTACACAGTGGATTCCTGCAGGGCCTGCCTATAGCTACAAAACGTGTGGGCCTTGCAATGATGAGGTCTGTGAAGCTCAGAATCTACTACTCAAACCACACTCAGACTTCAGAAAACTAAGAAAGATACAGGCTTATAGTCAAATGAGAACAAGTAATTATCCTCTTGTGATTTATAAATACCTACATTCAATAGGTACCACCACCCCTACCCGCATTCTCTCTGGGGAGGAAGTTACAAGGCTCCTTCTCCCACTCACTTCCAAGCCAGAGCAGGTCCCAGTCCAGCCACGGGCTCACTGGTTGACTGTAAAGCAAACTCCCGGCTCCACACTCTGACCTTTCGAGCCCCTGTGCAGTAGAAAGAGGGGGAAGAAATGACAACAACAAAATTTGGAGCACTGTGATAAATCTGTCAAGTCAGAACTTCCAAACGTCTTCCTTCTTAATAAAAACTGTCATGGTTTTACAAAGCCAACTAGATTAATCTTGCTAAAAAGTTGTACCTAACATGTAGGAGGCTGGACCAAACAGCCTCAAAGAACCTTCTAATGCTTAGTTCTTTGTGCATTTAGCACCTAAAGCAGCACACTGTTACATCATGTGCAATAAAAGTAAATCCTCAGAGGAAAAGGCAGAAAAGCTCCCTGAGCTAAGTAAGATTTTTAAAAAGCTTTATTTAACTGCAGCAATTTATTTCCATACCTGTCTCTGGACAAACAACACTCACAGCAAAAAACTGCCCATCGCCACGCCAGGTAACGTGCGGTCTATGGTCATCCCAGGGCAAAGCGGATTCGTGCTGGACAGGGAAAAACACAGATGTTACTGGGGCCTTAAATGATCGAGAATCTAACAAGCCTCAGGCTATTAAAATTAAATCTTTTATATAAGGTTTAAGCTACTTGAAAATGAGTTTCACAGAATCCTCAGGAACCCTATTCAATGCGCCCTTAGACCCAGAAATCCTCAAACCAAAACAAAACAAAATCCTTCTCTGGGCATTAGAAAGTGGCCTCTAAGCACAGCAACAGAGAAAGAGCTGCAGATCTAGATATTAAAAATATTAAGGAATCTATCAGGTAACTATATACAGAAATAAACGTTTGTCTAAATTTGAGAGAGTAGCATGTTATTTACTGTGTAAGCTTAGTAATAGTGCACAGAAGAATGAAGATGAGAGGAAGGTGGGCAAGGAACAGCTAGAGGAGATAAGCCAGCAGCCATGATGAAAACATGGATAAGCGCCTTGTTCTGCAGCAAAGAAGGAAGAAAGGTTTCAAGTGCCACTTGCATCTTAGTCCTGAAAGCCTTGAAGACAGAAGCCAATTCTGTGGGACTGGGGACCAGTGACTACCTGGGCAGCCTTCATCACCTTCCAGCGAAAGCTAAGTAAGAAAGGTGCTAATGCCGCATTCGGCACAGCATGGAATACACAGCAGCCTAACAAGACTTATTCTCAATGACACTGCCCTGCAGTACAGAACGCAAACGTCCTCCAGTGAAGGGCTGGGACAAAGTATGAGTTACATGAAATAAATTATGGATGGGAAATGCAAATGGCAGGCAGAGTATGACTTTCATCTATTCTAGGAGGTCAGCTCAGGCAAATTTCCCGTGTTGTACAGACAAACACGCTTCCATTACATTCCATTCTACAGGCCCATACCCTGGGACGATCCTCAATTCATCTCTCTCTCTCACCCCACATCTGATCTATTATCAATAAATCCCGTGGGCTCAATCTTCAAAATGTATCCAGAAAAAAGGAAAACATAAGAGCTTCATCCAAGAAATCAGAAAAAAAAAAAAAGTCTAATATAAACGTATGTAGGAAAAGTATAAAAACATACATGAGAACTCTCAACAGTGAATACAACACAGCAGCTCCTTCTAGGGAGGAAGCAGAAGAGTGTCAGGAAGGGATACAGAGTGTTTCATTTCTATCTGTGATGACTTTTTAAAAAAATAAATATGGTTATAATTATTCTCTTTGTGGGAAAAAAAAACTAATTTAGCAATAAAAAAGAAAAAGAAGATCTTTCTCATTCCCTAATGCATCTAAACAGCTTATGTCCATGACCACCCTCTACCTGTGAAACAGAGCAGGACTCTATGGTGGTCCTTGCCCCCAACCCCATCCCCGCCACTATGGCCTCAGCTTGCCCTTTGTCCATGGAAAAACTTCAGCTAAACAATAAATTCAATCAGAGAAGTGAGAAAAACAAATAAACAAAGAAAAACAGCCCAGCAAAACTAAGTGGTAATAGTTTAGTCATTAAACATAGTCAAGGACCTTTAATTCCTCAATAATTTTCTAAGCCATATCCTGTGAGCTATCTCATGGATTCTAAAACCCCCACTAGGTGAAAGAAGTTAACTACGTGATGCCCAGACTATAGCCATGACGTAAGCTGCTTCAATTCTGAGAACTGGCCTCAAAGAAACGGGAACAAATGGACCCTAGAACTAAAGATTAACTGTACTTAAAACAATCAAGATGACATTGATCAGACCACGCAAGGCCAACTTCAAGGTGACTGTCAGAGCTGACTTTACTGTTTCTGCATGTAGTCCTGTCACTCGGCCTATAAAACATCTTGCCCAGTGGTTGTTTGGGTGGGGCTGGGGGGCAGGGAATGCCAGCCTTTAGAGAGGAGCATGCCCCCGACCCCACCCCCTCAGTTGCCAGCATCCGGAATAGCAAACTTTCCTTTCCACCAGCCTTCCTCTTCCTTGACTTTAGAGCAGCAAGCAGTTGGATCTCTTTCTGTAACATCTGGACAGCCAAGAGTTCCTGGTGGGTAGCAGGACTTCTTTTTGTTCCAAACACAGTTCTTTATCCATCAGACCAATCTTACCATTTGAATCTGAAAAGCTGCTTGCCTGCCTTCAGATCCATGGAACTGCGTCTCCTTTCTGCCCCAACCAACAGTGATGAACTTGCCTAGAGAACAATTGAGTGAAAACATGCAAGACAATCAATAAGCCAAAAAATAAAAGCTAGTTGATAAAGTTGGGTCCTCTGAGACCTCTCAATAAACTTAACAGCAGTCAAGATGTTAAAAACCTATGTTCCACATTACATGCTCAGTGATTTTGAAGACTCTGAAATACCTTTATTTTGGAGCATTACTGCCATCATATATAAGTTCCCTTGATGACAGTCAGCAATCTATTGTACTTTACAAGTAAGAAGAATGAAACACGAAGAATCTATGTGATACCTCAGTGGATAACACATGAAACACAAGAAGACGAGAGCCGGTACTAAAATTCCGATTTTAAATGTTAGATTTGCTAAATGTATCCAACCTCCTTGCTAGTGATGGAGATCATAGATTATGGACTTCAACTCCTCACAGAAACTGAGATTCCCCCAGGGACAGAGGCCAAAATTTCCTTGCAAAGTTTCCTTGCAAAGAAATCCCAGGGCTGATCTCCTTCAGAATGGACTGGTTGGATCTCCTTGCAGTCCAAAGGACTCTCAAGAGTCTTCTCCAACATCACAGTTCAAGAGCATCAATTCTTCGGCGCTCAGCCTTCTTCACAGTCCAACTCTCACATCCATACATGACTACTGGAAAAACCATAGCCTTGACTAGTCCCAGACCCACCTTCATCTCTCACCTGGGTTCCTGTAGCAGCCTCCTACCAGGTCACCCTGTCTCCAGCCTCTTCCCTCTCCACCAATCAACCGTGCATCATCAAAACCTTTAATGACTGATCGCCTATAATTCAATGTCTAAAATTCTCTATCAAACTTAATCAAAATCTCTCCCTTTTATTTCATTCCACATCCATATCTGGTCACTAAGCAATGCTGAAGTACTCACAGTTGCCTGAATCAGCCAAGACATGTTAAAGGCTTCTATGAAACATCCCTGCCTTGGAAAAAACTGATTCAGTTACTTGTACCACTCCCCCACCCTCAACCCTCATCTACCCAACACCAGATAAGCTCAGCTCAAGTTGGCCTCCTCTGGGAATCTTCCCTCCCCATCACTCCCTTCTTCTCCTTATGCTCCCCTAATACTTGCAATGTTCTGTTATTACTGAACTAACGGGACCCCTTAAGGGAAAAGCAGTTTTAGCCACAGTACCAAACACACTGCTGGGTTCACAGTACCTACTCAAACATTATTTCTGAAAAAACAAATTATTTTTGAATGAAAAAATGAGCAGCAATTTTCTAAATGATTTCTTATTTGGCGGAACAGGAAGACAGGAGGTGAGAACTCAGCAAAAGTTAAAATACCATCGCCCCTATTCCTCTCCTCAATGAAGCCAGCTACCTGGTGCCCTCAAGTTGGTCAGAGCTGCTTAGGCTCAAGAAGCATCTCCACTCTTACTCTCGTCAACACTTCCACAGCCTAGTGCCCGTTTCACCTCAGCTAGATCCCTGCAAGGAAACAATCTGGTGGTTCCCATGCCCATTCAGGACTAATCAACAGGAACAGAACCCAGTTCTCTAACCCATCTCTCTCGTATTTTCCCCCAAACTGTGTATCAGAAATGCTCTCCTTATTCCAGCCAGTATAGTTCATCAAACCCCATGACTAAGCCCATCATGGGTTTGGGCAATAACAACCCAATCTATAAGCACAGATTCTTATTTCCCAGGTTGCTGACGAAGCTAACTCCCAGTCCTGAAGAGCCACCAGAGGTATGCCTTTTAAGAGCTGGAATGAACTGAAGGAACTGGGCTATCAATTAAGTCAGGGATTAAGCTTCACAGCTCTTTGGGCTTATGACTGTCAGTCTGCAGGAAAAGTCACAAAATGTTTCAAACAAAGTTATACTTACTTTCACCAAAATCATCCTGGTGGATTTGCTGTTCCATGATTGGTTCAAACTCTTTTGTCATCATAATTAGGGTCTGCTGACCTTGAAGGAGCACAGACAAGAATGATTTTGTTCGAACAAATCTGCCATTCCATAAGTACCTACAGCACTGCGAGATACAGAGCAGCTAAAGTGGAAAAATTTGTAATTGAAATAGGGAAGACAGAATTCATTCTAAATGTTCTGACTCTCATTAAAAAAAAAAAAGTTCTGCCTGGGTAAGTCAGCCGGTGCTTATTCTCAGCCGTTTCTGTCTGTCAAGCTAACGTGAAAGTGCACACAGCCCTTCCTCCTCCACTAACTGCCAACCGTTCAGTCGCCAGGATACCGCTGTGAGTGCAGAGCTCATCAGGGTTGCTAGTTTACAGAATCTCAGCCGGAATGAAAAGACTTATAGGAAAACAAAAAAAGGACTGGAAGAGCAGTTTTGGGAATCAGTTTGTTTTATACAGCAACTCTTCTTCTTAAGAGTGTATTAAAATAAACATTGCTAACATTTTAAACTATAACTACAGATTTCGCAGCAACTTTTTAAAACAATGTGTTAAGAAGTAAAACCTACCTCAGTTGTTTCAAGAAACGTTTTTTTGCAATCTAAGCACCCTAAAACTTAAGTCTTTGAGCTGTCAGGAGTCATGTCTTGTGAAGACACGACTTAGGGACCGGTGACATGCTTACCTGTGGCGAGCAGCACCAGCTCTTGGTCAGGACTCCAACTCATGACAGAGAGACCACTGGCTACACTCCCGACACATTCCAGCTGAGAGAGACATTTAAAAATGTTAAGAGAAATATGAAGATATAAGCACCCCGATAAATGTTTATTATGACCTTAATCAACATAATTCGCAACACACCAAGGTGAAATTAAGCAGCAAACATTTATTCAGTAACAGGTATCAAAAGACCGGGCGTGATACAGATCATGGGGACTGGATGTGATGACAGCCCCTCCATTCCTCCCCTTAAGGAGATAAAAGATGCCTCTACAGTAGGGCGAGGACTGTAACTGAGATCTCCAGGAAGTAAGTGGGGACTCAGAGCAGAGAATCACAAATGGCCCAGGTGAGTTCAGGAAAGCCTCTCTGAGGAGGTGCTTTAAAGGGCAGAAATAGGGCTAGGAAGAAGAGACTGGGGGGAAAATGTGGTGTTAAGGCACAAAATTATAAAAAAGAGCAGTTAAAAATCAGCTGCCACTAAAGCATAAGGTATACACATACACAGGGATGATGGGGGTGGGAAGTGAGGCTAAAAAGGAATTTGGCAAACAGTGAACCATCTGATAAGGACAAGAAGGAACATGGATTCTGTCTTACAGACACTGTGATGCCATAAATAGGGAGGACTGCCACCATCTGATGGAGACGAGCAGATTACAAGAGCTCGATAATTAGGAAAAAATTCTACAAAATGTTTTACAAGTAAAAGCATACCTTTTAAATGTCAGAAATACCAATTTATACTGGATGGCTTTGATGTTTCTCACCATGAACTGAGAGGAAGATCTATTATTGTACTAAATGGAATCGTTAAAAGCAAAGGTACCAGATTTAGACTGCCAGGGTTCAAATCTCACCTGAAAACTGTTTGACCTTGGCCTAGCCTCAATTTCCTTTTCTAATGAGAAAACAACAATCTACCTCATAAGGTTATAATGAAATATTACAAAATTCGTGTAATTTTGCATGAAAAATACTTTAAAAAGTGCCTGGCACACTGTGAACATTTAATAAATGCCAGCTGTTATTATTATCCCATGATTAGTAATATAACTCTTGTGACACATCAATGTTAAAGAGATCACAGCTAAGGGAGTTACCAACGAAGTTTAAAAAGCTATCAAGGCGAGTAAAGAAATTCAGAAACTCAGTCTTATGCTAGAGTAGAGAAGGAGGCAAGTCACTGAAATCGGTCCCTTCTGATAGTCATAAAATGTGCACAAAATGAAAATGTGTCACCTCAGTACCTGCAGTTCAGGGAGTCTACAGTCAGTCATCAGAGAGGCCTATTCAGCGTTCTTAACAGAAAACATGAGCCAACTAAACATCCTAAAGACTTCCTAACTGAGAAGTAAGGGTCACACCTCAGGATCGGAGTGTAGCAAGAGGTGAGCCATACCATACAAGAATGGGTTTGAGGATTTGTTCTTATCTGGAATGCTCTCATTGTTCTAATTAATAGATGCAGCAGACAAAACTGAGTTTAAGAAAAGAATCCTGAAACACAGCTAGAACCATGCCAACAATTTTCCGTAAAGAACTGTAAAATGCAAAGACTCTAATTTGCAAAATGCCTAGATATTATGGCTCCTGATATTTTAAACATCTATAAAAAACTAGTGACACGATAAAAAAAAAAAAAAGACATTTGAGGATGCCTGAGATTTCCTCCTCCCTGGTCTCTTTTGCTTACCTGGTGTGTGTTGAGATTACAAAGCAGGACATCTCCAGAGGCTGTGGCCACACACACAGACTCCTGATCCAGCAAGTCCTGAATACCAATGATGCAGCCACTTCCATCCTCAGGGAGAAAGCCTTCTGTCACCAAAGGAATTTCATTTTTCACCTTTCACCAAGACAAACAAGCAAATTAAGTGAATCTACTTTCAAGAACAATTCATAACATTTCTAGAAGTAAAACATTTTTTAAATATTTCTTTTATAATATAAAAGGTTTCAAAAAATGTTTTCCTAGATTAAAATCCAAACTTTCACTTGAGAAATATCACAACACTACCATCTTTAATAAAGAAAACAGTTAATATGCTTCTTTTGCCAAGCAAACATAAAACAAATACCTGGTCTCTTTGGAGATATTCAATCAAACATGAAGCTAAAAACTATGATTTTCTAAAATCGACAGTCTGGGGAAAAGGGACTAAGAATGTCATCACCTAAAATACATTACTAGCAAAATATAATTAAGGGGAGATATCAGAATTCACCCAAATAACTTCCATCAATAATTCACCTTTCTCGTAACAGGGTCTACCTCTACCAGTCCATGTTCTGAGCCGATGAGCACTGTCGCCTGCTCAGCTCGGAGAGAGAGGCACTGTGGTTTCCCTTGAGCCTGAATATCCCTGAACTCCAGGCTCCGAAGTAACTTTAGATTCCTCATGATGAAGCAATGCCTAAAAAAAAGTACAAATACCCTTAATGAAGCTTTAATTTCTCTGAGAAATAGAAACAGCTTTATAACAACAAATGACACTCCAGTACAAGCAAAATGATTCAGGGAGCAGAGAACTCAGAATAACCACAAAAAAAAAAAAAAAAGATGTAATCTGAACCCACAGAGAGATAAGTGGTAGCAACCTAACCAATTGTTTAAATCTAGAGTCTACAAAGTGAGGCTGTGAAATCTGTTTTACATTCTCACTCTTTGGAAGAGGCAAGATTCTCAACTTCAGAGTCTTTTCTTCAAAAAAGATTTAACATCAGTTATTTTGCAAGGAAGCAAAGAACACAATGAATGAGAAAACATGATACTTTTGCACATGAGGATATCTTTGTAACTTGACAGATTTACAACATTGTATAAAAATCTACATGTATACATACTTGGCAGTTGGAGAAAATACAATTACTTTAATATCACCACAACTGGCTGTTTGTCTTAATTAAAAAGTTAAAATTGAAATCAAACATAGAAATAAAGAAAAGCATTTACTGCTCTGAGAAAGAAAAGACACTATGAAATTACAATAGGATCCTTCAAAACGATGATCAACAATTGGAAGAGCTTGATAACCTGACATCACTATTTCACGTAACTCCACTTTTCTGGTCTGGTTTTCACCAGGGCAATAGAAAAGCTGAGATACAAATGAGCAATAGGAAACATACTTTGGTTTAGGCAAAATCAGATGTGCTTTAATGCATAACATTATCTAAAAGGAGGGGGTGGAAAGCTTATATGCTGATATTTATATCCAGATCGCCTTAAGGATTATAAGTAGAATTCCCTAATTTATGTTAGGAGTGACAATTACACAGACTACACTGGCCTAATTGTCACCTTAATCCAAGGTGAATTTTCTCGTCTTGCATTTTGTACATATGACAATCAAAGAATAAACATAAGTCACTTCTTATACTACACACCATATTAAGCGCAGTTTGAGGCAACATAAAATGTGAGTTAAGAGGAAAGCAAGACCACACATGGTAGCAGTGAAGAAGAGAATCAAGGCAGACAATGGTTTTGTAAGGTTTCATGACATATATATTTAAGAATTTCTGGGAATTATTTGAACCTGTATTCTACCCTGCAAACTTTTAATTTAGATCTAATCCCGTATAGAAAGCTTGTGTTTTTTCAAAGAATATAAAAGTTACATTATCTTTCATCTAAAGACACCACAAAGATGACCACTGACATAGATCTGAAAGGATAGGAAGATGTAAGATCAGAGAATGTCTGGGCTAGAGGAGGGTAAACAAGGAACAGCAAGAGATGAAAACAGGCAACAGGGGATGAGATGTATTTCATGCTGGTTTAGCTAATTATGCTACTTTGTTGCCATGATAAGATCATCAAAATGTCTTTCTGTAAACCTGCATTCTATTCATTAATAACCTCTGGACCCAGCATAATAATGTGGAAGGTAAAGGCACAAGGAACTGAGGACTCCCTTTTTCCTATAACCTTGCTGTTCCAGTCAATGCCACCCCAGCAATGGACCCTCCTCCTTCCAGGGGCCCTTGGTCCCAGTCTCCAGCACGCCCAGGAACAGCCTGGTAACAACCACCCCAGAGGTATCAGCACTAACCAGACATGTGCTCCTCCAGGTGCTTGACATCTACTAACAGGGAGCTCCTCCTCTGAGTTCCGGAGTTATCAATACCAGCTTTACAATCTCTCTCATCTAAGGCTAAGTCACAACAACCCCAATGACTTCCCTTGTTTTGAGCCTCAGAGCTAGCTAGCTAAGTGTTTTACTTAAAAAGTATTTCACTGTTCCTTTCTGCTTTTTGTTCTTCCAGGAGCTACTTAACCACTTCTTCCTATTAAATTCTGTTGAAATACAGTGTTTTCTGCTTTCCTGCCTAGACCGACAGACATAGCAAAGAACCTGAGTTCTCAAATCACTGAGCTTTCAATATCACCAGCCAAGGGCAGCTCATCGTTCATCCCCCTTCTCCCCAACCCTCCCAGCCTTAAAATGAACTTCTCTAAATTTTCACACCTTTCATCTTTATTCCTTTATCTTCTCAGAAGTGTCCTATTCCTTTTCAAGACCAGGAAAGGAGAACCCTCCAAACTTCCCAGGACCTCGGCTTATCAGTCCCTTTTTTTTACATCTGCAATCTCCAACTCCCCTGCCCTCAATGACTCATCCTTTCTCAGCCTGCCAACCTGCTAAAGATCTCAAGCTTGGATCCTCTCTGAAATTCTGACAATGCCTCTATTTTCTTCCCTTGCTCCTCATCCATCCACTTCTTATCTAATTATCACGTCCATGACTATAAGTTGGAGAAGGCAATGGCACCCCACTCCAGTACTCTTGCCTGGAAAATCCCATGGACGGAGGAGCCTGGTAGGCTGCAGTCCATGGGGTCACGAAGAGTCAGACACGACTGAGTGACTTCACTTTGACTTTTCACTTTCATGCATTGGAGAAGGAAATGGCAACCCACTCCAGTATTCTTGCCTTGAGAATCCCAGGGATGGGGGAGCCTGGTGGGCTGCCTTCTATGGGGTCGCACAGAGTCGGACACGACTAAAGCGACTTAGCAGCAGTTAGAAGCAGCATGACTATAAGTACCAAACAGATCATTAATCTGCTCATTAGATCTAAATGTTTAGCCCCGACCCTCCCCAAACTGAACATTAAACTCACATTTTCTCAGACGATAAAGCGTCTGCCTGCAATGCGGGAGACCCGGGTTGGATTCCTGGGTAGGGAAGATCCCCTGGAGAAGGAAATGGCAATCCACTCCAGCACTCTGGCCTGGAAAATCCCATGGATGGAGGAGCCTGATAGGCTACAGTCCATGGGACGCGCAAAGAGTCGGACGCGACTGAGCGACTTTACTTACTTTACTGTTATTAGAAGAATTTCTCAAATGCACATCAAATGCAACTTGTTAAATGGTTTACTATTCTCGACCAAATTAGTTTCCCCGCTGGGGACATGGCATTTCTACTTTGTCTGTCCTTCAAGTTGAAACAGTGTTTGCTTTCCTTTTGCCCACAAAACTATTCACTGGTTACTGCCCTGCCTGTCAATGTACCGTTTGAATCCGTTACATAGTACGTAACCCTACCATCGGCTCCATCCAACACTGACTGAGCACTTTCTAAGTGCTAACTCTGGACAAGAAGTGACTACAGTCACTGCCTCCACAGAGGTCACACGGGAGAGGGCCACCTAGGATACCATATAACATGGAGAAGCACACGGACGACATTTCCAAGAAAAAGTCGCAGGTGCCCGAAGGGGCTCGCAACACATCATCTGAACTTCACCGACCGACTCCCTCTCAAGTGCATTGGCTCAGCTGTATTTTCCGCCCCTGCAAGGAATCGGGAGCTTCGGTAAAATGCGCGGCTCGGGAAGCAGCAGGTCATTCCCCGCCTGCCACGCCGCGTAGAGCCCTCTGATGGCCGCGGGTGCAGCAGGTGGCAAGGCTCGAGCGCAGAGGTGGTCACGCCGCACTTCACTCAGGCCTGCAGCAGGCAGCGGCAGAGCGCTCGGGCAATCTCTTCATCGGGACACCCTATGAAGGATAGGGCCCGTTTCTGTGCCCCCCACCCTCCCCAGCCCACCTAGGCCGCTCGAGCGCTCACCTGCGCCGCACTCCAAGGACCCCGAGGACCCCCCCAAAGAGCTGTGCGTCCGCCCTGGGTCGCGCACTCGCCTCTGTCCGCTGCTCTTGAGCCCGCGCGGCGTGCACTCTGTCGCCGTGCCGCTCGACCCCCTCCGGTAGTAGCTGAAGCGGGGCCTCGGAGAGGCTAGCCGCGGGACCCTAACGAGAGAGCCACACCAGCTACTACCCGAGCCGAGGTGCGCGGGAGCGAGGTCACGAGGAGGAGGGGGCGTGGCCAGCCTCCCTCGGTGCCCTGCGAAGTACCGTGAGCAGCTGCGCTGGCCACCGCCCGCTACCGCTCCGTCTTCCTGCCCAGCCTATTGTATTTGACCTCTGCTTTGACATCAGATGCCAACGCTCAGTAATTGGGCCGGTAGGCGGAGCCCGCGGGAGCGGAGGAACAGCGCGCGTGCGCACACCGCGTGTCTCGGGCCACACGCCGGAAAGACGCCCTACTCCTGGGCCCGCGGGAGGAAGCGTCCGGGTCCCGGAGGGCGGGGTTTGCAGCCTCGGAGGTCGCCATGACTACCGAGCCCGAAGACCCTGTGGTCGCCTTGGCTGCCGAGCCTGCGGTGCCGTCGCTTGTGGATCGTTACTTTACTCGCTGGTACAAAGCGGGTAAGTGGGGAATGATGTTCGTCTCTCCTGGGCCCCACTGGCAATATGACGACAGATCATAACCCACGCGCACTCTCCCCACGGCAGAAGGAACTGGATCTCTGTTCCTCTCTAGGCCAAGGGAATGGTATTTGCAGAGACGTGGAAAAACAGCAGGGTGCATTCTGGGGAGGGTGAGTGCAGTGCGAGTTCAGGAGGGTGGGTTACTTGGGGGAAGATGATAGTCTAAGATGAGATCTCCGAGGGAGATAGGAACTGGCTTGCAGTCTCCTTGAGTACCTAAAGGGTTTTAAGGGACTCAGTGCACCATAAAATGATTTAAACAATCAGGTCGAAACTAAGCTAGAGGCATAGGGAGTGAGAAAAGAGGGTGGGTTGGAAAGAGGCATTTAGATAGCAGATGCTTCCAATTGTGTTGCTGGAGAACTCTTGAGAGTCCCTTGGACAGCAAAATCAAACCAGGCAGTCCTAAAGGAAATCAGCTCCGAATGTTCATTGGAAGGACTGATGCTGAAGCGCCAATACTTTGGCCACCTGATGCCAAGAGCCAACTCATTGGAAAAGACCCTGATGCTGAGAAAGACTGAAGGCAGAAGAAGGGGGGGCGGGGCGGGTGACAGGATGAGGTGGCTGGATGGCATCACCGACTCAATGGACACGAGTTTGAAGCCTGGTGTGCTGCAGTCCATGGAGTGACAAAGGGTCAGACACAGCTGAGCTACTGAACAACAAGAAAGCAGAATCTATTACTCTTCGCCACTCCCTGGTGGCTCAGTGGTAAAGAATCTGCCTACAATGCAGGTGACCCCAGGTTCAACCCCTGGGTCGGAAAAATCCCCTGGAGAGCGGAATGGCAACCCACTCCAGTATTCTTGCCTGAAAAATCCCATGGACAGAAGAGCCTGGTGGGCTACAGTCCATGGGGTCGCAGTCTAACACAATTGAGACACTAACATACAAGTAGGTATCCTATTGGAGAGCTTTGTGTCCCTTCAAATAAGAGTGATGGGAGCATTACTGGGGACCCTCCTCCACATCCTTGCTTATATTCATTCAGGGATAATAGATGTAATCGTTTTTTGCAATATTGAAATATTTTATAATAGCCTGTGTCTTATTGGCCAGACTTTGTGTAACCAACCATCATTTATCCTAGATTGAGGGACCTCCTGGAATGCATGACTTTCACTGCTAACATCATGACAGTCCTGGGCAAACCAGGATGAGTTACTCACTCTAAAATTGACCAGGAAAACATGTGCTACTATATTAAAAAGATGCATCACTAATCATCACTTTTTTTTCTAATAGAAATAACTAGTATAATCATTTTAAAGTGAGGGTAAAACAAGATGGAACAAAGAATTAACATCACTTTGACACTGAATGAATGATTCCATCTGGTCCAGATTTCTTTAACTTCTTTATAGGAAGCCTTTAGGTGTAATGAGGGGATACCAGTGACATATGTATCTAGTCTTCACAATTAACTATCGTTATGAACCAAAGAAAGTACCACACAGTGGCAGTAAATACTGACTCAAGAGCCATAGACTCATTCATTTCTTCTAGATGTCAAAGGAAAATCCTGTGAAGACCACTGTATACTACAGCACTCTAACCGGTAAGCAAATTGGAAATTTTAAATTATTAAAAAAATTTTTTTTTCTGGTTTTGTAACCTGGTATGGTCTTGTACTGAATATTCACTAAATTATTATCTTCCACTGAGTTGAGATGGTATTATATATATAATAGGCATTTGGTTGACAAGAATGAGTTTTTCAATGCTTACACTAAACAAGTAAACTTGATTACTCAGACATCCAAATGGAGGACCATACCCTTAGTCAGCTACTACTTCAAGTAACCAGCCTGTGCCTAACCATGGAATTGCCCAAGCCCATGGAGAGGGCCAGGGTGGAAACACAGATGTGCATATGGGCATGCCTCAGTGCTATCTAAACACCTTGGTACTGTACCCTTTTAGGGGAAGGAAAGTCAATCCCATTTTCTCCTTTTTTATTATTGTATTCCTCAGTTAAGCTCCAATAGTAGCTGGGGAAAAAAAATGCAGGGGAGGGGTGGTTGGGGAGGGAATGATAGGTTGACTAAACAAATGTCAGCTCAGCTCTTCTTGTGCCAGTAGGAATACTATGTTACAGGAAGAACAATTATACCATGCAATAACATAGGATCAATTTTTGCTCCTCGTAGAATATGTGTCATCACGTTGGCAGGATCTCATCCAGTTCTTCAAAGTGGAAAAACAATTAAAAGCATTTCTTATCAAATCAGTACCAACTGTAGCAGACTTCAGAACAAAGTCTCTGGGAAATTTAAGCGGGTATGTACCTGTATTTCTTTACTTAAATCCTCTATTATCAGAATAATGATAGAGCCAGTCAGTCTTATAACCAGCAGTATATACTCAGCATACTTCCCTGGCAGTTAGAGATGATTTTAAGAATCATCTTGAACTTTAAATTTTCAGACCAAAAAGATAAGGTATTTCAAAAGGTATATTATCTGTCATATAGGTTCTGTACCACCATCCCTACCATCCATGGGATAAAGGATGGGGAAAAAGTGGGCCTTTGAAAGAAGAACTCTAATACCAATATAAGAAGATATTTTGTCCCTTCTAATTTTATTAAACCAGTATGTCAAATTTTATAAACTCTAGATCAATGCTTTTTTGTCACATAATTTCACATGTGAATTTAAAAGAGAAAAAAACAGTTCTGGGGTAGTAAAAAAAATGTCAGTCTTAAGAAAATACACAGTATTTGCTTCATATCATTTCTCATTCCTAAATCATTGCCAGTTTAGTACACATGTAGCTATACCTTCTTCCTCCAAAGTGTTCAGTTATAGAAAAATGTTACCTCTATCCTCTACAACTCTATGCAAGACCAATATTATTAATATTAAAGGAGGGTATCACACCAAGGACAATTCAATACCATACTAAAATATCCTGACAAAGACCCCAGATAGGGAAGTTTGAGTGGATGACTTCAGTTCAGTCGCTTAGTCGTGTCCAACTCTTTGCAACCCCGTGGACTGCAGCACGCTAGGCCCCCCTGTCCATCACCAACTCCTGGAGTTTACTGACTCATGTCCATTGAGTTGGTGGTGCCATCCAACCATCTCATCCTCAGTCGTCCCCTTCTCCTGCCTTCAATCTTTCCCAGCATCAGGGTCTTTTCAAATGAGTCCGTTCTTTGCATCAGGTGGCTATGGAGTTTCAGCTTCAGCATCAGTCCTTCCAGTGAACATTCAGGACTGATTTAGGGTGGACTGGGTGGATATCCTTGCAGTCCAAAGGACTCTCAAGACTCTTCTCCAACACCATAGTTCAAAAGCATCAATTCTTCAGTGCTCTATTTTCTTTATAGTCCAACTCTCACATCGGATATACATGACTATTGGAAAAACCATAGCCTTGACTATACGGACCTTTGTTGGCAAAGTAATGTCTCTGCCTTTTAATATGCTGTCTAGGTTGGTCATAACTTTTCTTCCAAGGAGTGTTTTTTAATTTCATAGCTGCAGTCACCATCTGCAGTGATTTTCATTTACTGAGTTCATACAAAGAGTTTCTGCTAATTACCCTCAATGTTCTATAAATCCCTTGTTTATACTAGGTCTAAAGGCCTCTAATAACCTGCCTTATAATTATTGATTTCCCCCCATCATTTAAGAGGAAAATGGACTTTAAAAAGCATGGACCATTTTTTGAAATCTACAAACTACAAGTAACAGTTAGTGCTTCTGATGTTCCTGTGATAAATCTTTGTCCAAAACAGTGACACCATTGTTACAACTGAGGAACAGAGAGGGACCTGCGTATGAACCCTCTGTAGATAAACTTTGATTGGATCTCAGCACTGCTCATCATTTATTCTCCTAAGGGAGGTGACAACAAAAACACTTCTTTTTGACACGGACGCAGTGGTAGAGAAACCATCTAGGATAAATCCCTAACTGCTTCTCTCAAAAGTGGGGAGTCACACTGACTAGTATTTTGAAACAAAGTCAGCACATGCCAGAGAAGTGAAGCGTGTGCTAACACCACCTGAATACTAATAATATTGTGAGTGGTAA
The DNA here is from genome assembly GCA_006410875.1 of Neotragus pygmaeus. NCBI lineage: Eukaryota > Metazoa > Chordata > Mammalia > Artiodactyla > Bovidae > Neotragus > Neotragus pygmaeus. Next base: position 71,555 of record SJYV01055123.1, read on the forward strand.
AGAGGCCCTAAAGAACAGTATCTAGACCTCAAATGTTCATTGCAGTAAAAATTCCTGGAAGAAAAAAGCAACACATGAGACATAGCTTGCATCCGTTTCCTATGAGCCTTCTTGCAGGTATTTGTCAGAACCTCTCCAGATATATCCGTACAGTAGAGTACATGAAACTAAAACCGTGCCATGACATTCAGACAGATTAATGTCAAAATTCAGTATTCACTAGTGGGAGACAGGGTAAGGAGTAAATTACTCTTAACTGCTATTTAAAACTTTTCTGTTTTCCATATTTTCCTTAAAGTGCATTAAAAAAAAATTAGAGCAAAGATTCCCTCTTCAAAAATCCTTAGTGATTGACCCTAATAGAGAAGTCCTTTTATCTATTAAAATTCTAATATAACAGTAAGTGGGAATCTTAATGAAACTAACTTTGTATGACATTGCTGTTGTTTGCTATAATATTGGATTTTATATTGTTTATTGATAAGATTTCCCTGCCCTTTTGATATCTTTACACTTGGATATATGGAGTTTTTTCATATACAGTTAAATATAACCTATAAGAAGATAAAATATATTCTTAATATGTAACTAAACTATTATCACATGTGTCTTTGACTGCTTTTTCCCCTAGAGCTTAGGATGTTACCTGACCCGTAGAGGCATTTAATATATAAATGTTTGAAGAAATGAATGTTTTTTTCCTGTACTTCACTCATTTTTACTTAAAACACAAATTCCAGGAATATATGCTATTCTAACACTGAGGGCTGCCTCTCAAAGAAAAATGAAAATGTACATCAATTAATTTTTCTTCCCTTTTATTATCAGGGGGCACAGTTTCTCACAGAACTTGCACCTCTGTGTAAGATTTACTGCTCAGATGGAGAAGAATATACCATATCTAGGTAAGTTACTTTTGAACCACAACTTTGGAGAAATAAAGGAGGTTAATACTTTTCTTCAAAACAATTTTTTCTTTTTAACTAGCTGTGTTAGGGGACGGTTGATGGAAGTGAATGAAAACATTCTCCACAAACCATCTATTCTTCAAGAGAAGGTAAAAAGGGCTGGCAAAGTAGGAGCCCATCCAGTACTTTTTATTTGATTTTTGTATCATTCAACAACATTAAATATTGTTTCCTTTCTAGCCATCTACCGAAGGCTACATTGCAGTTGTGTTGCCCAAATTTGAAGAAAGTAAAAGCATAACAGAAGGGTTACTGACACAAAAGGAGTATGAAGAAGTAGTGGTTAAACGCCTCAAAGCCACAACAGCTGCCTCATGAGGGGCGAGGACTGAGATGGAGTGAAAGCAGTGCTGCCTCCTTGTCCTTACCTGGCCTCCCAGTCCGTGCACCAAGGAAGAACCGCAGGTGAGGCCGCCTTCCCACCCGGCCACCTGTAGCGAGGCCCGATCTGAAAACCTGACCAAGTTTCCGTCTTTGTCTTGCATAACAAGCCTCAGTTCTATTTTGTCTTCTGCCTCCCAGATCTGACTACCCATGTACTCACTCACTCTGTTCTTCTCTTGCTTTTCTCTAACAACTGGCAAGCAAGAGATGTCTTCCTGGTTAAAAACCAACAAACAAAGCATTTTGAGGAAAAATTTACTCATCATCCTGTAGCCCACTAATAACTACTATGTTTTGACATAATTCTGTTTGAATGTTACAGCATGATAATTGTTTTTGCCTCAATTTTCCATCATTTTGAAGCTGAAAAACAAGCGGCCTTTTTTCCCCAATCTGCTTAAGTGTGACACCACCGAAATGTCTGGTCTCACTTAGGTTGCCAAGAAGAGGCAAGGGTATGGTTTGCCTTCTCTGTTCCTATGGGTTGGCCTTCAGCTCTGAACAATGTAGCACTGGCCTCTTAATGGGGGACACATGAAAAGGCCTGAAAGGGGCTTTACTAACATGGAAGTATTACCATGTAGTGTTACATAACATGTGTATTTGTGGTCACTCAATCTCACACTTCAGTTACAGGATAACCAGTGAAGAAGTTATTATAATTCAAAGACACAGATGCCTTTGAACAGAAAAAAAAGCTTTGATATGTAAAGAAACAAAAATTATGAATTTATGGTTTAAGATTATATATTTACAATGAATTTCAAGTAAAAGGGCTTTTTAAATTGTTATTTTTCCTTAAGGGCTGCAACGCATACAAACATACAAATATTTCTTTTTAAATAAAA
>SJYV01055131.1:10205-36747 GCA_006410875.1 Neotragus pygmaeus
ACACACACACACACACACACGCGCACCCTCTGACAACATGGAAACAGAGGCATATGCAAGGCCTCACACATGCACACTCCGTGTGTTCACCCCATTTGCACACTGCCATGTGTGCTCCATCCTACACACCCAAACTCACACATGTACATGCATTGGTATCTTACTTAGGTGCAGATGGCCACATTCGTGAGCAGAAATTCACATTCGTGCTTGAGCGTGGTGCACATACCCAGGATAGAGGTACTTCCAGCCTGAGGACGCACCCCAACCCTCATTCGTGTCTTCATATAACTGACATCTGGGAAAGGCCCTCTCAGCCCCAGGAATATCCCTGGATCTGTCCTCCAAGACGCCTGTTTTGCACTCAAGGAGAAAGAGCGAACCATCGCCTGCCCCACAGTCTCTGAAAGCTATCTCCTCTTTTCTAGTATGACTGACAGGCCCTCATGGAGCGAAGGAGCGCTGAACAGACTCTGTTCCTCAGCTGTCCATCCACTTAATGCTTTCTGATTTTGTTTCAGGGGAAAAAAAAAAATCCTCTTTCAGCCCACAGTCTGATGCCCTTGAAAGAGAAAGACTCACATGAGGCAGACAGAGGCCACTGATGCCGGATCCCGGGGTGGCTCTGATGACATTCCCATGGGGCTCTGCCTCTGTGGACTCTGCAGGCAGCTTGGCTGGCAGCTGAAGCTGGTGCCCTGCACACAGGGCCTGGAGAGCCCAGAGTGGAAAGAATGCACTCTGAGCCCCCTCACGCTATTCTGACAGCTGCCTGATGCTCGGCACCGTCACACACCGAACCCGTCTGAGCCTCAGAATATTCTCCATGGAGCTATCTGCAAGGCCATTCTACAGAGGGGAGACTGGGCTTCCCAAAGGTGAAGCACCTGCCCAGGTGCCATGGCAGCAAATAGGGAGCAGGCGTGCTGATGTGAATCTGGGTCTTCCTGCCCCAGAGCAGTTTCTAGACTCAGAGGAACTGGAAGCAAGCGGGCCAGCTCTAGGTTATTGCCTGGAACCTTGCTGACTTTGGGTGCTCTTTCAGGAGACTCTTTCCAGAGAAAAGCACCCAGGGAATCAGACAAAAAGGCAAGAAAGGATAACACATTTGAGGGGGAGGAGGAAAGGAGTAAGGAAGGAGAATAGGATAGTTTGGGAAGAGAAGGAGGAAGCGAAGATGGGGATGAAGGGAAACAGCTGAAGAGGCGGTACAACCCATGTTCCTTCTCGTAATGTCTGCTGAGCACCTTCTCACTCTTGAGTCCTGTGAGAGCTGCTGGTGGGATTCTCCTCCAGGGAACTCCCAGAGGAGCAAGGGGGCAAGGTCTCTTTTATGTTAAAGTGGGTTCAGCTGTTTCAAAAACATTTGCACAATTACTTTCCAAATCAGCAAGGAAGGAGAAATGCAAAATGACCTTAACACACCTCCCCCATTTCTGGCCATAAATCTGCTCACAACAACAAGCATTAATTGCCCATCAACCTTTTCACACATAAGCTCACAATCCGTTACACATTCATAGATATGTGTATGTCTATACATATGGATGCATGCATATTACACACACACACACACACACATGCATCTGTCTCAGACAAATAATACTAAGCAGAGATCACATGGGATTTCAACAGCAGAGGCAGCATCCAGACCACACGGCCAGGTCCCTGGTCCTCGCTCTAAAATGTTCATTCCTCTTACTGCCCCTCTTGCTGTAGCTGCATCTACAATCTGAGATGGCTGCCTGATCTTGACAGTACTGGCTGCTTAGAAGAGGAGAACACAGCTGGACAGCCCCTGGGAGATAATCCAGAGATCGCAACACTTCACTGAGGTCAGAAGAGGTGAAGCGTCTTGGCCAAGGTCACTGTACAATAAACGTCTGGACCGGGATGAGGGCTGCCCTCTGACCCCCAGATCAATGCTCTTTTCTGAATGTGCTCTGTGAGAGGCAATGCCTTTTCAGGATGAGAAAACCTCACCTTGAGGTCACTGACCCAAAAGGAGGAACAGATATGAGAGAGCTCTCCTCTCCTAGACAAGGGTGAAAGGGCTAGAGAGGAAGTGATCCTTCCATCCCTGGAGCAACAGGTTCTAAAAAACAAAACAAAACAAAAACAAAACCAGATGAGCCAACTGAGGCCCAAGGAGAGGAAAGGATATGCCTGAGATAAAATGGAGATAAAATGGCATCCAGTCCCATCGCGTCATGGCAAATAGATGGGGGGGAAATGGACACAGCAACAGAATTTATTTCCTTGGCTCCAAAATCACTGCATACAGTGACTGCAGCCATGAAATTAAAAGATGCTTGCTCCTCGGAAGAAAAGCTATGACAATCCTAGACAGCATATTAAAAAGCAGAGATGTCACTTTGCTGACAAAGGTCTGTCTGGTCAAAGCTATGGTTTTTCCAGTAGTCATGTATGGATGTGAGAGTTGGACCGTAAAGAAGGCTGAGTGTCAAAGGATTGACGCCTTTGAACTGTGGTGTTGGAACAGACTCTTGAGAGTCCCTTGGACAGCAAGAAGATCAGAACAGCCAATCCTAAAGGAAATCAACTCTGAGTATTCATTGGAAGGACTGATGCTGTAGCTGAAGCTCCTATGCTTTGGCCACCTGATGCAAAGAGCCGACTCATTGGAAAAGATCCTGATGCTGGGAAAGACTGAGGGCAGAAGGTGACAGAGGATGAGACGGTGGGATGACATCACTGAACAGGGCTCAGCGAACATGAGTCTGAGCAAACTCTGGGAGATAGTGAAGGACAGGGAAGCCTGGAGTGCTGCAGTCCATGGGGTCGCAAAGTCGGACATGACTGAGCGACTGGACAACAAAAATGGAGCAGGTTTCTCCAGCAAAATCTGGGCTCCTTTCCCAAAGGATCTGTTCTGACCAGCCCTGGAACCCATGGAGTACTGAGGCTAAAGAGCAAGGAGGTGGAGACAGGCACACCCGGAGCTTGGCTCCAGAGGTGTCGTTCTCCACTCCAAGATCTGCAGCCAGAGCCAGCTCAGGGTGTATGGCTTGAGGCCACGCTGGGCTTAGCTAAGCTTAGTTAAGGCTCTGCTGTCACCATGCTGAAAGTGTTAATAATTTGTGAACAGGGTGCCTCACATTCTCACTTCGGAGAGGTCATAGCTTTGACACTTCCCCTTTAGCAGCCTTAGCAGCCTCAACGCTGAATGAGTTAGTAGTGATGGAGCTAATTTGGCAGTGTATGGACTCAGCGCGGTCTGTGCCTTGCCTGCATCCTCCTTGGCACACGTCTTCCCAGTACAGGCTGATAGATCTTTCTCCTAAAGGTACCTGCACTCCACCCGGGTCCTTCCTAATCCTCATGCAGAGGTCAGAGGTGCCAGGGGGATTTACTGTCCTCCACCTGCTTCACATAGCCCTTAGCCAATGGCAGATGGGAGGTGGGGAATCCATGCCCCAGCTTGGGATGATCTTTGGTGTATTCTAGACTACTGGGCTTCCTTTGTAGCTCAGTTGGTAAAGAATCTGCCTGCAATCCAGGAGACCTGGGTTCAATTCCTGGGTCGGGAAGATCCCCTGGAGAAGGAAACGGTGGCCCACTCCAGTGTTCTTGCCTGGAGAATCCCGTGGACAGGAACCTGGCAGGCTACAGTCCATGGGGTCGCAAGAGCTGACCACGACGGAGCAACTGAAACACCACCACCACCACCAGACTATCCCCTAGAGTTCTTCAGTGGGCCTGAGTCCCTGATGCCCACAGGAGCCCCTGCTCAGCTGTACACCTTTCACTGGGTCCTTGCTTGGATCTGCCTCATTTGCCCTCTTGGGGCTTATTGGGACCACTTCCCAGATACATTACTTCCCCTTGTCCCAGGGTCTGCTTCTAGAGGAGCCTAATTTAAGACAGAGCTGCCGGGAGCCTCATAAAGATACTGCACGTAAAGTACTTAATGAAGCATCAGGCATAGATTCAAACCCTCAATAAATGGTAGGCTTACCACTACCTCCCTGCCAAAGCTACTTTATGAGAAGATATGAGGAAGATGACAGAACATTATAACTGATCTCTAAATTTATCCTTCTAATGAAATCCCCTCTGCAGACCCTGCTTGTGACCAGTCAGGAATGATGCCCATGATGCCACTTCCCACCAGAGGGAGACGCCAGTCCTTCTGGCTCCTAGGACCCAATGCCAAGGGAAAGCTCAAGGGATCACCAGGCTCCCTTCCTGGCCTCAGCAGCAAAAGGGAAGCAAAACCCACCCAGAACCTCAGAGCTTAGAAACCGAGCATCTTGGCTACTCTTTGCTTAACAGATGCAGAAATTGAAGGACAGAAATATGCCCAAATATGCCTGATGAACGTGTGAAGGGCACGTTCAGAAGAACAACTCAGGTGGTCCGTCACCTGTTCTAATAAACCTCATTATTCATGATTTATACTTTCCTTTTAATTGCCCTATGCGCACACACGTATACATACTGGAAAGGAAGCTCCACAGCTGCAAGGATTTTTGCCCGTTTTGTTCACTGCTGTGTCCCTCAAGAACCTAATGGAGTGCCTAGCATATATTAAGTGCTCATTAATATGTATTAACTGAGCAAATGCCCTTCCCATGAAACCCACCATATATCCCTGCTGAAGTTCCTTCTGGCTTTCCTCAGGAGAAAAATTCCAAAGGGCTTGGGAGTTGGGCCCCATTAAGATCAGAATAACATGGTTAACATGGGGACCTGGAGCCAGACCACCAAGGGGACCCCTGACTTCACTAGTTAGCGTCTAAAGACTTTGGGCAAGTTATTGACCCTCAGTCTCCCCATCTTTAAAGAGGACAGCTGACTGCATTTATCAAAGGAAATGTCGAAGGTAAAGCAGCAAGCCGAGGGTCGACACACAGTGCAGACCAGCTATCACTAGGGTAGACAGAAAAGTCACCTCGCCTCCAAGGCTTCCCTCTTGCTGCTAATATAGTAAGGGACATCTTCCAAAATGTGAGGGGATGCCCTGATGCTGGTGCAGAGGATGAGCGCACACCTGCCCATTTGTATCAAATTAATGAACAGAAAATAACGACCTGAGAAACTTATATCCTCCTCCAGTGGCTTCTGGCCCTCCCACTGACCCCCAGGAGAAAATACCAGCGAGGGGCTGCCGTGTCTCTAACAAGCCAGAGAGAGCGGCCTGCGGGCTCAAATCCGCTTGGCTGCCAGCCCCAGGGGCTAGAACGTAACCTCACTGCTCTGCTTTCATTGTACTTATTTTTACAGTGGCCTTCTAATTGTAGAATGTGATGCTAGTTTTCCATTTGTCATCATGATATTTAAGTTTCCATTTATAATACATATATCACTTTAGGAAAAATAAAGAAGAGAACGCAGATGTGGCCACAATGATGATGATATTCCTGAAATGATGAAGATTTGGGAGTTTTGATTTAGACTTGGCTCATAAGTCTCCCTAGAACAGGGGCATGGGGTTCAGGGTTTCGTACCTAACCTTGTCATTCATTTATGTGTTATGACTTTGAATGGACCTGTTCGCTGCCAGAGCCTCCATCCTCCAATCTCTAAAATGAAGAGATCAGAAGTCTGAGAGCTCTGAACCTTTTTGAAATGTGTTGAATCCTTTCAGGATTCCAATAAAAACTGGAACAAATCTGTGCAAAACGCATCAAGGCCTTGTGGCCGCCCCACCTGTCTTCATGATGTCTCACTCCCAATGAAAGTTTGCAGACTCCAGAGACCGCTGGCATCCCTTTGTTTACTAATGTGGTTTCATCTTCTATGTCACTTCCCCTCTCCCTGCCCAATTCCAGACAAAAGGAAATAAAGCCACTGAAAAGCTCCCTTAATTAGAGGTTCCCTGGTGGCTCAGACTGCCCGCATTGCAGGAGACCTGGGTAAATCCCGGGGTCGGGAAAATCCCCTGGAGAAGAGAAGGACTACCCACTCCAGTATTCTTGCCTGGAGAATTCCAGGAAGAGGAGCCTGGCAGGTTACAGTCCACGGTGTCGCAAAGAGACACAACTGAGTGACTAAAAACATGGTGTATAACACAGGGAACTCTGCTCAGTACTACGTGGCAGCCTGGAGGGGAGGGCAGTCTAGGGGAGGACGGACACATGTACCTGTACAGCTGAGTTCCTTCGCTGTCCCTTCATCTGAAACTATCTCAACATTGTTCGTCAGCTATGTGCATGCGTGCTCAGTCGTGTCTGATTCTTTGCAACACCATGGACTGTAACCCACCAAGCTTCTCTGTCCACTGGATTTCCCAATAATACTAGAGTGGATTGCCACTTCCTTCTCCAGAGGATCTTCCCAACCCAGGGATCGAACCTGGGTCTGCTGCATCTCCTGCACTGGTAGGGTTTTTTTTTTTTTTTTTTTTTTTTTTTACCACTGTGCCATCTGGGAAGCAGGTTAAGCAGCTATATTCCAATACAAAATAAAAAGTTAAAAAAAAAAGACCCCTCCTTTAGAAACCTGACTCACTGCCGAGCTCACACACAGCCCTGGGGGCCAGTGTATCTCCTCTGCCCCTCTCTGTCTGCACTGAAGTCCCCTGGGTGGGGTTGGATGGAACAGGTCTTGGGAAGGACACATGTGTGGTTACGGCAGACCTTCAGGATGCTGGATCCTGGTGGCTCAGCTGGTAAAGAATCTGCCTGCAATGCAGGAGAACAGGGTTTGATGCTTGGGTCGGGAAGATCCCCTGGAGGAGGGCATGGCAACCCCCTCTGGTATTCTTGCCTGAGAAATCTATGGGCAGAGGAGCCTGGCGGGCTACAGCCCAAGGGGTCACAAGAGTCGGACACGAGAGTCGGACACGACTAAACCACCACAGGACGCTGGACCCTGGGCTTTAGTACCAACCTGACTCCTGTCTTTGGATTATTTCAAATCCCCGAGCTCTAGCCCCAAGGAGCCTGTGAGCACAGGACACCCAAGAGACAGAGCAGTCAGGCCTCCCTCTGCTGCAGTGAGGCCTCAGGGTGGTGGGACTAGCATTCAGCTCATCAGTGCATCAGAGTGAAAAATGCGGCTCCAGGATCGTGCAAACGACAGAGCAGTAATACACAGTGGGTGATGATTAACTTTACCTTAAGGGGCAAGCATGTAAGTCTCCTGGACAGACGGTGCCCCAGTGCAGCCATGAAGAGTGGACAGATGTTTGCCAGGTGAAGATAACAGGAAAAGCTTTTTGGACACAAAAGTGCAAAACCCATGCTGAAGAAAAACAAGTCCTCGGGTGCCCCTGGCTCATGGCACTGGGGACACAGACTTCTGGGTGACCTTGCAAAGTCACGGAGACGTGAACCTCCGGCATCGCCTGGTCCCGACAGGTATCAGACACTGGGGATGATCTCGGTGTGAACCACATGGTCATCAGTGATCAGAAAGCTCAGGATAGAGTCATCACCTGCACTGAGAACCAGGGCCTGCATGTCTCCTGGCAAATCGGAAAAGGGTATCTAGTCTTGAAAGCCAGACCAGACAAGGCCTGTCTTCTCAAGGTTTTAAACCTTCTCTGGAACTTTCTTTTTTCCTTTGTGCCTTGACACTGATGTCGCTGCTTCTTAAATGAGCCTTTTCCCCCTCTCTTCCTGCAAATCCCTTCCTTATCGGGAGCAACAACAACAACAAAAAAAGTATGTATCACTTTCCTAACTAACAGGCAGGCTTTTAACAGTTTCTAATGCACTGCCAGACAACGCCTTAAGGCTTGAATCCCAAAGGACACCTCTCTGAAAAGGATCCAGAAGCTGTAGCTACTGGGGCTTTAGATTTTATTGTTTTCATAAAACACTGCTAATAATGTGTCTGTCCCACTCACAGGCAGACACACACAGAGTGAGTCTGCTTACCCCCACCCTGAATGTTTAAGTGAAGTGACATACAGATGGAAGCCTAATTTATTTTGAACAAACAGCATCCCAGGAAAACCAGAGTCTGCCACAGTGATGAAGATACGGGGTTCAAAGAACGGGCATCGATGGTCAAACCTGAAGTTCACTTCCATCTCCCAAAACCTCATTTAAACCTCTTTTACTAAGATCTAAATATCGCTCCCCACCTTATCAACTCCAACACAAGGTCGTGTGGCCCTACAGCTGCCCTGTTCGTGCCCCAGGGTTCCCTGAGTCATGCTGCACTCAGCTTGGACATAAGTAGGATTATTTAAGGACAGATTCTTTCAGGTCTTTCTGGTCTCCAAAGCCTTACCTAACCTTTGATATTTTTATAGGTGACAGCTCAGATTCTTGCTGATTCACATTCCACCAGATTGTCCCCTAAGACCACCTGAGTCAGTTAAGAAAACTGTTGGGAATTAGTTCCAACAGAAGGACCCAAGAATGATCTGAATTTCAGATACTACATGAGAGAATTTCTCAGCTGGGTACCTTTGGAATGGCTCCTTCGAAACACACCTATGACATGAGTAACAAATACTTACTCCAACATACCCTGATGTTTTCCATCAAAATAATTTGAATTTAGAACCTCACGCCTTGTTAGAATCATACATGCTGACACCTTCCTAAATGACCTAGGTACTTCACAAAGTTTTATGAACTTGACAATATTATACAAAGTAGGTTTCTCCCCTTTTCTGTATTTTAAAGAATAAGCACAGAAATATTTAGGAAATCCTTATGGATTCGTAAGTAGTGAAACGGTAGAGCCTGTCTTCCAGTTTCAAGAACAGCAACCCAGGAGCATTGTCTACGTACTCGACCAAGCGCTAAGACAGTGAAGCTCAACCGCTTCACCAGCTTCCCCCCAAATGCCAACCGTGGCCCATGGGTGGGAGGCTGACAAGCCCGTGGCTCTGGAGCCAGCCTGGATTACAATCCCACCTGGACTTCTTCCCAGACATGTGAACTTGGACAAATCCCTCTAACTCGCTACAAAACTCAGATTCCTCATCTACAAAAAAATTGGATCGTATCACTTTCCTCCCCAGGGCTGCTGTGATCTGCGCAACATCCGGCAAACAGAAGTTCTCAGCAAATACTACTTCTTTCTTCACAACTTTGTACTTATTTCTTCGAACTCTTGAGCAGAACTTCTCACTGTGCTTTCAGTTCCCTAAATTCAGTCCAGTGGGCCAGCTCTCCCTAACTCTGACCTCTTAAGATACATCTTTGCTAGAGGACTTTTTAATCTGAATCTCCTACTCATCGTGGGAAGATGACACTAACAAGTAATATCAATTGAGGGCTTGCTATGTGCTCAGAACTTCCAAGTGTTCTAAATGAGTTATTTATTTCATATCACCTTCATAACAGTATTAGGAGGAAGACACTCGTACCAATCCCATCATGCTGTCGTTCCGTCGCTAAGTTGTGTCTGACCCTGCAACTCCATGGATGGCAGCCCATCAGGCTCCTCTGTTCTCCATTATCTCCCAAAGTTTGCCAAATTCATGTCCATTGAGTCAGCGACGCTATCTAACCATCTCATCGTCTGCCACCCCATCATACAAATGATAAAAAGCAAACAGACATAAATGAAGTGCTAAGATATCTGATCACTAATTGCAAATCACACACTGTCTGGAAACCCAGCCCATGCAATTAACCACTCCTCTGTAACAGCTCCCCTGACTGTGGGCTTTGAAATCAGGCAGCGTTGTGAAGTGTGTAGGCTCCGACAGAGACTACCCAAGCACAATTAAGTTCCTACACACGAACCTTCAAGTTGTGAACTGTTGGGGATACGAGCATGCATTTGTAAGTTAGCTCTCATTTCTGGAGTGTGTCACGTGTGTGCAACCTCTCCAAGTGATTGCACTTTTCTGTGCTTTCCTGTGCAATACCGTATGCAGTAGGGTTTCCCAGGTGATTCAGGGGTAAAGCATCCACCGGCCAGTATAGGAGGCACAGGAGACTTGAGTTTGATCCCTGGGTCAGGAAGATTCCCTGGAGTACTGGAAGAAGCACTCCACTCCAATGCTGTTGCCTGGAAAATTCCATGGACAGAGGAGCCTGGGGGGGCTACAGTCTACGGGGTCGCAAAGAGTCAGACAAGACTGAGCGTGCACACATATATGGGCTGGATAGAGTACACAGAATCTTAATCTTAAGCCCAGGAGGTCTGGAACCAAGTATAGCAGCAGCAGTGGTATAGCTGGTACTATGGTACGTTTCAGGGTACCGTACTGTAAGATTAAAAATGTTTTGCTTCTGTGTTTGTTTTTTAGGCATCATTTGTGCGAAAACTGTTACGAACCTATTACAGGACAGTACTATATAGTCAACTGTGTTAGCTGGGTACCCAGGCTAACTTTGTGGGACTCGCACACACACCCTTGGAATGTAACTGATTCATTTGTAGATTTACTGTACCTCCAGGCCGGCCACTTCCCTCACTCTGCGCTTGGGGGTCTCAGCCATCAACTAGGGGTGATTAAAAAGTAGACATAACTTGGATGATAACAGTGCTGACAATCCAGTGAAAGGGAAGGGTGGCGAGGGCAGGGGAAGGCAGGAGGGACAGGAGGCATGGCAGGCTTCCTCTCTGTGGCAGGGTCTTCACTCTCCCTCTCACAAGAGCCTCTCGGGGAGCTGGAGGGAGGAGAGGCGCTGGAGGGATGATGCTCTCGGTCCCTGGACCACAGTACACTCTGTTCAGGAAGCAGCCCAGGGCCCCGCCTGGAGGGACACAGAACAACGCTCTCCTAGTCGCCTGCCTCCTGTGCCCCTGCCCCCAGGAGCAGCTGGGCGCGGACTCCCTCACACCCGCACGCCACTGGGCCTCCCAATTCCAGGCTTCCTGGGGGCACTGCGGGGAGGAGAACCAACCAGAGATCGTGCAGGGCTCGTGGCTCCGTGGCAGACACATAGCTGGCGGGGCCCGAGGGGAACGTGGACTCCGGCCTGGAGACCCTTCTGCCTCTGAGGCCAAGAGAGGGCAGAGCTGCCCAGAGCCCGTGAAAGGCGGAGGGGAGCAGAGTGGAGCGCAGGGGGGCCAGGGCTCTGCGGGTCGCCCGTGGCTGTTTGCCGCTCCCTGCGGCTTCTTCCTCCCTTGTCGCCCTGCGCCTCCCCCTTGCCCTTGCCCTCTACGGCCCATCCACTGTCACCAGGCTGCCTCCTCCGTTTCACCCCACTTCTCCTCTCCCCCTGCTTCTCCCTCTCTTTTACACACTTGCGCACACTCACAGGCACACACACACACATAATTCCATCTCCCTCAGATTGCTGGAGTGAAACCATTCTGGGGCCTTTTATGTTGTTGCAATAGCCTTAGACCCCTGAATGGGATTTCCAAGCCTCAGGGAGCATCCTCCGTATACATCTCTGTATACAGTTCTGCCTCCATATACACCATACACTGCCCCCACCCACCATAAGCCCGTGGCCCATCGAATACCAGCTCCAAAAAGGCACTCAGGGCCGGCTCTATTCGGCTGTCACTCACTGCTACATCAGGAGAGGCTAAAACACGCCTGGCAAACAGCAGCTGCTCAGTACAGGCGCGTTGAATGAACACATTCATGAATATAAGTTTGTGACCCCAATTTACAGGTGGGGAAACCAAAGTTCCGAGACAGCGGAGTCTCCTGCCCAGGATCACACTGTGAGTGAGCAGCAGAACCAGGATTTTGCCCGCCATCTCATTTCTTGCTCCCCAGCTATCATGCTATTGTCAAACCCAGGGTTTTACAAGACGCTGGGGTCGCACAGAGTCGGACACGACTGAAGCGACTTAGCAGCAGCAGTCAGTGCCCTGTGATCCTGCGATCCTCCGGGGCGGGGCAGCACGTCCATCCACTGCCCGTCGTCGACCCCGTCGCAGAGACCACGACCTCCCCCTCTAGCCTTGGGAGAGCCACAGGGAGGACTCCCCAGAGAGAGCTGGCCCTGAGACAGGGGCTGCCCTCCCGGCCATGGTGCTGGCAGTGTCCCTGACATCCGGTGAAGTCAGGCCAAGCGCCAGCCCTTCGCTGTCCCCTCCAGAGAGGGGCCGTGACCCAGGGCGCAGCACCACCAGGACTTAGTGTGTGGAGATGGTTGAACCCCTGGTCAGAGGTGCTGGGACCTCAGCAAGATCCCGGATCCAAGTGGCCCAGAATCGCTCTGCTTTCTTTCAGATTCCTGTTGGAGCCATGGTGGCATGCAGGCAGAATGGAGCTGCCGGGCCAAGTTACAGGATGTTCACTAGCGAGGCTGCGTGGCCCAGGGTGAGGGCGCCATCTCTGGGCCAGCCTGAGTTCAAATCCCTCCTCCGCCACTCACTGCTCTGTGTGCCGTTCACAGCAGCTCGTGTTCTCCAGGCCTCAATGTTCCCATCTGTAAAATGGGGATATTATAATAATGCTTCTACATCTGAATTTTGTGAGCCTGAGATACACTATCACGTGTAACATACTTACAACTTGGGCATAAAAAATCTGTATCTTATAAACGTTAGCTATTATCATCACCGTTCATCTGAATATAACAGGACCAGTCATCTCACAGCTTAGATTACTCCAAACTCCCCAGGCCTCTGCTAAGGCTTGGTCTGTCTTAGACTTTCCTGCTTCTTGGCTGAAGGAAGAAGACAGTTGGGAGACTCAGCAGATTTTGAAGAGCTTCTAGTACAAGAGAGGCCAGAAACCCAAAGTGAAAGTGAAAGTCGCTCAGTTGTGTCTGACTCTTTGCGACCCCATGGACTATGCAGTCCATGGAACTCTCCAGGCCAGAACACTGGAGTGGGTGGCCGTTCCCTTCTCCAGGGGACCTTCCCAACTCAGGGATCCAGTCCAGGTCTCCCGCGTGGCAGGTGGATCCTTTACCAGCTGAGCCACCAGGGAAGCCCTGAACCAAGGTCAGGGCCAATTCAGTCATGCTGTGCTCTCGAGAGACCCGTCAGCTTTATCTGTTGTCCCAGAATGGGGCACCAGGTAAAAGTGAGTGGTAGTCGCTCAGTTTTGTTTGACTCTTCGCAACCCCGTGGACTGTAGCCCACCAGGCTCCTCTGTCCATGGAATTCTCTAGGTAAGAATGCTAGAGTGGGTTGCCATGTCCATCTCCAGGGGATCTTCCCAACCCAGGGACTGAGCCTGGCTCTCCTGCATTGCAGGCAGATTCCTTACCATCTGAGCCTCCAGGGCAGCATGGCCGCTAACTCAACCAGGAACATGACTCTGGCAGGGATCCAGGCAACACACTCCTCTCGTGATGAAAAGTGGGGGCCTCCAGTGGAAAGGAGGTGCCCACGATCGCCCAGGACTGCCCAAGCCAAATGATGACCTACAGCCTGCGTCCCAGCCACTGGCTGTCACGGCTTCCTCCCCGGTGCCCTGGAAAGGCCCAGGGTTCCAGGCGCTCCCAGACCTCACTGTGACAAAATGCTTTGTGAAAACACAGTTCTGCAGAAGGACCAACCCTGATGCCAGTTCTGCTGCTGTGAGGGGTGGGAGCTCAATTTGTTACCATGGGAGGCAAGTTAAGGCAGCTTGCGTTTTACACAGGGTACCACTTAGAGAACTGCTTTTTCCAAAGGCTCTTGGGAAAGTTCCTTCCCTTTTTGCTCTAAGAGAACCATTTATTCCAATAAGATCGAAGTAATCATTAAGGGCCGTGCTCCTCTCTGAACATGATTTTTATTATATATGTAGTGAGGCCCTGTACTGAGTTGTTTTATGCAGATCTACAGTTGCACCTTCATGTGACAAATACTGGATGGAATTTCACCCATATTTTAACCCAGTGCTTTCTCCTGGCGGCCCTCTGAGGTATCCAGCCTAGCAGAGGGAAAAAAAAAAAACCTAGATTCTATCAATTTATAATTATAAAGCCTCAGATAAGTTACTGTCCTGTGAAATGGGAATAAGAAATCCACCCCCGTCCACTTTAAGTGTAAGTGAGGAGTCTGAGTTTCTGCTTGTTAGTGGTCCCAACTTCACATATGAGGAACCTGAGGCCAAGAGATCAGGACATGAGTTAAAATGCCTGAGACCCACAGGATGCTGGGTGGCACACACGGGCTGCCCGATTTCCAGCCCCACAGTCTCTCTCCTACCTCCTGCGTTCGAGGATCCGATGCACTGAAAACTGACTTAAATAGGGATTGCTTTAAATAAGCCTTTTGGTCCTCTTACCCACAAAACGAGGACAGTGAAAATATCGACTTCACCAGGCAGCAGGGAGAGTCAAAATAAGCTGCCAGGTGAGCTTGTTCGGTAGTGGGGGTAGAGACGCACAGATTTAAGAGATCACAAAGGCTTGTCTCCCCTACTTATTTAACCCCAGTAAGGACTGATAGGGCCCACATATGGTCTCATTGATAAGATGGCTCGTTATGTCAACCTTGCAAATGAAGAATAAAATCACAGTGATCCGTGAGACTGTGATCAAATTGCCCAAATGGCATCCTGTTATCTCACTGGTGCCTATCTTCTTAAAGCTGCGAGACCACCAGATTCCAGACCTCTGGCTATGTGACCATCCCTTCAGAGAATTTGTCATTGGTGGGGTATAAGAAGGATTCTGTCACAAAACGGAGGATGCTGGTCCTCCTTCAGGGCCGGTCGCCCTCTTTTCCCTCTAATAAATTTCCCTTTTCTTGTCTGACTGCCCGGCTCACTCTCTTCTTCTCTGCACTCGCCTTACGAGGACCACTGGGATTCTCCTCAAAATGCCTTTTTCCAAGGCCTACCTTCACTGGCCTCAAACAGGAATCTGGCAGGGGTCAAGGTATCAGTGCCCACCTGGGCTGACTTTGTGCCCAAGTCTGAGAATCATCACATAAGACTGTTCTGCATGTCTCTCAGTGGAAAAGATGGAAAGACTTTTCCATATAAGATCATATTTACTTCTTAGAATCAACCAGTTAGGAAGCAGAGAGGTTAAGCAAGGCCACAGAGCTAAGAAGTAATAGCTCTGGACTCCATAGTCCATGAAGGTCTAACTGTAAAGTCCATGCTGACCCTATACTATCACTTTGCCCCTCTTTACTGACGAGATCCAGCACCTTCTCCTGTGTCCTCAGACTCTGGACAGCTCGGGGAGATGTATGAATCACCCCCTTCAGAAGTCTCTGGATTCCTGACCTAAAGCTTAACCTAAGACTCAGATGGTCCCTCCCCAACCCCAAGCTCCCCACAGGGGCCACCCACCAACACCACATCACAGAAAGAACAGCAGCCCATTTCCTTTTTGCATCCCTTCCTGAAACAAACCCAAAAGCAGGAATAAAGAAATCCTCTGGAAGTTAAAATGTGAAGTGTGCGGAGGCAGTTCGGGCTGCTGGGCAGCCTGACATCCCGGCTCCTTGTTTTCTCCCA
Organism: Neotragus pygmaeus; assembly: GCA_006410875.1. Taxonomy (NCBI): domain Eukaryota; kingdom Metazoa; phylum Chordata; class Mammalia; order Artiodactyla; family Bovidae; genus Neotragus; species Neotragus pygmaeus. The sequence continues at coordinate 25,462 of SJYV01055131.1, forward strand.
CACATTCCTGACGCATAAAAATGCCTGTCTCCTCCACCGCTCTGTCAAGCAGGGACACGCATTGTGCTCCATCAAGTTTCCTTCACTTAATGTCAGACACAGACAGGAGGAAAGTGAACTCCCAGCCCAGCTGGTGAGAGGCACACAGCCACTTCAATCCATGGGAAAGAGACTTGGCTACGAGAGGCACCTAGGATGTGAGCACAGGCTCTGGCGCTTTTGGCAATAGCATCCCCTCTCCGGGTCTCAGTTTCCTCATCTGTGAAATGGGGTTAAAGTTCCCAAACCACAGGGCCCAGCGCTTCTCACAGCATGAGGCACNAAAAAAAAACACACTTGGAAAAAATAAGTTTTTTGGTTATCAGAAAGAAAGGGTTGTAAATGTCAGCAGGCCTCATGGCCAGATGATGTAAAACCCCTAAGAACTTTTTTTATGTAAAGCACCTGATTTTGGTAAAGGTCAGGACAGCTGACCCCCATGTGACTCTGTATTCATCCCTATATGTAACAAAAGGTATATAAGGAAACCTGAAAAATAAAGAAATGGGATCAGTTCCTGGAAAGACTGACTTCCCCATGTTGTTCTTTCTTACTCCCCGTTTTTCTGGCTGAATTCCCATCTGGAGCATGGATGCTATTCCATGTGAACCAAGTTATTCAGCCTCTTTTTCTCCACTAATTTTCCTACTACACTATCCATTTCTAATCTCTCTCTATATCTGTAATTAAATATGTATTTTTCCAAGAACAACGACTCCGTCTCCACCTTTGAACCCTGGATCCACCGGGGCTGGACCCCGGCACCAAGCTGTATCCTGATTGTTGCACAGTTTTGGTGAATCTTCGAGAAGGATGTTTAATTTCATGTACAGCTTCTCTTATGGCATTTCACTTATCACATTTTTACAGGAAAAGTTTTTTTCATCGCCACTTTCATTACATAGTATTCTTGTTTTTCTCATCAGTTATTTATTTGTTCATTCAGCAGTTATGGAGAAGCAGGAAAGCATAAGTAAACATGGTCCATGTGTTAGAAATGTGAACAGGGGGCTAAATGAGATGGAAGAAGGACATGTAATCCATGCTGGGGGAGTAAGCTGTAGTAAGCTGTGGCCAGAGTGAACAGGGATGGCTGTAGGATCTGACGTGCCAAGACCGAGGTGTTAGGGGTAGAAGTAAGGAAGTGATTGGATGCAGGTGATGCAGGACAGGGGACCAGGGAGAAGCAGCAGCTCTCAGAAAAGCTAGAGGAGCTGTAACAACAGCCTCCAAGTACTTCCAAATGAATGAAATATACAGGGTGGGCACAGAGGCAATTAGGAGAGAATCTCACATATTGAGAGGTGAACGGGAAAGACTTTGCAGTCTACAAGGGAGCTGGACTTTATTCTGAGAACATAGAGCTGTCTAGGACATTATTAATACTAACATGCATAAAATGGATTTCAGAATGAGAATGCTGGCTTTTATGTACAGGTTGAATGGGGTGGGCCTAGGGATCTGTCCAAGGTCATTGCTGTAATCTGAACAAAGAAATCTGAAAAATGTGAATTAAGACAGTTGTGAAGATGAAGGGGGAAAGAGTGGTTTGTAAAAAGCAATAAATGCACGATGTTTTTAAGTTTAGTTCTCTGAAAAAATCCGCAGAGTGTGAAGCATAAAAGTCATGAGATGAGAGTTAGCTGTAGATATGAATTCCAGAAAAATCAATGTGTGACATTTATTGAGCAGTCATGTTTCAAAATATTTTCCCTTGGTAGACAATGTTCTAATCAAAATGTCGGCACAGGGAATACAAACCAAACCAAACCAAATAAAAAACAAAACAAACTTCCATCTCCTCGTCTACCTTATTTTCTCTCCTAAATAACAAATTCATTCTTTTAAAAATATATCAATGGAAGAAGTTCAACACGATGTCCATCTGAGCCTGGTTTGTGAAATGTGAAATGTAAAGGACTGAATAAGATGATAAAACCTTCTCCAAAATGTCAGTTAGCTTTTTATCAAGCAGATAAAAGATAATTCAGTAACAGAAAATGAAAAATTATGACCTATTGGACTGTTCCCTGACTCCAAAACTTATCCTTCGTCCATATATCAGGGTGATAAAACCAGACACCTCTCCCTAGGTAGTAACCCAAAGCTGGGTCCCTGGGCTAGAACTAGACACTGCCACTCCCCAGCTTCTACCCCATCCTCCAACACAGACACCCAGGGCAAGGATGGGATCAAAGGAGAAAGGAGAATGTTTGCCTCCACAATTCTTGCTCCTGGCATCTACAGCTCGCCCCCTCCCAGTTTTCTTGAATTCTCTCTCCTCATCCTTTCCCTGCTCCCTCAGCAGAGCGGTGCAGTCCACGTATGTGGTCAGTCAAAATTTTGCAGCCCTCAGTTAGTTTAGCCTGGAATGAAAAGTTTTGCCTCCTCTAATATCTAAGTCCCCTTTGCTTTCAATTTCCTGATTTTCCTCTGGTTCCAAACCTTGGGAATGAGTTTGTTTTTCCTCCCAAAGTAATCACCTTCCCTCTGGCCTGAGCCATCTCCCACCGTTTAAGTGCCAAAACAGCAGAGTGAGAAAGGGTGTGAGCTCTGGAGTTAGAGAAACAGGTTCCAACCCAAGCCTCCTCGTTTCAGGTTCTACAATCTTAGACAAGTCTGACCACCTGTCTCTTCTCTCATCTATAAAATAGAGGTTGCAAAATCCTTTCTCCCTTGGGGTTTTTTAAGTATGTTTAAATGAATCAATTCATGTAATATACTGAACATATGGTCCAGCACCAAGGAAGTGCTAATCTGAATACATTATATTAATTCTGGAAGCAATTGCTTCTTTTTCTGTCTATCTAGACCTCTATAGTTAGTTTTTTGGGGGGTCAGGACTCACATTAATGCAGTCTGAGACTCCTTCCTGATCTAGCTTCTCCATTGTTCTCATTTTTAATGTTTTGTATGAGACCAGCTCTACTTACCTGAACCTCTCCAATCTTAGTCCATTTTGGTTTAAGTTTGTTTTGTTTTGTTTTTTACTTATTCACATGGTATCTTCTCTCAAACCTCTGGGCTTCATTATCATTTCCTCCCTCAATTTAGGCCCATCTCAGGGAATAATTTCACATCTTGTAACACACATCAGTGTTCCCTTCCTCTTCTGCCCATCTGTCTTGCTGATCATTCATTCATGCAAACGATGATAATCATTTTTTCCTACATTCAAAAGTTCAAAGTGTAATGGGAAGATGGATGATTCATTGTGATGAGTAGAATGATGAATTTCAACTTTAATGAGATAGCATGTGTAACATACTTACCTAAGAGAGCACCCGGCAGATAGTAAGGATCACCATGTATTAGCTATCTTATTATAAGGCATAAAGAATATTACTGAAAAGAAGCCCGTGACTCTTGAGTTACATGTTCAGTGATGAACAGGAGATGTCTGGGAAATAGGAGGAGGAGGAAATTCTGCCTTCCTTGTCAAGGAAACAAGACATATAAAGGCAAACATGGTGGAACACAGACTAAAACAGCACTTAGTGTTTGCGAATTTCAAATATTTCTAGAGGATAAAGAGAGAAGCAGGTAAAGGATTGGTGGAGAGATGAGGCTGCTAAGGCAGATAGATGTCGGATAGTAAAAGTTCCTTTTTACTTTTCCAGGTATCATGTTTGAACAGGAGTCTAGAGCAGAAAGAATTGTTCCAAATTATTAAATGCCTACTCTGCAGCAGATGGCATCATAGATATTTGACATTCATTATCCTATTTAAACTTCCTGTGAAATACAATGTAGATAGATAATCAGTCTGGTTTCATTGATATGGAAATCAAAGTCAATTGAAAAAAATAGTACAGACAAGATTTCAATGAAGGTCACTGGATTGAAAGTTCATATTCTATTATACCACATTTTGGAAGAGATTGGACTTAGTGAGGAGTTGTATTAAGAAAATAAATAATGTGAATACATTTGCTTTTTAAAATTGTAACTTTGCAGCAGTGGAGAATAGATTAGAGAAAGGAGAACCTAGAAACAGAAAAACCCATTAAAACCTGAAGCAGTAAGTTGGTGAGAGGTACAGGAGTCTAAACAAAAGTGATGGAAAATTCAAAGAAAATGCCAAATTTGAGATCTATTGGGGGAAAATAACTGATAACATCTCATTCTCAAAATATTCACTGACATTTTATCACATGAGGCCCATCTTATGGAGGGTCAACCATCCGACCATGGTATTCAGAGGACAAAAAGAGGGGAAGGAAAGGACAAAGAGTTTTTTGCTATAACTGGTAACTGGTCCCATAAAGAATATTTTGGGCTGGGACTTCCCTGGTGGTCTAAGTGTTAAGACTCCATGCTTCCATTGCAGGGGGCATGAGTTCGATCCCCCATCAAGGAAATAGGATCTCACATGCCACGTGGCCAAAAAACGAGAGAATATTTTGGAAGCTCCCTGGTGGCCTAGTGTTTGGGCTTTGGGGCTTTCACTGCCATGGCCCAGGTTCAATCCCTGGAGGTATGCATCACAGCAAAAATAATAATAATAAATAAGAATAAAGTTTTCAGCATTAGGCTACAGCTCAAAATTCAACCTATTTTTTTAAATAACAAATAAGGACGCACTCCCAGATCTGATGAATAAAATGAAATTATAGGCAGATAAAGGATCGATTTTTAGACTCTAACCAAGGGAGAAAGTTACAATTTTGCTACAGTTAATAAAAAGGAGACCAACGTGGGTTGTAGAAACTCCTATTGATGTGCAGGCTGAGAGTTTTGAGATTTCACAGAGATTCTTTATTCAACTCAAATGTTAATATTTACCTGGTGCCTCTGTGTGCCCAGCAGTGTGACGGGCAGTGGTAAGTGTTCTTGCCAGGATCCCAGTGATGGGGTTTTTTTTAATGCATATTTGGAATCTTAAGAAATACAAAACCGTGCTAGGAATAATATTTTTAACTTTTAATACACATTTTGACATGTTGAGAATTTTTTATGTGTGTATTTTTTAAATTAGCATTGCATGTTTTTCCACTATGAACAAGCAGAGTGTGCTTTAGAGAGAGACTCTTCAGGAGTTGTCCAGGGACCTTTACAAGAAGTGATCGGATCTTACAGTGATGACTGTAGGGAGCTCAAAAGTCCCCGTGAATGAATTATGAATGGATCAGAGTCCCAGATAGTTCAAGAAGAATCTAGATGTCCACCAAACGAACATACAGATGTTTCCCTATAACTGCCAGGAAGAAGGTGTCAAATGGTACAGTTTAAAGAGAGTAAGAAAGGATGGATAGTGCCTTAGAATGACTGATCTGCAGGTCATAAATCCAGATTCCCCCCTTCAAATAAGCCCGAAGCATCACACTAGCCAAAAACAAGACTACATTTTTGGGTAGCACTCCAGCAGACTCACTCCCTTGTTTTCCATGACCTACATCAGAGGGATTTGATATTATAGTAACCCAGGGCTAGTTGTTCACAGGCAGCCCCCATCACATCACCACCAGGCATAGTATGGAAAACTTACACTTGGCTTCCTTTCTCAGTCCATGACAAGGATTTTGAAAAGCCCTGAGAAGGGTTTACAACATCATGAGGGATGAAACTGGACTGCTCATACAATGCTTGAAACTGGCTCTCTGTGTTTCTAATGACGAGTGGGTGGATCACCCGGGCTCATTCCGATGTCTTCATTTGACTTGAGAAGCCCAGCTCACTGCCTGGCTGCTGTCCTGAGGTCTCTGCCCTTTACCCCTCTTCTGGAAGCCAACCTCACCTCCTGGCTGGTGTCCTTTTATGGCTATTCCCACCAGCCCTCCCTGACATGGAACATTCTGGACTCGGCTCCTCCACTAATGAGAGCAACCTCTTATGGAACACTTCATCAGAACAGACTTATCAGATCTGCTTGGGCAGTTCCCAGGTATCAGCCGTACCACGAGAGAGCCAGAACACATTGGCCTGAGGCTTCCGAGAGATGCCGAACAAAAGTAAATTCTTTCTAATTCACAGATTTTCTTGCAAGGGCCAGTTGAGGATATGAATTCAACCACTTTACTCTTCGTGTAACTTAGGTTGCTTGGTAGTTCAACATACATGCATTGAGGAGCTTCTTGGGAAATGGATTGTGTTAATAAGTTGAACAAACACTTATGTAATATTTTCTATGAGACAGGCCTTTTGCCAGGCAATGGTAAATTTGAAGTCAGCCTCTGTCCTTTCCCTGGAAGAACTCAAATCTGGGTAAGGAAACAAACAAACATCTCCAAAGCTCTAAGAAGAATGCAGAGAATTAAAAGTGGTAGAAGATAATAGCCAGGACATGGAAACAACCTAGAAGTCCATCAGCAGATGAATGGATAAGAAAGCTGTGGTACATATACACAATGGAGTATTACTCAGCCATTAAAAAGAATACATTTGAATCAGTTCTAATGAGATGGATGAAACTGGAGCCGATTATACAGAGTGAAGTAAGCCAGAAAGAAAAACACCAATACAGTATACTAACACATATATATTGAATTTAGAAAGACAGTAATGATAACCCTGTATGTGAGACAACAAAAGAGACACAGACGTATAGAACGGACTTTTGGCCTCTGAGGGAGAGGGAGAGGGTGGGATGATGTGGGAGAATGGCATTGAAACATGTATACTATCATGTAAGAAACGAATCGCTAGTCTATGTTCGATGCAGGATGCAGGATGCTTGGGGCTGGTGCACGNTGATGATTCAGTGACACGCCTAGATCAGTACCAGGTCAAGAGCAGATGCTCAACAAAACAGTTGTGACCCTGGGAAAACCCCGTGTACTCTCTAGCTACAGTTCACTATCCTACTTCCCTGGTCCTCTAAACTACTCAGAACTTTGCGATCTCCTCCCCACCCCTCCCCATGCTCGGGCATCCAAAGTCGAGTTCCCTGCTCAGTGAATGAATAAGCTCATGAAATGATTCAGGCTAAGGTGCCAACCGCTGCTAGTGACTAATTCAGATGGGTGGCACCAAGTCACAGGTCCCATCTGCCTTTCACTCATTGTCACGAACAGCCAGCTCTAAGAGAGGAGGGGTCAGCACTGTGACAGCATTAGGAGATGGGGGCAGAGTGGAGCCTGAGCTAGAATCAGACAAGAGGCAAAGCCAAGCAAACCACCGTCTCTAGCAGGCCAGGCTCTGATGTCCCAGAGCTGGACTTCTCCACCTTGGAACCACTGGCATTTGGAGCCAGATCATTCTTTGTTGTGGGGAACCTCCTGTGCTAGGTGGGATACTGGGGAGCATCCCTGGCTTCTACCTACTAAATGCCAGCAGCATCTCCCCCTCTACAGGTTGTGACAACCAAAAATGTCTCCAAACATGGCCAAGTGTCCTCAGGGGGACAAAATTGCCTCCTGGAGAGAAACACTGGTCTAGAGTAAAAATAATAAAAACGTACCACCCCAATAATACAGATCAGTCCTGGGTGTTCATTGGTAGGACTGATGTTGAAGCTGAAACTCCAATACTTTGGCCACCTCATGCGAAGAGCTGACTCATTTGAAAAGACCCTGATGCTGGGAAAGATTGAAGGCGGGAGGAGAAGGGACGACAGCAGATGAGATGGTTGGGTGGCATCACCAACTCAATGGACATGGGCTTGAGTGAACTCCGGGAGTTGGTGATGGAAAGGGAGGCCTGGCGTGCTGCAATTCATGGGGCCACAGAGTCGGACACGACTGAGTGACTGAGCTGAACTGAATAATACAGAGCTAATCACCTGCAGGGTCTTGAACACACCATGGTATCTCTTACACCTGCAAATTCTGTTCCCTGCGTCTGGCGTCTCTTCTCCCTGCCCTGTCCCCGCCTCCGCCACCTGGCTAACCTCTACCACTGCCCACTCCTGGGCCAGTTCCTCCACCAAATCTTCCACAGCCTCTTAAAACCGCAGCAGCAGAAAGATGCTTCCACGTGTGCCAGCAAGTGATGCTCCCTCAGTCACTCTTGCTTATTTCTCTGCACCCCTGAAGGAAACTTCGCATTCCTGGAGGGCAGGGTCCCTGCCTTAATCATGCTTTAAATCCTGAGCTCCTAACACCATGGCCTGGGACTGAATAAATAAAGGCAGGAGCCGAACACTGACGCTTGATGATTGCCTACGTTGTGTCAGACCCACTGGGCATCTTATGTCAACATGTCCTCACGCCGACGTCCAGGTGCTTTACAGGCTATTATCACCACACACGTCTAGTGAGCAAAGGCCTCCTGGAGAGCGGGGAGGACTCACCCAGCGTCACACGGGCAGTGAATGGCACCACAGGGTGTGTGGACTCAAGCCTGAGTGGCTCCCTCTATGCCAACCTGACCTGTCTTTTCACTCGTGAGCTCACCTGTCCTGCTTCCCGTGGCAGCTGAACGACAGAGCCCTCTGCCATAGTTCCTCAGGGCTCCAAGAGCCCCCTGCTGCTTCCTCTCAACCCTGCTGGCTCTGGGCAGTGGGGCAGCAGGCGGAGGGATGCGGAGGGTGTCGACGGTGCACCCTGACCCCAGCACCACACACGCACAGGTGGGCTCCAGCTCAGAAGCGGGGTTTCTCCCCAGCTCTGCTTTCTAAGCAGAGGATGCAGGCATCTTCAACAGGCTCTCCTGTCTCTGGCGGTGTTATTACACTCCTTCAACCTACCCAGTAATGGGGGCCTTCGGGGGCTAGAATAGAAACAATGATTTTTTTCTCCTCTCTCCTAGAGTCAAGACCAGAATTTAATAAAGGAAAAAAAAAATACTAAGGTATTCCAATTCCTCCTCTATGCAGTTTTTTTTTTTTTTTTTAATTTAGTTTTAGGTGTGATGTTACATTGACAGTCCCGAGGGCTGAAGTTTATCCATTCTCATAATAGGTCTAATGCAGACACAGAGTAAGCCATTTTTATGCACACACACACAGAGGCNAGGTATTCCAATTCCTCCTCTCTGCAGTTTTTTTTTTTTTTTTAATTTAGTTTTAGGTGTGATGTTACATTGACAGTCCCGAGGGCTGAAGTTTATCCATTCTCATAATAGGTCTAATGCAGACACAGAGTAAGCCATTTTTATGCACACACACACAGAGGCACGCACACACACAGCTTGAAAAATAAAACAATTTATCTCACAAAACAAAGAAATCAGCTACAATAAACTGATCTGGGCACAGTCTGCTTGTCCTATGTCTAGATTCCTGAAGCCACATTCTCAAATGCAAATTGACATTCCAGGCAATCAATTAAGCCCTTCCCTCTGGCCAAGCACCACACCACTGTGTGATCCCATCAGCTTTCACTAAGTGCCTGGGATTGACTTCTTGGTTTTGGCCCTTCCCAGGCTGAATCTCTTCAGAGAACAAGAACATTAGCTTCCAAAATCTGTTATGGCTTTGCCAGCCCTCCCCTGTCCCAGTGAGAGGCCCCTAACTCTGCAGAATACCATCCTGCCTCCTGCTTCATCCTGAATCACCAACACTGCATGCAGAAAAAGAGGTTGGGAGGAGTGGGGGAAGATTCCATGACGACAAAGAAACCTTCAATATTAGAAGTCAACGTGATTTCAGTGTGAAATACATCCAGGATTGACTCTCATTCCAATATGAGATATGTCCCTCATGTGGAACCATGTAAGAGACATTCTAATTATTTTTTCTTCATGTGCATTTTTCCTTTCTGTCTTTTCATTGTTGGAAGCTAGATATATAATATATACACTTAGCAGATGAGGAAATAAAGGCTCAGAGTAAAACTGAGTTGAATCTACTGGCATTTAACTCAATTCACATAATCAAACAATATTTACTAACAGTCTAACTATCAGCTGAATACCACGGTAGACCCAGGGGTCACAAAATGGAACAAGACAGACATAGCCATGTGCCCTTCTCCCCAGGGAGAAACACGTACCCATCAGACACATGGTGCCCACAGCCATGCAGAAAGCTGGCGGTGGGGTAAGTAGAGCGAGGCTGTGGAGGCTGAAGGAGGAGACCCGGCCCTGGAACGATCTTGCAGGCTCATGGGAGGCTGCAACAACTCCACTGAGAGCTGTAAGGTCAGGAGGGCCTTCAAAGAGAACAAGAACAAAAGTACTGCATCCAGAGGAAGCAGATGTGAATGCACAGGAAAAAGCAGTGAACACGGCTACTTCAAAGAACTGGATGAAGTGGTGCACGGCTGGTGCCGAGGTTTGCAGGAGCAGGCACAAGGCACGCAGGTGATGAGGCCGGAGAGATGAACAGAAGTCTGGATCCTGCCGGGCCTTGCAGGCCACGTTAGTCATGAGAATTTCCCCTGATGGCCTGAAAGGAGCTTCCGTGGAGATTTAAGCACCTTAGAGAGATGAGATTGGTAGGTCAGCCCTCTGTCTACTCTACCTGCAGAGGGAGAGACTAGATCTGAAGGTAGTTGGAGGGAGTTAGGAGTGGCGTTGAAGAAAATTTATTGCAGGAGGCAGGACCTGTCCTGGGTGACATACAGCTAGAGAAGCAAGGTGCCTTGGGCATCCTGAGGGAAAGAGAAAGAGTTGAGCACACCACATGTTGTGTTTCAGGAGCAATAAGCCTGAGAGGGCAGGAGTGAGATGCTGCTGGAACAGCTAGTTGGCGAGAGACTGCAGCATCATCCATGTAATGTATTTAATAATAAAGGAGGCAGACAAGAGACGCCATCTCAAGTGTAGATTCCTGGCCCTGGTCCCTCAGGGAGAGACCGGTGATAAGCCAGTCTCTGGCAAGTCCAGCACAGACTGGCCTGCCCTTCCAGAAGAGAGCGCGGCTGCTCTGGATTATCACATGGTGGGTCTGGGCCAGAGTGCAGGGCTCGCCTCTCACCTCCTGGCCCCGCCACACAGACCACACAGCCCCCCTCCCACCTCCTCTGTCGCCATGCGCTCTCCAGGCCCCCTCTCTGATGTCTGCGGGAGCAGCCCACTCAGCTGGTCCAGAGTCTGAGCTGGGCTGACCTAGACAGATCATGTGACCAAGAGCCGGGCACTTGGGACCGGAACCCCTCTCTCCTTACCGGGTTCAGAGGCTCCTCTTCCCCTCTCCCACCAAGCTCTGTAATGATGAAGGGTAGCTCATCAATTCCCCTCCTAATTACCTGCTGTGTGTCCCCGTGGAGACTGATAAGGAAGTAATTAGGATGGACATGCGGGGATTATAGGAAGGGAAAATGTTCCCCTGTCAAGATAAGACCACTTGCCCACTACCCCCTTCCCTGATAAATGACTGATCAGGACTGGGGGATTTTTAGAGACAGAGAAGCCAAAAGGGGAATC